>CM076571.1:771050904-771494680 GCA_034641835.2 Pinus albicaulis | reverse complement strand
CAACAAAAAGCGACTAACTTAAATGATTAATTTAGTCGAAGGCTAAAATATATGACTAGATAATAAGTGACAATTAAAATGATTAATCTAAACAACGCCTATAGTACAAGAATAAACATATGACCAACTAACAAGCACAACAAGTATATGAATTAGTCATTTATGCTGGTCATTTTTAATTGTGTCACTTTGGAAATGGAAAATTGCAATTTGATACTGAAATGTTACATTTCAGTAAATTTTAGCACTGTTCACATATATATGAATCAATTTGCAGTGTTCAAATTTAGAGAAAAAGGGGTCTCTAAATCCATCTACAATGTAAAATTTAGAATCCATTTACAATGTTAAAATTTAGGTAGATGAATTCAATAACCCCCTTAAAGGGGTCTATGAATCCATCTATAATGCTAAAATTATAACAATTTTATAAAATATAGAGTATAAGTTTGCAATATATAATAGTTTTATACTCCCTTTGGAAAGAGTGAGAAGAAGAGAGTTTGAAATAGATATAAAAGAGTTTTAAGGCTTAATAGGAATTTGTTCCTCACATATTAGAGAGACGACACACTACTTGTTATGAGTTTTTTGTCGCATTGTTACATACCATGGTTGATTATTGCACTAGATTAAGAGAGAATGATTTTATTAATTTGAATTCAAAGTATGTTGATTTAAACATGGTCAATTGATATAAATCTAGAATTTTACTCTAAAGCCATATTATTCTATAGATACATGCATTACAAAAAAGTTCATGAATTCTAATAATGCATTTATGAAAATTCCTAGATCTAAAAATCTCAGGATTCCTACTGCAACCAACTGAATCTACTTCACCTACTTTGTAAATTACATTACATAGTAATTTCAGATTTCTTCATGAAATATTGAAGTAAATTACTAAAGAAATATAAAATTAATTAAATATGATTATGAAATAAGGAAACTAAGCAAAGAAAAATACACACATAGGACACCTTTATTTTAGACAAAAGTCCCCGGAAAAACCCAATGCGGGAAAACTGGTGCAACAGATTTGAGGGTTTGTTATTATTAAGCAACAGTTTCTGAATACAATCTCTGGATTCCTGGTTGGCTATCCTGTATAGAGAAATCACGATAGACAAAAAATATAGTGAGTTTTACCTCACACTACAAGTCCCGACTGATTCGGTAATTGAACTGACGAAACCCCCGCAACCTCTGCGTTGCCTCTGCGCAGTAGCTGCGTAGGCCTGCATGGGGACCTCTATGGATTGCGTCACCTCCTCTCCGGGATCAATTTAATCCTAGGAAAGTCTAGTTCCAACCCTCCCGACTCAGAACCATGATCTCCCAGCAAATCTCGATCTATCTCTTGAAAACACTGCGTTGCCTCTGTGTGTGCCTTGTGTGGGCCTGCATCACCCCTTCTGGGTGCTGCGTCACAATCTCTGGAGGCTACGCTGTTGCCTCTCTACTTAGTATTCTTGGTCCTCGAGAATATCCTTCGACCAAAAATATCTCTGCCCCTCTCAGTGCAAGAATAATTTAGATCTGATCTTCGTCCGAGCATTTCTCCATAAGAATAATTTGATCTCCAAATTCACTTAGTGTGTCTTTCCAAATGGCCCTCAAGCATTCCTTTATATCCTTCTCATTGAAACATCAATGGGAAAGATTATAACTTGACTTGATCTTTGCTGTTTATAGATCATTCACACTCTGTTTTATTAATACCCTTTAATTATTTAATTTCCCTAAGTTTAGACTTAGGGTCCCCATTAAAATAATTATTTTTTACAATAAAAGATATTTCGAGTGGAATTTTTATAAATGGCTTCTGGGTTATTTGGAATACATGTGCCTAAGCCTCTCCACAAATTTGGAGACTTAGAGCACTTCTGATGCTACCAAAAATCAACACTCCCTCTTAGCGAGGAAATTGCGCTAACAATATGCTTGCTACATACTGCTCTGACCCTGAAGCATCCTCTACACTCCTGATGTCTGAAAATTTGTCCACCAAGTTACCACTTCACTGCTGCCCATGACACTGCCTCTGCTGCATCCGTACTACAAATCCCTCTCAAATGTTCCATCTTCTATGCTGCTAGTACTGCCACTACTAACACTGCATCTGCACTGCAACTTAGTTGTTGAGAGAAGTAACTGAAACCACCCAAAAATTGAACAAGCATTCAGTGGATGCACCTTGGTGCTGAAGATCTGACTGCTGATGGCTACTGCCCTATCCCTCTGATGCACTGCATTGCTGCTGCCCTGCATTGCTTTTCACTACTGTGCACTATGCATTTTCTGCTCTACACTACTCAGAAGTATGCACTACTACCCATTGCAAATATCACTCCATCACTCCTTGACCTTCACTGAAAACTCCTCCATTCCACCACTCCCGATAATGGGCTCCCGTATCAAGGTGATGATCCATGAGGTGGGATCCTCAAGGATCCTTCTAATTGAATTTTGAGGTGAACTTGCTGTTCTATGTCACCCCATGTCTCTCTTAGAGATGAGTGGGCACTCATGGCAAACTAATCCTCCTCGATCTTCGCGGCTGCAACTTTTGGATCGTGCTTCTCATCCTTGTCCTTTTTCTTCAAATGACATTGTGATGAAAAGTGGCCCATCTTACCACATATGAAGCACTTCACGTTCGAAAAATCTCTTTTGTTTCCATTTCCCATGTTGTCCCTTTGATGTGAGGGTTGCATTCTCCTCCTCCTCCGAATTCTTCGATCCACTCCCTCTGCTACCATCAAGTTTTCACTTGACCAAATATCTTCTTAGCTCCTCCTCCTGAAGAGCTGCCCAGATCTCCTCCCAACTAGGAAGCACTTCCCTGCCCAAGATACTTTGGACAAAAAATTTCCACTCCTCAGTGACTGCGTTAAGGGCCAATCTCACCATAGTCATAGCAGTTGGGTTGGATCCCACGATTTCCAATTGGTCACGAATTTCCTAAAGTCTCGTTAAGAATGGAGTAATGTGCTTCCCCTTCTGCATCTAAATCATCCAGAGATTCTGCTCCAAGTACATATTTTTCTGCTTGGACATTCCTTCATATAGCAGGGACCAAGTCTCCCATATCTGCCTGGATGTGTCCTTGCTAGCTATATAAGAGACTATATGATCTTTGTTACACCATTTTTTGGTCATCTAACCTACTCTCATTAGATGGACCCAAGTACACCATGTAAGACCAATTTTACCCTAAGTAAAATTGCTTTCACTATGTAAAATAACTTAATAAAACACATTTATTAGGTTGTTTATGGTCTAAAGAGGAAACCCCAAAAGGAAATATTAAACAAACCTATATTTGTTTGATTTTCCTGGTCATGTTTAACCCAAAACAAAGAAATTAATTAGATAAATATTTATTTATCTTATTATTTTCTAGGAATAATTATTTAAATCTTATTTAAATAATATTCCTTGTTAAATATGACTAAATCACCCATAAATAATTAAATAAACCATTATTTATTTGATTATATTTCAACCACTTCCTTAAAATGATAAATAAATCATTTATTTATTTATTATTCACAAATAAAGGGATTTGACCCAAGTCAAATACTTTTCCCTCCAACAAATATAATAAAATATTCCATAAAAGGTGGATCTAGATTTGGTTAATGTTATTTTAATCATGCACCAAGATCTAGAATGACCCAATATTTTGTTATAAATAGGAGGTTTTCTCCTACCATTCTTCACCTTTTGTTGCCTATTAGATCACTCTGGATCTATACTCTTGGTCTGACTTTGAGCCATTATCATTGTCATATTTTCCATTATTTGTTGTGTGAGCTCCCTTTGAGTTCTATCTTTGTCTGGGTTTTCTACACCAGCAGGAGAGAGAAATGCTAGATCTGAAGTGCTGAGGACTTCCAAGAACCCATCCCATTGAGGAGAATTGGAAACACCTTCTTGTTTTCCTCCCAGGTGCCCTTAATACAAAAAATTCTTTCAAAAATTGTTCTTGTCTTGTCTATTGGATATATGGAGCAAAACCTTCTTTTTTACTGCTTAATGTCTTTCTATGCATAGATCTGGTTTTTGCAGCTCTTGTCTTGATCAACTAACTACAGATCTGAAGATATTGGCAGCCATATTTGATGTTAGGGCTATTAGTTATGCGTAGCTAAAGTGGTCTTTTTCGTACACTTCGACAAAGGATTCATACTAACAATCCTTGACAGCATCAAGGATAAGTCTCTTGGCCTTTGCCATATCGAACTTGTACTCTTTGTTTTGACCCGGATCTGTAGGGACAATAACTACGTCGTCCATGAACGTCTTGAGATCATATTCGTCCAGAAGGAATTTGATTCTTCCCTTCCTCTAGATTATGTATATGGAGGATTCCTCAACGAGATCATGATCTCTCCCAGTCTGATGAATGTATCTGGCCCAGAAAAATTGTCAAAATTCTCCCTCGGTCTCCCTACTATTGAGATTCTATGATGGATTAATCATTCCTTGATGGATTTGGTAATTTTATGTTGCTCCTATGTTTCCTAAAATCGAGAAAAAGTTGAATTCCTTGTGAACTCACCGAGCAAAGAATTCCCTCACTATGTGCTTTTTTTCTACGATCTAACGCTTCTCTTCCCAACAATTTCTTACTTGAAAAATACATCCCTCTAGCTCGTGAAGGCTCTGTCTTGCTCCTCGCCTCTGCCAAGATCTTAGATCAAAATTATTACCTCTCTATACGACTCATATAGGGAAGATGCCTCAAAATTCAGCCTTTCGGCTAGAGCTGGCATAATCCCTTTGGGGATCGATCGATTCTTCTTCTAGAAGAGGTGACCTTCACTTCAGTTTTAGATCTGCTCTTCCTATTTCACATCAAATGCTTTGATACCATGTGAAAATTCCTAGATCTAACAATCCCAGGAATCCTACTACAACCAGCTAAATCTACTTCATCTACTTGTAAATTCCATTACATAGTTATTTCAGATTTCTGAAACAACTATGTAAATTACTGAATCAACCTACACTTAAATAAATATGATTATGAAACAAGGAAACTTAGCAAATAACAATACACATATGGGACACCTTTATTTTGGAAGAAAGTCTCTAGAAAACCCCAATGCGAGAAAAATAGTGCAGCAGATCTGAGGGTTTGTTATTATTAAGCAACAATTTAGGAATACAATCTCCGGATGCCTTGCTGGCTATCCAATACAAAGAAATCATGGTAGAAAAAAATATAGTGAGTTTTAACTCACACTACAAGTATCGGCTGATCCGATAGCTGAACTAACGAAACCCCAACACCCAATGCGTTGCCTCTACGTAGTAGCTATGTAGGCCTACTTGGGGACCTCTATGGACTGCGTCACCTCCTCTCTGGGATCTATCTGCTCCTTGGAAAGTCTAGTTCCAACCCTCCTTGCTTAGAACCATGATCTCTTAGAAAATATCAGACTATATCTCAAAAACACTATGCTGCCTTTTCATGTGGCTTACATGGGCTCGTGTCACCCCTTCTGGGTGTTGCATCATAGTATTTGGAGGCTATGTTTCTTTCTCTGCTGGTTCGACTGCCTCTTTGCTTAGTATTCTTGGCCCTAGAGAAGATCCTCTGACCAAAAATGTCTCTTCCCCTCTTAGCGCTGGAATCACTTATATCTGATATTTGTCCGAGCATTGCTTTGTCAGAAGAATTCAATCTCTAGATTCACTAAGTGTGTCTTTCCAAATGGCCCTCAAGCCTTCCTTTATAGCCTTCTCATTTAGACATCAATGACTGGTATTATAACTTTAATTGATCTTCAATTTTTCTAGATCATTCACACACTGTTTTATTAATACCCTTTAATAATTTAATTTCCATAAGTTTATACTTATGGTCCCCATTAAAATAATTAATTTTTACAATAAAACATATTCTGAGTGAATTTTGACAGACAATTTCTGGGTTCTTTGGAATACATGTGCCTAAGCCTCTCTACAAATTTGGAGACTTATAGCACTTTCGATGCTACCAAAAATCAACAACATTCACATTCTTAAAATGTGTACACACTATTATTAGAAAACCATACATACTAACAATTCTTGCGGCTCTTTAATTATGTAGAATAACATGCCATGGCTCTCATATCCAAGTTGAAATTTGAATATCCCTTAGAGAGTATCTATGTGGTTTTTTGGGGGTTAATTCATGTCCCTTGAACTCAAGAAGATTTATTTATGGCCTAAGGCCCTCTTTTATCTTGCCTCCAAAAAAGTACATTCCCGAAGACCCATTCCTACCATGTAAACAATACCCACGGTGACAAAGATCCCCATATAGGCCAAATATTCTCTAGATATGTTCCGTGTAGTAATTAGAATACTTGTTCAAGAATATTGATCATGGTAATATTCAAATATGACCCAAGCACCTTATGATCCTTCCTTGACCATGGTTAAGGCCCCAAGTGCCATACATGGTGAAAAAAGTGAAAAAATACTCCTAATTATATTAAGGCCAAACGTAAAGGCCCCAATACCCAAATATGTCACATAAAACCTTAAAATAGCACCCATATCACACCTAAAGGCTAGATATATCTTAGATAGGATATGTGTGCCCATTTGAGGCCTTATTCACGTCCCTTGAACTAAATAAGTTTTGTTTAGGGACTAAGGATCTTTTTTTCCTTCCATATCCATCATAGAGGCCATAAAACCCATCCTTATTATGTAAAAAATAGTAGTTGTTACCATATTTCCATTCTAATATTCTGTTCATGGACATTAAATATGAGAAAGACTTGTTTTAAGCATAAGGCCCTTTTTCATTCCTTGGCCAAGATATAAGACCTAAATCCCATATATGATGTGGAAAACCTCATAATGGAACCCTTATCCTAGATGGATGTCTAAAAAACTTCAAAGATGATTTATATTGTTCTTTATAGTCTTTTTCATGAAATGTGAGCCAAATAAATTTCATTTTTGGATTGAGGCCATTGTTTTCATCCCTTTGCAATGGTACAAGCTTAAGACCCATTCTTACTATGTAAAACATACTAATGGCACTAAAGATCCCCCATAGATTTCTAAGATCTCCTATATAGGTTATGTGTTGTTCTTTGAGAACTACTTCCAAAGCTTAATCATCAAATATTCAAATAAGGCATAAGCCCCTTATGATGTTCCTATTTTGACCAAGCCTACACTTGTAAGCATCATATGTGATTTGAAAGCCTCATAATTTCATTAAGGTCTAATGATGAGGCTCCAAGTCCCAATAATAGTGTGAAAAACATTTGAATGGGAGACACATCCCTTCTAGAGGCCAATGAATATCCCTTAGAGAATATAATTTATGTGGTGGTTTGAAAAAAATTTAATGGCTACTGAATATTTAAGATTGAAGTCCCTTTTCCTTAATGTATTTCTTTGGCCATATTAAAGGCCATGGGACTCATTCTTATTGTGCAAAACATACTAAATGCCCATATTCCAATCTAGAGGTCTTGTTCATGGAAATTGAGCATGAGAAATATTAATTTAGGGACTAAGGAAATTTTTTTCCTATCCTAACCATAACATAGACACTAACTCTAATATGTGGCGAGAAATAATCCTATGGTGCCCATATCCAACTTAAGACCAATGATTCATTAAAAAATATTTACGTGGTTTTTAATTCTAGCTCGTTTCCCTTGACACTAACAAGCTTATTGTAAGGCCTAATGCCCTTTTTTACCTCCCCTACCCATGGTACATTCCTTAAATCCTATACATGGTGTGAAAAAATTTCTAATGTAATTGATATCCCATATATTCCTAAAATTATTTACAAATGTCTATGTGGTTTTTCAATGCCAAATTCATGGCCCTTGAGCACGAGAAGCTTCATTTTAGAAATAAAAACCTTTTTTACCTTCCCTCATACTAATTCTTATCATGCAAAGAATAATAATGGTGCCCATATTCCTAGTCTAAGGCCCTTTTCATGTCCAAAGGTAAAGGCCTTAGATTTATTCCTAGTGTGCAAAATGTGGTAACGTTGTGCAAATATTAGTTAAGATAAAAGCCCCAATATAAAGTCCTCCATTGGTTATAACCTCTCATAATGCTAAATCTGGGAAATTGGCCTCATTGTGATAGGTGGAAGCTTAGTCCCAAAAAACAATAATTGTCACACTTTAGGAGGGGACTTGTGTTATCATAATAAACAACTAAAACTTCAAAAATATTATACTATTGACACACATAAATATCACTTCAAAAAACTACTAATTATATTTGTAAGTTTTACATATTAAATAATTTATATACCACTTAATATCTTATTTATTGTATTGAATTTTTAATCTAATACTATATATAATTTTTGTCTTAAATATTATTATTAACATTTTTTTTTTTTTTTTTCATTTTATAATAATTTCAATTCCTTCTCCCAATTCCCGCTTGCGAAAAATCTACCCTGCACCATTGGAACACGATGGTTGCTAGATATGTGCATAATTGGTTAGTTGACATGGCTTTCAATTTGTTTTGTTTGAGAAAATTCCTCAACGAGATATGGTATCAACCTTAGCAGCTGATGATCCAGTCAGAAGTTAATTACCACATTGACCAAGAAAAGGAACCAGTAGCTATAGAAGCAGCATGATCAATTAATACAGCAACATGATGAATTAAGAAATACCTTATTGGGTGGGATTACCAAGAACTTTCTTTACATAAATTAGAGGTGAGAGGATTGAAGTTAAGTAGAAAAACTATCTAGAAAAAAGGAAAGGGAATAGCGACAGTTTTTACCTGATCCTAATGTGAAAGCTCTACTTTGTTAGCAGTTAAGAAATAATGTTAGGTCACCTGGCCAGCCACCATTATTACAGGTTATGTACAAAATGGCTATTTTGGCGAGGCTAAACACTTTCAACGGATGTAATTGACAAAAGTAAAACCCAATGTAGAAACATTCCCCAATGTTCTTCCAACTTGTGCCAATTTGGTAGCTCTCAAGTTTTTCAAAGATCTTTATCGGGATATAGTTAAATGCATATTTGAGTCTGATGTCTTTGTTGGGAGTGCCCGCATAGACATGTACAAAAAATGTAGTAGCATAGGTGATTCAAGTAAATTTTTTAATAGAATGTCTACAATAAATGTCGCCTCTTGGAATGCAATTATTACAGCATATGACATGCTTGGATGTGACAATAAGGCCCTTAACCTCTTTAAGAAAATGCAACACTTTAAAACAAAGTCAAACTAGGTAAAATTTGTTGGTGTTCTCTCTGCATGTTGCCATGTAGTCCTAGTCAATGAAGGTCGATGATAATTCAATTCCATGAGCAATGATTACCACATTACACCTGAAATGGAACACTATTGTTGTATGGTTGACCTTCTTGGTCAAACTGAGTTCCTGGATGAAGCGCATGACTTTATCAATAAAATTCCAATAGAACCTGGCACTTCATTGGGTGCTTGTATAGCCCATGCCAATGTGGAGCTACGAGAAAAGTGGCATAACACCTTTCTAAAGTTGGCTCACCTTTCTAAATTGAGCCCTATGATTACTGGATCTTGTGACGCATCTAAACATTTACGATGCAACTAGTTGGTGGGACGATATTGAAATAGTGTGAAAATTATTGAAACCAAAAAGAGGCATGGATGCAGCTGGATTGGGATGGATAAGTAGATGTATACTTTTGTTGTGGGATAAAGGTTGTATATCTATCAGATAAACTTTCTGAAGAGTTGGAAATATTCTTTGGGATGATGAAAGGTAGCAGGGTATGCTTCTCACATGACTTTCACTAATGTTGTGAAGGAAAAGCCGAAGAAAAATATTATTGTCAACAAGGTGAGAATCCGACATTTGTAATTGGTATTTAAAACATAACAGCGGGACACCTATCTGGGTCATCATAAACTTTGAGTATGTGGTTATTTCCACTCTACCATATTATAGAGAAAATTTTCAGTGTCAGGGTGCCAATCCTTTCGAACATTTCAAAGCTGGACAATGTTATTGTGGTGATTATTGGAAATAGTAAGTGAACTATGACATCCTCATATGCATCATCTTTCCATGTTAGATAATTTTCATCTCGTATAATATTTTGGATATGGTGAGATGAATGTAACAAACCAGTATACACAGTGTGTATAAAAATAGTTGATTCGTAGCTAGTAATCCAAGTGTTTGATAAATATCTGGTGTATGTCATAGTAGCTTACTCCTTTAAGCTAAATAATCAAATGGGCATAAACAATGTTTACAATGAATTCCATTTGTTTCATTAATTCACTGTTAAAAAATATTTGCATAAACCACTAATTAATTGGTCAGATTTTCCTGAAATGAGTCATTGAGCCAAAAATACTCCATTTTACCAATTTTTGAAAAAAATGGCAGATGCAGCGAAAAAGTCAGATTTTTTTCTTCAGGTTTTCTTATTCATTTTTTTTATTGTTCGGCTATTTTTTGTCGAGTCGGATTTTAGATCCTTGCTGATTTTTTCCAAATTTGTGTCATGCAGCACTGTTTTTATGTGTAGTTAATGTCAAATTCTTTTGAATGAACTTTATATGAATTTTAGATGCCAATGAATTTTATGGAAAATGTTTCTGTATTGATTTCTATGGAATTGTTGAAGTTTTGGACTCTTTCAGAGACAATTTTTGAAAATTCAAAACATATTCATGGTACTTAAGTCAATATCTACCATCCTACCATATTCTGGAAACTGTTGAAATTGCATGGAAAATGGTATTTTCCAGGACATAGAAGAAAGGAAGATGGGATAAAAAGTGGTGTTTTACAAAACCCTTAAATTGTTAAAATATACAGTGGCACTCCCCATTTCCATTGAGTATAGCATGGAATCACCGAAGCACGTGGAAATGTCTTGGGACATCCCCTGGAGACGCTGGGACATCTCAGGGATGGAAAAATTTCTATCTCTTACATCCCAATGATGCCTTGAGACATCTATGTTTGCCCTCCCTAGAGTGGAGGGATGCGAGAAATGTAGGGGACATGTTCCTATGGACTACTAATAAATGAAGCTACATGTTGTGGCTATGATACTACTAATAATGCATAAATTAAAACACTTGAATGCCTTAATTTAAATACTTGTAGGTATACGTCTTTCAAAAAATGATATTTTGGAAAGAATTTCTCCCCAAATACAAGAATTATAGATTGAGTTTTCCATAAATATTCAATAGCTATTGGATAAATAACATGACACTAAAATGATAAGGATGATGGAAAAATAGCATGGCCTTTGCAAGATTTTCAATCATGAATCTCAAGAAGGTCCAGATTCTTTTCCAAAGAAAGGTTCAAGAATCAAATTCTTTTCCAATCATAAATCCCTAAAAGGTCCAATTTTTTTACCAATGGGTGTATTAGCAATTTTCTTTCTGGATTGGGGCATGGGTGGGTGAATTACAATTTCCTTTCTAAGTTGGGGCATACCCCACTCGGACATTCACTAGGTATGTCCTTTTAGGGATATTCTTATCTCGGATTCCAAATCCTTAAAGAATAGCAGTCCTCATCAACCACTCTTATCTTAGATACCTGTCCAATCCTCAGAGAGTGTTAGTACACTTCCCAATTTGGATTTTCTCTCATCAAGGAAATTCACAGATGTTTATTCAATCTTCCATAAACCATTCTTCCTCCATGCCCTTCACTTAGATGTATGGTTGTTAGTTTTTTCCTAGTGCATGACACATGATGAGGATAATACAAATGTGATGTTTATGATTACTCCCTATCAGTCAGAGAGGAGATACATATTCCCACTTGATTTAGGGTATATATCCTTGAACCATTACAAATAATAAGGAGACTTCATACTCCCTCTCAAATATAATAGAGATTCTCCATGTAAACCATTTGCGGATATAGAGAAACAAAGTCCATATATTTATGAGAGGAAGGAGAATCTCTTACTCTCAGTGATTATTTGAAATGTTTGAATCCTTCTTTTGAATATCATTTTGTCCATAAAGAATTTCCCTAGCATCGTTCTATATTTTCCAAATAGAATTTTGCATACAATCCCTGCAAGTATAGTTGTGGAAATATCTAGTATTTTTGTCCCCTTCATCAATCCACATTTGACGACCCTTCTGTTTCCATTCCTATAACTTGGCCTTAAAATTATTTTCCTTTTTTGTGTCCAATTCTTATAATTTTTGTTTGGAAATTCTCCCAGGAAGTAGCGTTGAGTTGCCATTTTGTCCAAATTTTCACAGTTTTTTATCAGTTATTTTGTAATTGAACTAGTGTTTTAATCCTTTTTATCTTATTAAGTTGATGATTAGAGGCATTTAGAATTAAATTATAAATTCTTGTTATTAATTAATTTGAAGGGTGTTTGGTGTAATAGTTTCATTAACAAATTCCTCCTTGGTGGCAGGTGAATAGATCTAGTGCAAAACTGCATTTAAGTATAGATTCATGCACGGGGGCAGAAACATATTAATGTACAGATTCACCCCATGAAAGAAGCAACATCTTGGACTTATATGAAAAATATTGAGAGCCATGTTTTGAACCCCTTGCCTCGTTTCAAGATGAAATTTCTAGCATCAGTAACACCAATAAAAAAATAATTAACCAACCTTCTTGAAATGCAATCGATTACCAACAACTTCAATCAATTTTCCAGGTGTATTACAACAAAGGGAAACACATGGTTTAAGGAAAGTTGCTACGAAGAAACTCCAGGAACTGGATGAAGACCCGGTGAAGGGAAACACAGATCCATCTATGAAGGTTGATTCAAATCCATTTGAAAATATTAGGCATGGATTCCTGTCATTCAAGCAGCAACAATTATTGTAAGTGTGTAGCACAGTAATACAGAGCACATCAGGCATTCACATTTTGGGTTTTCAGCCAAGGGAGGCATTTGTGGTTCGCATTATTGTAAACTTGGTTCCAAAACGAAAGGAGAATGACATTTCAGGAATGAGTGCTGCATTGGAATTTTTTGTTCTCTCTCTCAAGGTTGAGCATATATATGTTATTGGTCACAGTCATTGTGGAGGAATTAGGGAACTTATGTCAATGCCAGATGAAGGAACAATCTTAATTGAATTCCTTGAAAGATGGGTGACAACAGTAAACGTTACACGCTTGAGCACAAAATTTTTTGTTGGGCATCTCATGTTATATGAACAATGTAGCTTCTGTGGAAAGGAGTCTGTAAATCAGTCCTTATCAAACCTCTTGATGCTCCCTTGGATAAAAGAACTAGTGGCTCAGAGTAAATTATCTCTTCATGGTGGTTACTATGAATTTGTGGAGGGATACTTTGAATGATGGATTATTGATTGAAAGGCAGGAAAGGTTGAAAGTTTTAACCACAAAATAATCAATCATTTCCAGTGGTGCTAACTTCCATGTCTAGGGTTTCTACCATAGAAAATTTCACTGTAGTAATTTCATTAAACTAGGATAGATCCAAATTAATAGCAACATGAAGAGATTAATTCAAATCATTTTCCTAAGGAAAAAGGAGCCACTTTAGTATTCAATGCAAGGAATCAGGCCTGTAATTGTAAAAAAAATTGTTGTGATTTTCCATTCGCAACTGGCCATGATGCTACAATGATAATATGGGTAACGAAAATGATAACTTTATTTCTTCTTGCTGCACCTGAAGATGAGATGATACTCCCCGAGGTTCTTTGGCATTACTGCTTGTCGGGGTATTAAGTTGATTTCTCATCCCATGATCTTCAATTCCAAAATGGTGGTGATGGGGATGTTGGATATCACCTACGTATTATAGCGAGGCTGTAATCAAAGCCAACGAATTCCTTGCTCCACGCTGGAGAAAGTTGACATTTCAAAACACTAGCCTTGGTATATAGGTGTTAGAGAGTCATGGGCTTCAACATGGAGGCCATGTCAAGGAGCCTTTCATAAGTGGTGATGGAGTGCATGTCATGCTTATAGATCATGAAACCAAAGAAGTTTATCCACCAAGTTAAATTTTCAATTGTTTCCTGCCAACACACGATTGGAATGTTGAGATCGAGGAAAGGATGATGACGATGGATTGGATCATTTCCAGTTGTGCTATGCCCCAGCTAGCTGTGCGATGCCTTTGCCAGTAGTGTGTGAGGATCAAATTCTTCTAGGCGGATTGCACCGGCTCAAGCCACAGATTAGTGATGTTGTTTTGATTTGCAATGACATAAATTAGGAGAAACATTGCTGTTATAAAAGGAAAATGGTTGCACACTAAGGAAAAATGAATTTTTGAGATGTAGAACCGACATCGAATTTGCAGGAGGAGTGTAATAGAGATAGGGAATTCTGTGTAAAAACTAGAATCTTTTGGCTTGTGATTTGTATAAATCAATTTCCAGATGTTGTCTTAAAAATACATCATCTCCTTCAATTCATGAGTAGAATAATTTATGCCATGATTAATTTCACATTCATTTCTTTGATGTTTTAAAGCTTTCCTCATAATCTAGCTTACTCCAGGCGTGGGAGGGCCCACCACCTCTAGAGTTAAGCTTGATCAATCAACATAAGATAATTAGATGTGTGCGTGATTTTATAGCGTGAGATTCCTGTTTCTATATGAATGTGTGAATTTGTGGTAGGAATGGTTCAATTTCAAGCATTTTGGTCATTTTTGTATTGTGCAAATTAATGGACTAAAGAATTATTGAAAACTCGAACTCATTACATAATCTGTGTTTGAGTTGTAATATAGCGTTATACTATATTCCTCTTGTTAAAATCAAATGTAATGGGAGAATTCACGGTATAGGCACATAACTATTTCTGAGTTTGATTTAGGAATTAGAACATATTTTAATGCTTTGAATTTGAGTATGGAATGAGAACAGATTTTAATGCTTTCAATTTTAGTATGTTAATACGGTCAATTTAGAATATTGATTCAGGGTTTGTATTACTTAATTTGTTTGACCTTTTGTAGGATTTAATGCTCTTTTGATTTGTTAAGGCATCCTGGGACTTCACTTAGTAATTATATTTATTTTAATTAGAATTTCTCTTATTTTTCATAGTATAATAATTTCTTTATAGGAGCAAATCTAAGTGCGGATTTGATTGTGCAGGTAAATATAGAAAGTCTAATGTAGCGTGATTTAGTTTTCATTATTGAGTTACATGATTTTGAAGAGTAAGCTTGTTTTTGAACAATTCATTTCATCTAGATTAAAATCTTTGAATGGAAGGTTTCTCATAGATTATTTGCAATGTGATTTTTAATAGGATCTTTTAAGCAAAGCTAAGTAGTTTTCTTCAAGTAATAATTATAACTTTCCTTTGTTAGTTTGAATCTTGAATTTGTTATCAAGAGTAGTTCTAGGTGTGAATTTATCATTAGAATAATGCGTGTCCTTTTTTCTTATCTCAAGTTTTAGTTTAAAGTTAATGAGAGGAACAAATAGATTAGGGTTTTCAAGATATCATAAGAGATTTCAAAAATGTAGAATTCGAGTGCGAGAATTTTATATGATTGAGGATTGATTTGTATTTCCTTATAGTTTAATTACAATATGGAGTTGCATTGAATGCTATATATAGTTTAAAGTACAAATTATTTTTAAGTATAGAATCGATTGACTAAATAGGAATCTGAAATTACTTTTAGAAATTGAATTTTATTATTTTATTATGCCTCGTCAACAAGTGAGATTTCTTTCTATTTCAGAAGACTGAATTTAACTATCAGGATTGCAGGAAGCATGAATATGATGGCTTGATAAAATTGGTTAAGTAGGTCCCCTTTTCAAGATTTTTTGTCTGCGAGAAAATGTGTGTTTCATTCCAGTACCTATTTTATCATTACAAAGGAATATATATACTCTAACCATTAAGCTGAGCCAAGACGCAATACAAATCACGTTTGCGACTCCCAGATTGATAATTAATATTGAGAGGTTTAATCTGAGAATTAAACCGCACAACATTTTGGGGTCGTTGCCAGGGAGTTGTATTTTGGCCTAGTTAAAAACAATTTCTGAGAGTTTCAAGGATATTGTAGGACGTCAGAGGGTGGAAAGTGTACAAAAAGACGTGAGTGAAGAGCCACACATCCACTTTTTTGGGGTTGCTCCAAAGTCTGGCCATATTGCTTATCTCTTGAACTTTTATTTCCTTATCTTTCTTATGTGTAGAAGTAGACGCTGGCTTTAGAAATTTAATTTCTAAATTGCCTTGTTTCTAATAGATTAAATAGCATTTTGATTCGACATTTTCCTTTCATGCAAGTGTGGTGAGTTTTATTTTAGACAATAGCTTTTAAATCGATCTTCTTATTCCAACGTTATATCATTTTGGGGTACTGTAAGAACCCTTGTGTACTCATCCATGTGATGACAGAATGTACCAGTTGTCTTGTTGAGAACACGAGAATGGTATTTTGAGGAATCATTTAATAAGTAGTTTTGATGCTTCTAAAGAGACAGACAACTCATCTAATGAGGAATTAACAGGAGAAGGATTTAACATCTTTCTTGAACATAAATTCAATATTATTAAATCTTTGATTTCGAAATTAGATGATTTGCAGGAGCAAGAGAAGGATGAAGAACCACTTCTTATCCTTTGTGCCAACCGTTGAAAGAAACACTGCCTTGGAAAGTGTCCACTTAGCGATCTAAAAGTTTGCGAAATTTGCGAGGATGGTCATGCAACCAAACATTTCCCATCACTGCCATGATTACGAAAGGTACTCAAGGAATAAAGTAAGGAATCAAATCAACTACCAGGTATAACTCAAAATCCAACACCATTTGATACTTGGAATAATGATTATTCTCCTCAGCAAGTTCCTCAGCATGTTTATAATCCTGTAGTTTCATGGAAAACATTTAATTCTCCTCCAATTGAACATCCTACTTCATGGCCACAAGGACCCCTCCTTGGCCCTCGCCTTGGCCCTCATCCTTGAGTCAGATATCTCCATGGCCTCAAGAATCGTTTGGATCCTTCTCTCTAGGGAAATCTCCCATGCAAATTCAATCATATGAGAACCACCAACAACCTCAATTTCTTTCCAATGCACCATTAATTTATCCTCCTCCATGGTCCCAACCGGATGTGCAACCTTACCCTAACACTAATCCATACCATAACCCTAGTTCATACCCTAGTCCATACCCTAGACCTAACCGTAATCCATACCCTAGACCTAACCCTAATTCACACCCTAGACCTAACCCTAATTATAATTTAAAACCTAGACCTAACCCTAGTCGAAAGCCTAATCCCAATCCAAATCCAAACCTTAGTCCAAACATAAACCAAAACCCTAGCCCAAACCACATACTAAACCCTAATATAAATCATCAGGTTGCACAAAAGTTTGAGCCACCTATTCTTCCTGATGATTCCCCTATTGAACAAAAAGTTACACCTTCCATGCGGGGAAAGGGAATGAATTTGGAAACTTCCCCCATTACCGCAGAACATTCACCACGGGAAGGTGTAATTCAAAGACCACCAAAGGAGCAATATTTAATTGGAACTTGTTCTGAAAATGATGTGGAAACTCAAAACCCTAGAATCTCTCTCAACCATTCCTGTCAATTTGAAAATAAAATATTTGAGCCTATACTTGAGGGATTTATCTTTTAGCTTTCACTAGATTTTTTGTACCTCCGGGAGAGTGACTATCAAACTATGGAAAATTTCATTAGTTGAAAAATCATAAATATGTGGATCCCATTGAATCCTGGTTTTGAGCAGTCATCAAGCCATCTTATTTCCTTAGCATTCAGAAAATCTTGGTACCATATCAATTTAAGCAATTGGTTTCTCATGCTTTCATATGTCTTGAAGTCTATTCTTTAAAATGAAGTGTGACTATAATCAACATTTTGTTATGCACATGGCTTCATTGGAAGTACTCTTATACTTAAAAAGGATTCTTTCACCTCTTAGGGTAAGATAGGATAGGAGAATAAATGAATAAAGTTGTTATAATGCTATTAGGGTTTTTAATTTTAAATGTTATAATGCTATTAGGGTTTGTGACAAATATAGTTGAGTACAATTCACTCTAATACCTTATGATTTTGAAAAAGTAACTATCATTAACCACTCTAATAAGTTGTAGTGTAGGATATATATTTTCAGTTTCCCTTAAAACGTACTATTGGAAAACCCCCTATGGTGGACCACTCTTGTAAAGATCATAATGAGCTCTTTGGGAGAACACTAACATTCTTAACGCAAAGAATATTTTGGACATTGTCTGTGATATCTTTAATAAGTCTTTAGGGTAGAGGAATTAGCCAGTAGTGATTAGCCATTAAAAACTTTTCACGCCATCCCGTACTCTTAAGGAGTAGATCTGTCTCCCCACTTATTAAGTAACCTTTTAGGTTAATCATAATCAGAGTTTAGAAAATATTTAGGGGAGGATAGGAGGTCTCGTGATGAACCGAACTACCACAATCATGAGACCTGGCATGCATGACATTAATGCTCCTGGTCACCAAGCCAGAGTAATGGATTTCAGCCTAAAAGCTGGAAGATAGGAGGTCTCATCATGAGCTGACCTATTCATCCATGTTACTTCTTGTGCGTGGCACTGCCATCAGCTAGTTACCAAGCCAGGACAATGACCTTCATATAAATATTCAAATAAGCTAACTCTGAATCTGTATCTAGTAAGTGGAACATGGACATTTCGCGGGGTTAAGAGACATCCTGTCGAGGTTATGGACACCTGCAGACAGTAGGGCCATGTTTGTGGTATTAAAGTAAACTGCATACTATGATTTGCTTGGTTATACTTCTCTTTCCCTAAGACTCATACTTTTCTTCGACAATGGTTTTAAGATGATTTGAACATGATGCTTTGAGTTCTATCTTCCAAAAATCGTGAATCTTTGAATGATGTGGTACCCTCAGTGAAGGTAATTCTTTGTACTAGATTAAGAGGAAATTCAGTTTTGAATCCAGATAACAACGTAATTTAGCGTGTTCAATAAAGAGGTCGTTGATTGGCTTAATAAATCACTTTAATGTTCATGGTATTTAGAGTGATGAAATACTCAATGATGACTACTCACAAGGTGTTGGTTGCCAACAATGCATATTGACTGTAGTTGCCTCTAAATATGTGCTACATGACCTAGGTACAAGATTATTATAGTAGGTGTAGTAATATTGTGTTAGTATTTTTGAAATTGCACCTCTTTAGTGAAATTTTATTCTTATCATAAGACTTTCGGCAGAAACACAATAGGGAATTTTTTTGGAACAAGGTAACAGGTATTGGCAACACTCTTTTCTCCATCATGTCTACTTTCGTTACCTGATCTTGTTTTATCATTTCACATGGTTTTAGTAGGTAATGTAATAGTAATACCAATGTTGCGAGCTAATGAATGCATTACAACATCAATCATATTCGTCCTTACTTGCTAAAATGTTTTCTCACATTGTCCTTGCCTTATTTCATAGTCTTATAGTTTTGGCTTGCACGAGGACATACAAGAAGTTCAACGTGGGGGGATGTTGAGCTGCCATTTTGTCTAAATTTTTATGAATTTTATCAAATAATTTTGTGATTGAACCTAGTATTTTAATCCTTTTTATCTTATTAAGTTGATGATTAAAGGCATTTAGAATTAAATTATAAATTCTTGTTATTAATTAATTTGAAGGGTGTTTTTTGTAATAGTTTCATTAACAAATTCCTTCTTGGTGGCAGGTGAATAAGTCTAGTGCAAAACTACATTTAAGTACAGATTCATGCACGGGGGAAGAAACATATTCATGTACAAATTCACCCCATGCAAGAAGCAACATCTTGGAATCTATGACAAAGATTGAGAGCCATGTTCTGAACCCCTTGCCCCGTTTCAAGATGACATTTCTAGCATCAACACCACCAATAAAATATAATTAACCAACCTTCTTGAAATGCAATCGATTACCAACAATTTCAATCAGCTTTCTAGGTGTATTAAAACAAAGGGCAACTCTTGGTTTAAGGAAAGTTGCTGCGAAGAAATTCCAAGAACTGGCTGAAGACCCAGTGAAGGGAAACACGGAGCCATCTATGAAGATTAATTCATATCCATTTCAAATATTAGGCATTGATTCCTGTAATTCAAGCAGAACAAATTATTGTAAGTGTGTAGCATAGTAATACAGAGCACATCAAGCATTCACATTTTGGGTTTTCAGCTAGGGGAAGCATTTGTGGTTTGCTGTATTGCAAATGTGGTTCCCAAACATAAGGAGAATGACATTTCAGGAACGAGTGCTGCATTAGAATTTTTTGTTCTCTCTCTCATGGTTGAGCATATATTTGTTATTGGTCACAGTTGTTGTGGAGTAATTAGGGCACTTATGTCAATTCCGGATGAAGGAGAAATTTCAAGTGAATTCAATGAAAGATGGGTGACAATAGGAAATGCTACACGCTTGAGCATAAAATCTATTGCTGGGCATCTCACATTAGATGAGCAATGTAGCTTCTGTGGAAAGGAGTCTGTAAATCAGTCCTTATCAAACCTCTTGACATTCCCTTGGATAAAAGAACTTGTGGCTCAGGATAAATTATCTCTTCATGGTGGTTACTATGACTTTGTGGAGGGATACTTTGAATGATGGACTATAGATTGCAAGGAAAGAAAGTTTGAAAGTTTTAACCACAAAATAATCAATAATTTCTTGTGGTGCTAACTTTCATGTCTAAGGTTTCTACCATAACAATTTTCACTGTAGTAATTTCATTAAACTGGAACAGATCCACATCAACAACAACATGAAGGGATTAATCCAAATCATTTTCCTAAGGACAAAGGAGCCACTTTAGTATTCAATGCAAGGAATTAGGTCTATAATTGATATACACATTGTTGTGATCTTCCATTTGCAACTGGTTATGAGATTGCAATGATAATATGGGTAACGGAAATGATAACTGTCTTTCTTGCTCCTGCGCCTGAAGATGAAATGATGCTCCTCGAGGTTTTTTGGCATTAGTGCTTGTTATGGTATTCAGTGTATTTCTCATCCCACGATCTTCAATTCCAAAATGGTGGTGATGGGGATGCTCAATATCACCTACGTATTATAGCGAGGTTGCAATCACATCCAATGAATTCCTTGCTCCATGCTAGAGAAAGTTGACATTTCAAAACACCAACCTTGGTATACAGGTGTTAGAGGAGAGTCCTGGGCTTCATCATGGAGGGCCATGTCAACGAGCCTTTCATAAGAGATGACGAAGTGCAAGGCATGCTTCTACACCACGAAGCCAAAGAAAGGTATACACCACGTTAAATTTTCGATTTGCTTCTTGCCAACACATTATTGGAACATTGAGATCGAGGAAGGGATGTTGATGATGGATTGGAGCATTTCCGGCTTTGTGATGCCCCACCTAGTTTTGCGATGCCTCTACTAGTAGTGCATGAGGATGAAATTCTTCCAGGAGCCGGATTGCACTATCACCAAACCCAAATTCGAAATCGAACTTCATTGTTTTGTTTATTAACACGAATCCTAAATTTTTTTATCCTACGCAACAATCGACCCATTTAATTGGGAGCAACATTGCTACGTAAAAGGAAGAGGTTGCACACTAAGAAAAATTTCCGAGATGTATAACCGACATCGAATTTGTGGGAGGAGTGTCATAAAGATAGGAATCATTGCGTAAAAGTTAGAATCGTTTGGCATGTGATTTGTATAAATCGATTTCCAGATGATGTCTTAAATATACATCATCACCTTCAATTCATGAGTAGAAGAATTTGTGCCCTGTTTAACTATGAATTCCTGTCTTTTATGTTTCAAATCTTTCCTCCATTGCAGTAAGCCAACTTACTCCAGGCATGGGAGGGCCCACCACCTCTGGAGCTAAACTTGATCAATCAACATACGATAAGTATATGTGTGCGTGATTTCATAGGGTGAGATTCATGTTTCTGTGTGAATGTTTGAATTTGTGGTAGGAATGGTTCAATTTCAAGAGTTTTGGTCATCGTTGTATTGTGCAAATTAATGGACTAAAGACTTATTGAAAATTCAAACTCATTACATAATCTGTGCTTGAGTTGTAATATAGCGTTATACTCTATTCCTCTTGTTAAAATCAAATGTAATGGGAGCATTCATGGTATAGGCACACAACAATTTCTGAGTTTGATTCAGGAATTAGAACAAATTTTAATGCTTTGAATGTGAGTATGGAATGAGAACATATTTTAATGCTTTTAATTTCAGTATGTTAATACGGTCAATTTAGAATATTGATTTAAGGTTTGTATTACTTAATTTCTTTTAACTTTTGTAGGATTTAATGCTCATTTGATTTGTTTAGGCATCCTGGGACTTCACTTAGTAATTATATTTCTTTTAATTAGAATTTCTCTTATTTTTCATAGTATAATCTTTTCTTTATAAGAGCAAGTCTGAGTGCAGATTTGATTGTGCAGGTAGAGATAGCAAGTCTAACGCAACATGATTTAGTTTTCATTATTGAGTTACATGATTTTGAAGAGTAAGCTTGTTTTTTAATAATTCATTTCATCTAGATTAAAATCTTTGAAAGGAAGTTTTCTCATAGATGATTTCCAATGCAAATTTTAATAGGATATTCTAAGCAAAGCTAAGTAGTTTTCTTGTAGCAATAATTATAAATTTCCTTTGTTAGTTTGAATCTTGAATTTGTTATCAAGAGTAGTTCTAGGTGTGACGTTATCATTAGAATAATGTGTGTCCACTTTTCTTAACTCAAGTTTTAGTTTCAAGTGTTAGTTTCAAGTTAATGAGAGTAACAAATAGATTAGGGTTTTCAAGATATCATAGGATATTTAAAAAGTAGAATCCAAGTGTGAGAATGTTATATGATTGAGGATTTATTTGTATTTCCTTATAGTTTAATTACATTATGGAGTTGTAGTGAATGATAGATATATTTTAAAGTACAAAACCGATTGACTAAATAGGAATCTTAAATTACTTCTATAAATTGAATTTGATTATTTGATTATGCCTCGTCAACGTGATATTGCTTTCATTTCAAAATATTGAATTTAACTATCAGATTTCAAATGAAGCATGAATATGTTGGCTTCATAAAATTGGTTGGGTAGTCCTTTTCAAGATTGTTTATCACGTAAAAATGTGTGTTTTATTCTAGTACCTAGTTTATCATTACAAAGGAATATATATATATATATATATATATATATATAGATATATATATATAATATATATATATATATATATATAGATATATATATATATATATATATATATACTATGACCATTAAGGCGAGCCAAGACGCGGTACAACTCGCATTTACAACTCTCGGGTTAATTAATTAATATTGAGAGGTTTAAACCGACAATTAAACTGCCCAACAAGTATTTTGATGAATGTCGATCATAAAGAGATTTAATAGGGGCGTCGATTTGTATAATTTTTCTACTCCTTTCTTTTTTTTAGATGAAAAGCCAAAAAACAAACTACTGGTTTTATATTTTTCATCTTATAGAGAAATTATCCATAATCGAATTCCCAATGATCAGATTGATTTTTTTCTAGAAGTCTTAGACCGTTGAGGTGAATTCCAGTCTTTCAACCAAAAATGGTTAAAATTAAATGGAGTGGGATTCTCTATTGAAATGTTTTTCCAGACTAAAAAGAAAGGAAAATGATCAAATATGTGCAAGGGAAGAACCCATGACCTCAAAATGGTGAGATGGTTAGCTAGAAATTTGTTCACAAAGAAGTGATCTCGTATTTTTGAAATTCCATAAGATCCCTATCTACCATTCCTTCATGTCAGTCCAATTTTTTCATGATTAATATCTATAAAATAGTTTCGTAAAAATAGGTCCTTGAAGTGTGTTGTGAAAGAGTCTGGAATTTTTCAACTTCAATTTTGAATATTATCTCCATGTTTAAAATTGTTAGTCCAAGCTAAGATTTGCATGAACTAACTCCAATTTAAAAGTTGAAATTTCTCCCATCAGGAAGATGCTTATCATTATGAGAAGTGATATGTATGAACACTCCTACCTACTTGTTGGATCATTCATTTGTCTCCAAAAAAAAAACTTTCCTAAACGGTAAGGGGCAACAATGGGAATATGAGTTGTTTGGCTCTAGGACCTCGACAGAGATCGCTCTCACGCCCTGATAGAAAGCTAGGGCTATCGTCGCCATGTGGTTGAGAAAAGACATATAGTTGGGCGTGGCACACTTGGGGCAAGTTTTGTCAACAATTTGTGCTCATGCCTAGGTTGTGAGCAATGGGATCACCTCATGGCGCTTGCAGTGAATATTTTGATAGAACTTATGTGCATGAACATAACAATTAGTTGGCTCTATTTTTGGTGAGATGATCTTATCAAATATTCTATTCGTTTGGCGTGCCTTTGCACCTTTAGGGGCAATTTCTAGTCTATATATTAGCTTTATAAACATTGTTGCGTTATACTATTATTAATGTAATTTTCTAAATATTTTTATATTATTAAAAATATATTTACGCATTAATCATTTCCTCTTCTGGTGAAGAGATAGTGGAAATGAAATAAATTTTTTTTCTTCATCCTTGAAGCAATTGAAATTGGAGACGTGTGCTAGTTGATCAGAATCTGGATTAGGCATAGAAATTTGCTCAAAAATTAAAGTGCTTACAATTTCACCAAACAATAATGAAAGAAACCGGCCCATTGCAAGGAATCCAACGCAACTCATTTCATCGAAAACCGAGTTCGTATGAGGAAGTTATGGTATGTTGATCGTCATTCAGAACACGCAAATTTTTTAAAAAATATTGAAGAACATGTACAATTGCTGACATGGTAGTCCAGTCAGCATGTAGAGAATCTTCTTCAGTTTTTTTCCAATGGGACTGTGACAAGTGTCACTGTTGGATTTTCCAGTTTGGTTTGTGAAGGTAAAAACCGCCCAATGTCCTCCAAGGTTGAGTTTGGGTTCATGTATTTTCATGTGCTAGAATTACTTTTAATATATTAAGGTGGATTAATATATATATATATATATATATGGTTTTTTAAGGAAAAAAACATATTTTAATTAAAATTCCACATATTATGTCAAATCATGAAAATATTACGTTGGTTATGGAGGAGTGGCATATTATGGTATGGTGGGTGAATTTATTAACATGGTGGAGGTATATTAAATACCATACGGTGGCATATCAATATAACCAAATTCTATTTGAATGATTGTGTATAAAGTATATTTAAATGGTTTCATATAAAGTTTATTTGAATGGTTGCGTATATTACAGTCTGGCGCAAAAACAATGTAATATGGGGCGAGGTTGGGGTTAGACCCTTTGAGCTCCCCCACCACACTCCACCACTCTACCAATATACCATAGGCTTGTATGTTGAAATAGAAGGCACACACTTTATATTTAAATGGAGTGCAGACATTGGATGGCGGAGTGGAGGGGGACAGCTCGCCTCCTGCACATGACCTTGCCATATAACCTTACCTAAGCATCAACACTAATTGCGGTTTAGTGTGCCATTATCAACAGTTAAGCATGCTTATCCACTAATTAATATGCAGTTAAATATGGCAGGAATTTCGACGGATTCCCCAAATTTAGCGCCACTTCTAGATTTGGTGGAGTGAACTGGCAGTTTTCCAGATTTAGAGGCAGAATCTAGGGAAGAATTTAATGAGGCCTATCTTGGTCAATTTTCGACCAATGTTTGCTCAACGATAGTCATTACTAGTATACTGGAATGGTCTGAATCCATTGAAAAACTTGTAGAGGTAGAAGAGCTCATCTACATGTGTTTTTGATCACTGAGGAATTTTGAAGCCTAGGGCCACCAGGAGGGAAGGCTATGCCCAGATCAGCTGAAGGCCAATTTTAGTGAATTAATAGTCAATTTTTGATGTATTTGATGCTCTAAACACAATGATATAGTTTATAAAGGCGTTGGAGAAAATCATAAGGTGATTTTTTCACTTTGGAGATTAAACAAGCCCATGGCCACCGGGATTAGAGGTCAAGCCTAGAGGAGTTGGTAACCGAATTCAGAGATTGAATAGTCATTTTTGGGGTGTTTGAGTATTCTGAAGAAAATGGTGTAGTCATAAAATCCATTGGAGCAATATTGGTGCTTTTAATCAGACATTTTACTCATAATCCCAAGAGGGCCTAGCTAGTTAAAGCAAGTCCATGGAGATGTAGCCCAGGAGGGGTGAACACCATCATCATCCATTATGTTACGTGATTGTTTTGAGTTATGTTCCACATTTCATTTGATGTATATGAGCTTTTATTTCTTAGTTAACTCATAATTTGGTCATCAAAGACACATGAAACTACAGACATAAACCCCTTCACAAATGGTTAAATGAGACGATCCATAAATACATTTTTAATATTGATGAGGGAGCTTGCACAACAATAACAAGTTTTCCCATATTCAGATCACTAATTCACCCCACCAATAGGAGGAATTTCATCACAACGGAGATCAAATCTCTTCCTCTTTTTTTTTTTTTTTTTTCAGGAGGCACAAATGGACATATTCTTCTTGCCAATTTTTTCTCATATCAATGGTGACGTTAGGAAGAGGAAGGGGGGGAGCTTTAGATCGATCGAGTGTTCGAGTCCTTCAGAAATATTGTAGTGGAGAAGCCCAAGACAGGCATCATGTGGAATATAGTGAAGCTATTTGTCAATGGACTGTGACCTTGAGCTATCTCCAAAAAATCATTGAAGCATTTTAAAGGTGAATTGATCAAAACATTACCTTAAAACAACGCTAACGAAACTAAAGGTATTAAAAAAAATTGCATTTGTATTGAGTAGGAACATCTCTGATGATAGACACTAATTCAATGCTATGCCCGGTACTCAATTTGATATTCTTCTTCCATTGATTTTAATGAATCTAGAACCTTAATGTTGTCCAATATCTCTTCCCATATTTCAATAAGACAATTCATTTCCAGTAAATATTTCACTAGCATATCAAATTTCTCAACCAAACTTAAGTACTCACCTTGAATACCCTCATGTTTCCTTCTCAAATATTCAAGCGCTTGAATTTGACTCAAGTTGACAACATCTACTTCTAAATTTGTGTTGTACTCTGGTTTCTCATTCTGTTATACATGGGTTCATGGTTGAATAAATCGATGGAAAATATGCCTACATTCTCGTGAATCGGATTGTTGCTACTCAACAATTTGTGAATCTCAACGATTATAAATGGGCATGAATGAGGTCTCTGACTAATCAACCAGACTTTTCCTTTAAAACTTGGGTTTTCTGTGGATGAAATATCTTTCCTTGTCCCCATCTAAGCTTCAATATCTTATTTCCTGTCCTTTTCTACGACATATTCTTTAACATAGGCTATTATTTCCTTTCTGATATGGGAAACATAGGGAATGATGTAACATGCCCTTGAACGCTAGCTAAGTGTTCTTTGACTTGACAAAGCCCCTCTTCCTTGATTTCATTTTTACAATATTTGTAATATTTTTCCATCAATATTTTCACAATGGTTCTTTCAGGTATTTCACATTCCCAGGGGACATGATAATGATAATATTGAACAATGAAAACAAATCTGCAGATGCAAATCCCATCTTTGTTTATTTATGAAAACAAAAATCAGCAATTTCAATAGAAAAAACAATGAGGGTTTGGGATATTCTTAACATACGTGTTTCTGGGCACAAAAATCATGTCACAAATCTCTTCCAATATTGTAGTGATATGTAGGACTCTAATGTAGATGCAAAATCCACTAAACACTCACAAAGACTGTTGCTTTCACTTCAAATAATTTCTCTTCGATGTGGTTCCGCAATTTCCAAATGCTCACAAATGATCAATGAGATGTGTTAGAAAAATATAGTGGGGGTATCATTATAGAGTGATAACTAAGAGTTTGTGAGGGGGGGGCACCTTTTTGCCACTGAAATACTGTGGAAGTGGGTCTAATGGGATGGGGACTAGTTGGGAACCTTTCAACTTTGGAAATTACGACTCAGGGGCATCTAAGCCATCAAAATCACCCGAGGATCACACCAGACCTCAGCCGCATCAACCCTTAACATGTTTGGATTTTTTCCCACTGAGTTCCATAACAATAAACCCCATCACCATCTATTCTATGCCCCGTGGGTGCATTATTAATTTTTTATTATAAATATTTATTTCTATAATTCTTCCATATTTATATTAATTATAATTTTTAAATTTTAAATTTAGTTAATGTGTTCATTTGTAATAATACGAGTAGTCTTTAAGTGCAAATTTTTGGGAAAATTTCTGATTTATTTTCCAATCTAATTTGTCTAGAATATAGGGGACTCATTGAAATCACAAATTTTATAAGTGAAATATTCACAATCAAATCGTCCTAGGTGTTTTTGAGGGTGTTGAATCCATATATGACCAGTTTAAACAACATAAATCAAGATTTGACAACAGATTTTTTAGTCTGATTCCCCCCAAAAATCCCAAAAGATAACATTTAAAAATTACACCATAAGAATACCATATATATATTCAAAACATATAATAAAAAATATTGTTAAAATAATTAAAAATAATTATATTTATTATAGTTTTATAATTCCTATCAGCAACATTAATATGAGAATTGTGTTTAAATCGCATTCCCGCTGAAGCCAATTTAAAAAAAAAAAAAAAATGTTAGTTAGATAACCAGGAACCACAACGCTCTAAAATATTTCAAATTTTCTTATTGTTCAAAATGGTGCTACTCCTAACAAATACATTAAAGTAAATAAAATATTAAAATAACTAGAAAAAAAGGAAATATAAAGATCACTCGAACTTATGGCATCGCTCAGACGGTTGAGGGAATTCCACAATGTTTTTTTGTACACATTTACTTCTTGCGCTCAATTGAATTGAGAGAGGAAAAAAGTATTTTAAGTTATGAGATTCCTAATTTTCCCTCAAATTTTCCCTTCTATTTTGTAAAGGATTTCAAATTCCAAAGACTTGAAATATCAGTTGTTAATGCTTGGCTCCCAATTATTGTAATTAAGGTTTCTTACAAATGATTTAGTCGATTTTGTGTGGGATTTATTCTCTATTCTTTTTAAAGTTATTTTGTAGTCTCTGGTATTGTTGAATCAATAACTGCATTTCTTCGATGTTTAATTCAATAAATTTAAAATAATATGATTAAATTGGGTATTACGTTGGATTACGCCAGCTGGGAATATGAAATTGTATTCCCTAATAGCGTTTGATATGCAATGGTTTTAAAAAAAGTTTTTGGTTGGTTTTTTGTTTTGACTTATTTCTTTGGGAATGCATGTTTGGATAGGGTTGAATTATAGGCCATATTTATGTGACATACGATAGAGAATTACACGACAGAGTGATAAGTAGGATTTCTTGTGATATGCATGATTTTTGAGAATCTGTTGCGGAGGAAAGGAGATTTACACGACAAAAAACAACATAACACAGGTAAATCATGTTGCTTACATAGACGTATGTGTGCCAGCAGACATAGAGGATGCCCGTGGGGGATTAGCATTGATTGATTTTGGTAGGGAGGAGGAAATATTTGATGGTGTTGTATTCAGTGACAGAAAGTGAAGGTAACAATTATTGAGTTGGACCATGGTATTTTATCACTATCTGTAAGTAAGCTGGTGAGGGACGCGCTGAATGATGTTGGTAGGGAGGAAGAAAGCTCACACAATGGTAGTTGTTGACCCCAACCAAACACTCGTATCTAACCAGTAGATGAATATGTCTGGAGCGCAAGCAAAAACAACTATGGAGAGCTCTTCAGTTCTTGAATATATTCTCTAAATTGGAATTTTGATCACATTGGTGGATAATGAGGGGCTGGATAAGCTGGAAAATGAGGAAACAATACTGATTGATGGATGGTTTCACAGATGGTCTAGGCTCTCAGTTAGCTAAATGATGGCTGTGTTCTTCATAAATGGATAATAGCGACATAATGAGTTGGTGGATTTTCAGTTTACCATGGAAGGTATGTAACTTATTTAGTTAAAAGAAATAGAAAGAGAGGAAATAATAGAATTCATTGTAGTGTTAAATTTGTTAATTGTATTCATCATAATCCTATCCTTTGCCAAATGTTTTCTGTAATAAGGATGTGTGAGAAACATATACAGAGGTGAACAATGTAGGAATGAGGAGTAGAATCTTCATGAAGCATAACATTTTTTTTCAACACTAAAAGAATGCTTTCTTTCCAATAAAAAAAAGAAGTGATGTTTTCCATACTTTTTCTCCATGAAATACTATTCGTGAATGTGTTTATTTCCCTTTTCATATTACATATTGTAACTATATCCTATATTAACCATTGAAAACGTTTATACATTTGATGTCTAGACAGGTTTTATCATTACATTCTCAAACAAAATTAAATACTATCTATGACTATCCTTCATTTCCGACTTTCCGAAAGTCTTTTAATTGCACTCTCTAGACATGTTCTAGTTGACATTGATTCTCCCTGAATTCATAATTCCACCTTGTGCGAATGTCGCAAAGTGATACTTACCTGTGATGGATTCGATTCCCCTTTTCAATAGAAGGTATCCTATCTAGTTCAGTTCTCTATATATGTGAGTATATGAAATATGCTGAAAGGAAGTCTCCAAAGACTTGATACGCCTCATCTAGTTTGTCAATATATGAGGACTAAAGAGAGTATAATCCTTAACCCTGTAAATCATACATTTTTCCTCCCTGAACACATTTATATCACTCAATCCCAACCACTTAACAAATGTGAGGCCACGCCAAAATGTGATGATATTTTCTCTATTATTATTCCCCAATCCACCCTGCCACCAGAAGTGATAGCATATCCCTAGCTCTAGAAAAATGACTACCCCACACCCACACCTCTGCTGTTGACTGGCCCCATCGAAATATATACTAGGATGTCCCCATATTTTTCTTGATGTCAAACTTCCTCTTTACCCCACACTTTTTGGTCCTATCTCTGAAAAGTATGAAATAGACTTCCAGATCACCTCCCACACATCCTTGCTCTTACCTTCAAACAACCACATATTTCGACATCACCATATGGCCCATATGACATAGAATGGGAGAGTACAAAATGTAAGGAAAGCCTTAAACCAAGAATTAAACTAATGCTCTAGTGTTGTTAGTATTATGATATTATTAAGTTTAAGGATGTTCTACACACCTTTCAACACTTCCTTGGCAAAGGTGCAACCGATGAAAAAATGTTCTACCTTCTCCTCTTTGCTCCTACACAATGAGCATATACCCAGGCCAATGAACCCTCTACCCTGTAAAATGTTCCAGGTAAGAATACAGTGCTGAATGGCCAACAACCCAAAAGAAAGTAAACATGTTGGTACCCCAATCGCCACACAACTAAGTACCAATTTTTATAACATAAATGTTGATCAGTCAACGAAAGACGATTATAAATATCTTTAACAATTAGACTTTCATTCTTCAGTATATTGTCCCGCTATAACCGATCTTATTTGAATCCAATATTTATACATGACACATACAGGTAAGAAATAACGGCTTCCCATTCCAATTCCAACATACCTGTCAATCCAATATATGTAGCCTTTTGCCAAGATGGATGTTCTTTGAGTTGTCTGTGCCTGCAAGCTATGTGAACGAGATTGTAAAAACCCTTCTCATGTAAAGTGGTGATGAGATCGGTCGACAAACTACGATATCCATAGAAATCCAACAAGGTGTCTTGTATGATCTCCTCCCTCTGGCCATCCCCAATAGACCATTTCGAAAATCCCAATAACCATTGATGATTTTTCCACATACTCTCCCGCGTACACCAAAACTGGCTCGTGGGTCTTCAAAAGCTCTTGAAATGGCCATACGTCTCCTACTCAAATAATTGTTGTACCTCTCACCCTATAATACACCTTATAGAATTACATTGTTTCATGTTATTTGCGCACACATAGAAATACTTTATGTTTCTATCCCCTGCCGGCCCCCATAGAGCCCTACTTTGCAACCTTCTTTCAACCTCCTGTGACACTAGAATGTTGTTTTTCCTCCCCTCCAACTCAATAATTCCCTCTTATATGAATCTGACAAGAACATAATATCATCGGGGTTGTGATAATACCCTAGCTCAATATCAATGTCCAAAAGGGCCTTATACGCTTCCTCTTTCTTAAATTTTGTCCACGTGTGAGATTCCTTTTTTAGCATCCAAATTTTAGTAATAATTATCCCCATTATCCCCCCAATATAGTCGAGAACCGACCTCTTCCATACTTCCATCACCAGAGCATTAAATTTTTTATCATAAGGCTAGGTTGAATTAAACTTGAAGGGGAAATGGCCTTTTTTCCCCCAACCCTCCCATGACATCCCAATAGGATGATGGTCTGAAAGAAAGGACAAGAATACCAATGAGGTTACCCATTCAATTATTCAAATCAATGAATTGTTAGTCAAGAAACGCTCCAGACGTTTCGAGATGCTAGTCGGCTGGGTACAACCGTTCCTCCACATCGGAGCCAAAGGCATCGAGACATTGTCACATAGGTCACAACCTTTCATGAAATAAACAAAGTAATCCATCAATGGATCTATAGATGCATTGAACCCCCATATCTCATGTTTACCCAACTAATAGTTAAATCTCCGGGAAAAATAATAGAATCCAACCCCAGGACCCCCGAAGCTGCTAATTGCCCCCAAAAATATTTCCTACCTTCCAAGTTGATAAAACCCATCCATTGTGTAGACACCAATTGGTGACCTGTAAAAATGATGCCCACTTCAATACATAAATTCTAAACTGTGAAATGTTGAGGATTCCAAATAGTACCAATACTACCAAAATGTTCATGGGCATCTAACGCAGATACAAACCAATTAGGACATATCAAAAAAATATTTTCCTAGGTATTTTCACGATAGCATATAGTCTCTTGAAGGAAAATGATAGAGGGTTTATGTACCCAAACCAACTCCTTGAGTGCACAGACTTTATGGGTTTCACCTAAGCCCCTAATATTCATTGACAAAACCATAATGTAGTAACCTGAATAACATGCACTTTCCTCTAAGTGCCCTCTCAGACTTAGACCTACCAATTGCAGACCTCCCAATGGTTATTTCAGACTCATCCCCTCCCTCCTTCAACTATTCCCCCGTCTCAAAAAGAATAGGAGTAATCATATTACTCATCCCCTCTTATTTTATAGTTAGAATTTACACCTCTTTTTCTGAGAAAATTTTATGCTATCGACAGTCTAGGTTGTGTGAATGGTATTGTTTATATTGGAATGTCTCGAGTAGCTAGTGGGGAAATATATTCCTAAAAATCATGTAGAAAAATTCCCCTAAATTTTTTTGTGTGTATTTTCACCCAACCCGGGCTCAGTTAATATAAAAATTAACTTTCCTTACCAAGAAAATAACATCCATTCTATATGCCATGATTTTGAAAAATGTGGGTGATTGTTACATGTCTATGTTTAAGTTCTAAAAAATAAGAAAATGTAATTTTCCCTAAACTTCACAAAATGTTCCCATATTTCATTCTTAGGCTCAATAACATTTTTTTAAGACTTTAAGCTCATCCCTGCATAATGAAGCTAATTTTTATAAATCATATCCCCTTACCAAATCCCACATTGACACACTGACACCCTTGAACATTCAACTACATAATCATCAACTTTCTACTTGGATTTTTTCCTAAGACTCTACCATTGGGTTATTAACTCACATTCATGTCTTGATAGGTGGAACCTCTTCCAAAATATTCATCTACATTCTTCCTAATTAAGGATGAAAATTGTTCCTCGGTGTCTTTTCTGTTAGCAAAAACATTTCCATCATAACAAGGTGCAACTTGTCATCTTCAGTCTATCAAATGATATTTTCTATGAGTTGAAAAACCATGGAGATTCAATGTATATTTATAAATTCCAAATTCAATTATCAAGCCTTTTGATATTCATAGTTCCATCAAAAGGATCATTTCCAACATCATCTATACTTTAAGTAGACATTTTTGTATGAAAGAGGAGTTTTCTAGCATTGATGCTAAAGTAATAGGGTTGGTTCCTTGAGTTGACATAGAAGGAATTTTGGCACTACCATGTTCAATTACTAGGGAGTTTTACAAAGTGTTGTGGTAGGGACATGAAATCCATCATCTGGTTGAGCACTTTTGTACTCTCGATTCTAAGCTAGAGATCCTACAAACCGTATAATATGGTTATCCTCCTTTCAAGTAATGATTGGTTTCTTTGAACCTCTCTTCTTCCATCTGCCATGTATATACATCTTATCTTTGAGCCCTCCTCTATCTTCTCCTTTTTCCTTGTACTTGATTCTAATGTAGACCATCAACCAAGTGTACTGGTGAATTTTCTTCAAGAACTTGAGTGATCTGATTAGGACTATTTTACAAGGAACTTGAACCTCCGAGATACCAAATGGTTTGGACTTTAATGTGCCTGTGCCCTGTAAACTTACGACTTTTCTATTCAAATTTCAAGTTCTTTGAACTCGTGGCTTAAATTTTTTTGGCCAAAGAATGCAAATTATTATAATAAAAGTATATTATTATAATTTTATTATTATACTTTATTATAATAAAGCGATTATTATTTTATTTATTATACTTTGGCTTAATTTGTTTGGCTAAAGATGTGAGATTGGTTATTATATTATTTATTATACTTTGGTTTCATGTGAAGCAATAATTTATGTCTGAAAAACCTTTGAGTAAGTTTCCTCACTTCCCTCTTCAACTATATTAATAATCTCATCATTCTGTTTTAAAGAAATCCGGGAAAATTTGTGAACCTATTCCGGAACTGTAGCTTAGAATAGGTGTTTTCCTCTCTTTAGGCACACCAACAATTATCTCATCAATATCCCTATGGAACCCCATATATAGAAGAAGGTCGACTTGATCAAAGTACAAGCACTTTCACACCCATTAAACGACTTGAGACAACTGGGGTATACTCTATATGGTCCCAAAGCCTTCCAGGAGTGGCTACTAATATTTGGCAAGGAATTGTTTGTAGCCATTTTTGTTCTCTTGGTAATTTAGTGCCCTCACTAACTACTTGTACACCAATATTTTCATGGAAATTGAACAAAACATTGGCCTCAAAAACAATTTGACTTTCAAGTTTCCTGGTGGGACAAATGACAAGAACAAAAATAGGTGGAATTTTATGATCTTGGAGGAATGGTGACTTCAATATCACCTCAATAGCATGAAACATAAATGCTATTGTATTGCCGGTGAAAGCTTTAGCCTTGGCCAACACATCTTTTCCTTTGATAATATATGGAAGAGTTGCTTCTTGCACAATGTTCATATGCTCATATCCCACTGTGTTGGTTGCCTTGAGTGTCAATGGTGAGATATTGTGCTAGTCAAATCTTGATTGGCCAGTAATCTTCACACTACTTGTTTTTGGATTTGTTTTTTCATTAGGACTCAACATTGTCTACTTGTGCCCCACAAGCTTCAATGGATAAAATTCATCATATTCATCTTCATATTTAGACTCATCTTCGCCATCACTGATATTTAGTTCTTGGACACCAGAGGATTTAGAGCCTCTTTTCTTAAACAAGTCACCTTCTCCTTGGCTTCCTCTTGTATAGACACCATTACCTCTAGAAGTTCTAGAGAATCTATCATTATCATTATTTCTACCACGCTTAAACCAACCAAACATAGATATACCACACTTATTAAACTAGTTATCCATATCCAGTTCCTCTTCAACTGGACGTTTGAAGTGTGCTTTCCATTTATTACTAATTGTTTTGTTAAAATCCTTTTTTTTGGGGAATTTTTATGAAGACGAAGAGGTTTCATTCTCCTAGTCAGCTTCAGATCTACAACCTTCATGACTTCTTTCACGACCATCACTCTTCTGAAATTGCATAATATCAAGTGTTATGTATAATGGTGAACCACACTATGTTTCTACTATCCTTTGGGGTTGCAGGGTCCTGGATTTTGCAATTTTCAGTACCACATTCTTTTCATTTGTTGAAAGGAGAATTTTGTGGTTTTGAGTCCCTATGTATAAGATTTTTTTCACATATAACTTTTAGTCCAACGACAAGCTGGATAATTATTTGTCTTGCAACAACTTTTGAAAACCTTCCATAGTGTTGAATATATGCAACTAAATCACCACTAGACATAAACTTTGTTACTATGCACAAATATGGTGGCCTTGTGCAAGCACCAATAGATTGGAATATATTTTTATGCCATACTTTACTCGAATATAACACCTCTTGGACTGTTGAAAAATGTGTTACAGTACCCAATGAAGTTGTCATGGTTGAACATGCTGTTGGGGTTAACATTGCAGAATCTACTTTGAACAATTAACACTCCTTATTTCTGCAGCATTGTTGTAGCCATTTCCTTGTACATATCTGGTTAGATTCCTACCATAGAAGAATCAAATATATCATGCATATGCATGCAAGGATCCATTCCTATCCTTTGAAATTTCAAGCCCTAAATATGTTGCTCTTTAAGAACAACACAAACAATGTTAAAATGCTTCTCATGTGAAGCAATAATTGATGAATGAAAAAACTTAGTGAGTTTCCTCACTGCCCTCTTCAACTGTATTAATAAAATCGTTATCCTATTTTAAACAAATCTAGGAAATTTTGTGAACCTCTTCCGGAACTGTAGATTAAAATAGGTGACTGCCTCTCTTTAGGCACACCGAAAATTTTGTTATCAATATCCCTATGGAAACCCATATTCAGCAAATGGTTGACTTCATCAAAGTATGAGCACTTTCACACCCATTAAATGACATGAGAAAACTAGGGTATTCTGTACATGGTCCCAAAGCTTTCCAGGAGTGGCCACTAATATTTGGCAAGGATTTTTTTGTAGCCATTTCTATTCTCTTTGTAATTTAGTGCCCCCACTAACTACTTCTACACCAATATTTTCATGGAATTTAAACAAACCATTGGCCTCGATAGCAAATTGAATTATAATTTTCCTAGTGGGAAAAATGATAATAACAAGAATTGGTGACCTTTTATGATCTTGGAGGAATGGTGACTTCACTATCACCTCAATAGTAGGAAACATAAACATTATTGTCTTGTCGGTGCAAGTTTTAGCCTTGGCCACCACATCCTTGCCTTTGAGAATATATGGAAGAGTTTCTTCTTGCATAATGGTCATACACTCATATCCCATTGTGTTGGTCACCTTGAGCGTCAATGTTGGGATATTGTGTCTGTAAAATCTTATTGGCTCAAATAATTATCATCCCTGGTAACCTTCACACTAGTTTTTGGATCTTATTTTTCAACATGACTTAACATTGGTTGCTTGTAATCCACAGGCTTCACTGAATCAAATTCATCATCTTCATCTTCATATTTAGACTTATCTTCGTCATCACTAATATTTAGTGCTTGGATACCAGAGGATTTAGACCCTCTTGTGTTCAACAAGTCACCTTCTCCTTGGCTACCTCTTGCAGAGACCCCATTACTTCTAGAAGTTATAGAGAATCAATCATTATCATTATTTCTACCACGCTTCAGCCAACCAAACATAGGTATACCCCGCTTATTAAACTAGTTATCCATATCCAGTTCCTCTTCAACCAGATGTTTGAATTGGGCTTGCCTTCGATTACTCAAGTTTACTTAATGAAATCCAAGGACACATTATTTACCAAATTTCAAGAATTCAAAGTTGAATTAGAGAACCTTACATAAATAAGAATTAAGATATTTAGGTATGATAATGGAAGAGAATACACATCCAAGGAAATTATAGCCTTCTGTAAGGAATCTAGGATTAAGAGGGAGCTGATAGTCCCATATAATCCTGAACAAAATGGATTTTCATAATGAAAGAATCATTACATTAAAGAAAGTGTAAAATCTATGCTACATGATTGATAGTATACTATAGAAAGGGAAATTAAGACATAGAGCTCTCTCATCCACTCAACTTGAACTTTTAGTCGAATCAATTATTAAAATGCTTTAGTTGTCTTCAGGAGTGGGTGATAGAAATCATGTTAATAATTTTTTTTTGAATTCTAAATTAATGTAGTTTTGGCTTCATACTAGTGAGAGACTCTTAGCCTTGCAAGTTGCTACCATGTATAAGAGTTTGGGTGAGTCTGGAAGGTCTGGAACTTTAAAATCTCAACAGATTCCTTTGGGGAGAAATCTTGAGAATTTGTTCCCTGGCTGAAAATTGGCACTAATAATTACCAACCACACTAGTCAGTCAGACATGAAAGACATTGAATATGCAATAACTATGAAAACCCCAACAACCGTGTCATTGCTAATGATGGAGGGCCAGATTGCATTTCAACACCAATAATATTATCTAAAGTAAACATTGTAGCTCTAGTTGAAACTCTTCCTATTAAACATAAGAAACAAGTGTCACAACTCATTCCTTGGCATGTAGATATTACTCAAGATTGAGGGCATCTCCCCACTACAATGTTTTGAGCTACTACCTAGCAAATTCACTTCTTTTTTTTGTCACTCAATATTCCGTGAATTTATATAAATGGTTTTCTTTTTGTTTATTACTTGTAGTTTGAAATGGTTTATGTTTCTTTATGAAGACTAAGTCAATGTTCATGCTAGGGGAGAAAGTTTTAATTATTGTTGACCATTTATTTTCAATGGTGTTGTGATAGCATGGGCATCTGCAACAAACCACTTTACAGAAAAGGTATGGTTATATTTAAGGTCTTCCTATCACTATTTTACTAGTATTTGAATAATAGAAATGTATACTTTCAAATTTGAAGACATCATATGAATATCTTTATTCTTCCTAAACCCAAATTATTCCTATGTTGGCTACAAGAGAAAGATGAGATTGGTAACCAAGAAGAAGGGGAAGGATCAATACCTCGAGTAAAGAGAAGGTTAAAACTGACTACTCAACTGATGTAGCAAGTAATTCCTCCAATACCTGTTGTGATTGTTCATGGAAAATAAAGTGTGGAATATGAGAACGCAACATATACTCTTGCTAAAACAACCTTGTGAGATGCATGCAAGTTAGCCTCCACATCCAATAAAGATATGGGAAATAAAGCTGAAAATGAAAACTTGTATGTATCTAGTTGGCTTCACTTAGAATAATCAATCAACTATATTACAATTAGGATTTAGTTAGTTCTACCTGTAGTTTTATATCAAGTCTATTGTTTTGTAATATTGACCATCTCTATTAAGTTGTTTTTCTATCCGAAATATGTAAGTTTTCCTTTTAACATGAAGTCTTCTAAAAAATATTGTACACAATTTTTTACTTGCTTGACTTGTCTATCACATGGTCAAACTATATGTTTTCAGTATCGGAAGCATTTTATGAAAATCAATGAAATTCATTGCTTCATTTGGCAAGGCTTTTGAATGCGAATTCTGTTTTGAGGATAGAAAAAATCTTCATGGACAGAGCAAAGATTTTGGAAGATGAGTTCTCTAGGTAGTATTTCTCTTTGAAAAACACCACTAGTTGTAGTGGAATGCCAATATTTATAGTTGTTTATCAAGCTTCAACGAAAATATTATCCTTTTTTGATTGATTATTAATTGACGTATTTTTTATTTATACTTGTTGCTCTTTCTTGAAGTTTTTATGCTAACTATTTTGAACTAATTGAGGATCAAACATTGTTGGTTTTGTTGTAATATGTTAAATTCTTGTTTGTATTTAATCACGTATTTGTTGTAAAAGATCAATCAATGTGTTATATCTTGGAAATTACAAGTATGGTAAATATGGGAAAACTATTAGTGCTTTGCATGTAAATCTGCAAAACATATGAAAACTACTTTTATTTTATCTTTTCATTATAATGATAAGTGATGTTTTGAGTTTGAGTGATTGAGTATGGCCATAGGTGTTCCCTCAAACTAGAAGTTTGGTGTTGGAATTTAGTGTGGATTTTCCATTCAAGAATCATATAGCAACAGGAATATGAAAGTTACATTCCAAAATAATCATTTTTGGGGGATTACTAGTGGTGATTGCTACATATTTTCGATGTTTTAAATTTGCTTCAAATCAAAACTAATATATTGTACCACAAGTGAGGAACACAATGGGAAGGGAATTGTATTTGCAATTTATCCACTTATATTGTAGTGATCCATAAATATAAAAAAATTAATAATTTGATATAGACTAGTTGGCTTGTTCATATGTGATAATGGACCCAAATAGTAGTTCTTATACGAAGAAATGATCATCATACTTGGGAATTCTTGAAATCATCGAACTTTAGCCATGGACTTATTCACTTAGAGTTATACATTATCTGATTATATACATGTATACGAGGCTATCCTATTATTGTATACTTTTTACTTCATTTCATTTTATTCTGGACCTAGCTTTGGCATTTTCTAGGATTTTTGTTTGCACTCCCACATTGTATAAGTAATCTACAACTTGATATATTTAGCATGTAACTTAGTTCACATGATTGTGCCTAATATTTCCTTGAATGTTGAATACTGATTTTTACTAAGGTGTTATATTCTATGGTGACATTTTATTTTGTTTGTTTATACAGTTCATTTGGCCACATAGAAGCCACTATTGCCCAACTGAAGAAAACTAGTCTGAGTTTTTTTTCTTTTATGTGGAATAATGACATTGCCAATATTGTTGATGTTGAGGTATATATCATATAAATCCTTTATAGTCTACTTTAGTTTATATTCCAATTTTCATCATCTTTCATGTCTTATACTTGGCATTGTATATTCTTCTTCTTCTTCTTCTTCAGTGTTGATGGTAAGAAGCAAGAATTGAAAAAAGAGGATAACAATAACACTGAAGCGAAAAAATGCAAATTAAAGAGAGAGAAGAGAATTTGTCTTGTGGTACCTGTAGAGCCAATATCTCGCATAAGAGACACACATAGAGATTGCTGGCCAAGTCTTTAGATTTGGTGAATTCACTTGCAATGCGTTGGCAACACAATGATAATGTTTTGAAGTGATGAAACAATATTTCATGTGTAAATTGTACTCCAATCAATATTAAGTTGGAAACTCATATTGTAATGCTTGATATTTTCTATAATACAATTTATGTGGTTGAAATTATTTATAGTTGCACTTAATATTATTTAGTATTGTAATTAACATATGTAACTTTGCATTTTCATTTTAGATGAACATGTACATTGTAAGACATTTTTTTTTTTAAATTTAGATGCAAAATCATACTAATTAATTTATGTTGATTAATAATGAACAAATAAAATCAATCTAAAACTAATAAACTAGTAGTTTATCTTTATTAATGATGAGCACAAATAAAATGAATATACGACTAAATTAGTTAATTATAATGATTGTTAATGAAAGTAAATGAAATGAATATAAATTACTAAAGTAGTCATTTATATAATGAATATGAAACTACCAAAAAAAGATAAATGAGTACTACAAATGATAAATTTGTGATTACAAATGACGACTAAATTTTGCATATATGCGACTATTAGTAGCTAATTTACAATATCTTATAACATGACCAAAATTTAGTTATATTTCTATGTCATTAATTGGTTTCAAAGGATGACTAAATTTTGCATATATACTACTAGTAGCAAATTTACAGTATCTTATAACACGACCAAAATTTAGTCATATTTCTTTGCTCATTAATTGGTTTCAAATGATGACTAAAATTTGCATATATATGACTATTAGTAGCTAATTTACAATACTTATAACCCGACCAATATTTTGGTCATATTTATTTGGTCATTAATTGGTAAAATTTATGACTAAATTAATGACATAATTTATGACTAAATATACTACTAGACAATAAAGTTGTGACAATCAATTAATGACTAAGTTAAAAACAACTAAAAGTTGGTCATTTTTAACTTAGTCTCAACCATTTCTATAACCATCTCTCTTTCTTATTAGCATCAAGGGACTAACTAAGAAATTGGTTCTATGTAAACTATAAGAGGCTCTATGTCTATACACTAGTAAAAAATGATGAAATTAATGACTAGGTGACGAAAAATTTTAGTCGCCGCAATTATTTCAAGTGAATTACTACTAAAGTTGAGCAATTTTAAGTGATCGAACTAAAAATGACTAACTTAAATGACTAATTTAGTCTTGGAATAAAATATACGACTAGATAATAAGTGACTAAACTAAAAGCGACTAACTTAAATTGACTAATTTAGTCCAGGTATAAAATATATGACTAGATAATAAGTGACTAAAGTAAAAGAGACTAAATTAAATGACTGATTTAGTCTAGGATTAAAAATATATGACTAGGTAATAAGTGACAAAATTAATAATGATTAATGTAAATGACTATAATAGTTCAAGAATAAAACTATGGCCAAATAAAAAATACAACAAGTATATGAATTAGTCATTTACGTCAGTAATTTTTAATTGTGCCAGTCCATATATAACATAAAAAAACGGTTGCAGAGCATTTGATGAAAGACTAAAAAAAAATGCTACGGTGATGAGACATCCTTTTCAGTATTTTGGGAAATAATAAGTTTAATAAGCTTAAACAACTCTTGGAGTCATGTTCAATGAGTGACCATAAACTTAGGGGTGTCAGAGTGGCTAATAATCATAGTTTATGGTGGATGATAGTCACCATAAATAACATTTGTCGTTTAGGTCATTTGTTTGGTGGCTAATGTTGGTGAATCACTATATTATATCACGGTACCATATATTTCTTTTTTAAAGTAAAAAATATATTGAACATGAATTAAGTTGCATCTCGTGCAAATGTTTAATGTCATGATGTTGTGAATAGTTTGCACATTATTTGTATCATATATTTGTACTCACTTCTTTCAAGTTTACTTTAAGAAATAAAGGAAGAGGTGCAAGACCTTTCCATAAGAAGGAACTGCACTAACTCCTGATCTCCTCATATCATGCTTTTAAACATTAGCCCATAAATCCAACACATGCCCTAATTTCTCTAGTCTGGAAGCCCCTGGATCATGAATATGATAATGAAATCCTCCCACCCGCTAGTTATAATCCAACTATTGAATATATTTGGTTGGCATGTGTAAATTCTTTTAATTGATCCATGGATATGTATGAAACCTAATTTTGCGTTGAAATGATACAAACACCCAAATTAACACGAGGTATAGAAATTTCAACCTTACAATTCTCTCATCCAATATTAAATACTTCACTAATTATTCAAGGGGTAATCTACTTAACTGTATATTAAATATTAAAAACACTCATATTAACACAAGAAAATAATAATAGTATTGAATATAAAGTTATAATATAGTTAGATGTTAAATTGGCATGTGAGACCCCCTTGTTCATGGGACAATGGCTGCCCTAGTTCATGCAATGATTTAATTATTTAATCCATGGAGGTATAATTATACCTTAATTTCCCTTGGATTCAAACCCGTGACATTTAAAGGGGAAAGACTTTATAACACAATTCTAACAAGTAAATACAAACTTAATTTGTATATGTATCAAAGTTAGTCTAAGAGTTGCATGACATGCTTAATTTTGCACGAAAGCAAGGGAACTTCGTAAGGGTTGATCACAATAGGCATGTATGGTCGATTACGATTATCAGAGGCATGTTAGTTTGGTTTTCCCAATCCACAACCTTCACACATTGTTATTATTGTTAAATGTATGTTAGGTTGGTTTACTTGTTCAACATCATGCAAATTTGGTTGTGTTCATTAAAGGCATGTTAGTTCAATGAAAAAACCAATAGTTTGTCAAGTTGGTCAACTTAGCAAGTTGTGTGTCATGTCAATCGTCTTAATTACCAACATGTCATGTCTATTAGTTTATTTACTAACATGCACATTCCATTTTCATTGTTAGTGATTTGTTAGGTTGGTTATTAACATATTTTTTTTATTAACACTATCTTGGAGATTAACCCTATCAACATGCATGTTTAACTACAATTGCAAGAGGTATGTTACGTTGGTCAACCCCATCTACAACATTTATGTTCAATTACAAATGTTGAGGCATACCACATTGGTCACCCGATTACCAACATGTACCTTTTGGTTATCACTAGTAGGAGCATGTTAGTTTGGTCAACTTGATAAACTACATGTATGGTTGGTTACACATATTAAAGCTTCATTTGATTGTTTGATGCAATATATAGTGTGTAAGTCTTGTTACCATTATTGAAGGCATGTTTTGTTGGTTAACTTAGTTAACATCACATACATTCAATACGATTGTTAGAGGCAGCAAAGGATAATTAACCCATTTAAAGTAATGAATAACATTGATGGGGGATTGCTTATTTCTTGGTTGGTGAAAAGAGTATGTTATTATTCCCCCACATTGCCATGTGACATGTTCATCCCTCATGGGCCAAATTGCCTTCTTAAGGGGGTTGTTTATTTAAGATAGGGTTAGGTCAAAGTCTAGAGTGACTTGAGTAGAATGAATACCACTTAGTTGTAACTGTCGAGTCAAAGTGGTGCTTTCATAAATTTGAAGATGTTTCTACCACATTGTAATGTCTAAAATCAATTAATTTCAACTTGCTTGTGTTCATCAAAAAAATTTCAATAAAAAAAAACAAATGTATGCCAAAGCAAGTTAAATAGCCCAATGCTCATTGACCCACACCACCAACGTTCCTAGATTGATCTCCTTGCTTGCATTCGTTGGGGTTCAACCTCATCCCTCCTAACATAAGTCATTTACTCCACCATTACATGCACATGCATACTTTTAAAAAACATGGCAAACTTGACCATTGTCATGCCTTACAAAATAATTTCAAAAACATTGTTACATTTGCACCACAACATATACATATGTGCAATTTGTATCACTATTTCCTAAATTGTTATCTAGTTCTCTTAATACAACATTCTAGCACCTTGACACCCCTTAACCCTATGAAGATCCTTGTATTGATTTCATGACCCTCTCCATTTTACGGTTTCCTCAAACTGATCTTGTAACGACCTCCATTAAAATCATTAACTACACTTACATATATTCAACTTGACAAAAAAAAAAAAAAACAATAATATAATTATAATATTGTATAGATGATATATCTCAACATCTAAGAATAATGATATATCTTTAAACCTACTTAACAATATCAACAATATATACATATCTAAACTAATAATACATCAAAAATAAATCTACACATAAACTAATTATATATATTTAAACCTACAATGCTACAAATACACCCACGGTCATTGCTTCATTGAGAAAATTCTCCCTACGAGAGTAGACCGACAAGGATTTCTCTAGTGACCCTCATTATTTTAAATTATTGTTTTATGAAATTTAAAAGATGAAATAGGAAAAACATAAAAACTAAATTACACATCAACTAAAAAATGAGTATAAAAGTCAAATAATAGCATAAACGTAATTCCGTGAAAATTGCAAATCTACTAAAAATCCCACTTTCAGATTCACTATACTAGAAAAATGTAATGAATATAATAAAAATGTGATATCTACAACATGATTCACTATACTATAAAAGTGTAATGAATATAATAAAATATGATATCTACAACGTGATTTCACCTACCATTGCCACTAAATGTACTCCTCATTCCCTCACTTGAACTCCTCGTAAGTAAATGTAAATCCATTAAACTCAACTTATCAATATAATATTATAATGTAATATGTTCGAAATACTCATTGAGATCCATCATTAATCATGAGCAAGTGATTTCCTCGTTAATCATTAGGATGGTCAATTAGTTTGATTGTGTTATTATTAAAATATATAGATATCGATATATACCTTAGTGCATGTACTGTTATGATATATTTGTGAATGAGTCATCATATAATGAATTATTTTAAATTATATTTAAGAAATCCAATCAAAAAATGGCGGGAACTTCCAAACCTGGGCGGGAACCCTTCTCTCTCTCAAATTTCGCGAGAAGGGAAAACAAATGCGTTCGGAAGGATCATTTTATTTATTAGTAAAATTTTAAAACCCTCGCTGGTTTAAGGGTTTCGAATTTGAGCTCGAGCTTTCCATTCAAATTCTGAGATCTATCCTGGGCAGCTGAGCCGAGCCTAGCCATGGGCAAGCCTGGTAGGAGTTATATTCCTGTCAGTTGAGCTGAGCCGAGCCATGGGCAAACGTGGTAAGAGTTCATCGGACGACCTGGATTCCTCTGAGGAAGAACGGCCACAGAAGCATGGTAAGAGTTCATAAACGACCTGGCTTCCTCCTTTGATTATAAGTGACACAAACGAATTTATTCATTCACATATCGGGCAGGATCCGAATGGGTTCTCCCCCATGCACTGCTTGAATCTGGTGAACGCCGTTGGGGCCTGAAATTCGTGCATTGTGTCATACATTTCGGCATTGTGTCATACGAGAGTGCTTGGTTACAGAGTTTATACTTTGAATAGAGAAAAATATTGTGTCATACATTTCGGCATTGCTTTTTACAAATTAATTGAGATAGTTGTTTACAGCACATGAGCTTTTGAAATTCCAAATCCACTCTTTCTTGATTGCATTTTATTGAACTTGATAGGATTACAATGAAATTTCATTAGCCTATCGCCCATTTCATGTGAATGCCACATATGACTTCAAATATGGTGTTCGTTCAGTTTAGTTATGGTTAAGCATGCCTATTTGCTGAGTAGTACGCCTCTCTTTAAATGCTTCGTGCTTTTGGAGATACAACTTATTGATTTATGTTTTATAACTGCAATTCTATAAAACGCAGGGAGCTGGCACATCTTCAGCACGGGAAACAATTGAAAGAGTAGCGGCTGGGGCTGTGGAAAATAAGATACTGGAGCTAAAAGCTGGCACTGAGGTATGGTCATACTACTTTCAGTATTGCAATTTGCATAAATGTATTGAGGCTTCTCATATGATTTTTTTCTTTTCTAGATGAACTGGACATTTTAATTTATGGGAACATTATTTCTTTACTACCTTATATATATTGTTGGATCTTTAATTTTTTAGAAAATAATATAGTGTGGAATACCTCATTTAATTGCAAAAATTTCCAGTTATTGAAAGCAGTGTCGTGAATGCTATGTCAAACTGTTTTCTTTGTTGGTATCTATGTGAAAATGGCTATAGATAATCATTAAAGCACTCATGATAGACACCTGGTAAACACTATCATGTATGCATACTAATATTCCCGTGGAGGTGAAGTGGGTCAGCAGCTGGGCAGTTAACTTGTTCAATGATGGCCGACCTGAGCATAGTTAATAACGTGCCATTGCAGTCGAACCGGGCGCCATCGGCTTCTTTCTCACGTTCCCCGATTTCGACTACTTCATCACCATGCTACTTCTCAGCAGTGGCGGCACTGCCTTTTCAGAAATCTTCATGGAACCAGGTGCTCAGAATTGGAGACGTTATTAGGGGTAACAGAGCAGGAAGAGCTAAGGTGGTTTGTACCAGGAAGAGGGGTGTTGTAATACCAATGGCCATGGTGACGATTCAATCGATTTCAGATATATAGATAATCATTAAAGGGCTCATGATAGGCACGTGGTAAACACTATCATGTATGCATACTGATATTGCTAGGATGTAGGGATTACCATTTTGTAGTTATTCATAGGATCGAAGCAAAATAATTGTTTCAAGAATGGAAACTATGCCAAAGGATCTGATCTCATGAATTTACCATGCTCAATTTTAGGCATGTGTGCCAGTTTTTCTTATGGTGGCCATTAGATTTGGATGCGGAGATCTGGTAACCTCGAACAGCCATTAAACATTCATCTTCAACAAAGTTACTGGCCCCATTTTTTAGGCGTGCTAACACCTTGCAGTTAGAGAAATTCTCTTTCCCACGACACGTATATTACAACTAACTTTAGCACTAAGAGCGGTTAAAAATGGAATCCCCTCCCCTGTTCTTAAAGTTAGCCCATTAAATAGACCATCCTGTGCGAGTTAAGACAAACGCTGAGCGAACCATTTTGACACAAAATTGCAGGGTTTTTGTTTTTCTCAATTTGGGTGAGAGAATTTGCTGAAGCTAGTTTTTTTTTTATTTTTCTCAATTTCGGTGAGATAATTTCCTGAAACTAACACCAATTTCAGCAGAATTGAAAGGAAAAATATCTCCCAAAATGGTTTTCGAGAAGGGCACTAGCTCGACACATTCTCTTCCTCAAGAGGATTCGCCTTGATACCCAGTTACTCCCAATCAGGGCCCCTTTCATCTGGAAATACTAAATATTAAGTTGGCTTTCATTGACACTTAAATTACAAAATTTAAAAATTAAGACATGTAAGTGCTCTAAAGCCATCAGCTTCTAGCCATCCTCTAGTTAACCAACAAAATGAGCAATGGAATATTAGTGGAAGTCATGAAAACTAATGAAAATGCATGTTATCAAAATGTCCAATCTGATAGTATGTGTTAAAATTTCTTTTAAGCCACCATCCTGGCAATTTACCACCTATTAGATTACAAATCTACTAAACAAACAGATCAGATCTAGTTATTTGTTGAAATTATTACCTCAAAAAACTTTGGGATGTAGGGGTAGTCAATCAACTAGTAAAAGAGAAAACCAAACCTGGAGTGATTATGCAAAACTTTTAGATGTACAAGAGTAGTCAATCATCTAGTAAAATACCATAGTCGCTACCTCCTTAGACAAAATGAATGAGGCATCTTCAAATATGAGTATTTGAGACTACACTAGCTCATAAATATTCCCTATTAAGTAGCACTTTCTACTCAATTCATATACCACACTCTTCACAGTCTGTGCTGGAATTCTGCAAAGATTTTGTTTTAAAAAAAAAACAATAACCACACTAAATATGAATCTCCTTTTCCTTCAAAAGGCTCCCATCTACAATGTGAATGAAAGGCATTCTACCAAGTAACAAGGATAACAACTTTACAATACAAAACTTCTTGAAAATTACTAAGGCTGTGATTGCAACCATTGATTGATCAGTTGCAGCGAATAAGGGGACATCTAATGCATGCCAGCCCCTACCAAATAATACATCAAAAATTTTTAAACCATATTGTCCAGGAAGCTTTATCTTTTAACCTATTGAATGTTTTGGAAAATGATCTTCAATGTTTGTATCTCCTTCTTGCCTTTTTGAATGGATAGTGCTATTCCCAACCCTTGAATTTTTGTTGCCACCACTTCCTTTTAGCAGCCATAGTGTCATTTGTTGTAACTGAAGCACTGTAACCATGCTCACAGCTATTACTACAACATTTTCCTAGTTTTAGTATTCTCTGCAAGGAATACAATAAAATATTACCATTCAAGCCTCCTCAACAACTCTATACTAAAGATAGCAATAGGATGTTGCGATCCCATTTCTACTCCACAAAAAATCATGAAAATATTTTAGAAAAAGACTACAATAATGATCTCAATCAACCAGCTCCATGAGACAAGTCAACGATAACATGATAATGGAGTTGGTTTTGCAACAATCCTTCAAAAATTGCACCACAAAGTAAGGTTCCTCCTCCAAGTGGTTGACCATGTATCTACCTTCAGGAAAAATGAATGAATCCTCTTTAGAAGCATGTGTGGCCTCCTCCAAAGTGGATTCCTTCTTCAAACCTTGAATGAATGCACAAACACCATGCAAAAATCCAATAAAGTGGCACTTGTGGCATCATGAGTAGAACTTTCCATCATTATTCAATTCAAAAGATGTTTGGCTGCGCTTGAGCACTGCTCAGCTATCTATCAAACGAACTGGGTATGATGGAGGCATCTAGTAGAGGTATTGAGGGTGAAATCTAGTAGAGGTGTAACTCCTTCAAGGCATTGGTAGTAGTGAAATGTTACTATTTAGCATTAAAGGTTTAGCTTTTGACACATTTAAGCCTTGTGGCTTAGTAACCAATTTCCATAGTGTATGCTATAATTTCAATCCATGTATATCAGATCACAGGTGAGGACAAGCCCAAGAAAGAATAGAATGCAATACAACTGAGAAGTGAGATATTCTACCTTGAAGGCATGACTCATTAGGTATGTAGCTAAAATGAGAGATAGCAGAAGAGATATTTTTCCTCTGAGATCCTTACATTGACTATGACATTTTTTATTAAACATTGAGGTTTCATAGTGATATGATTTTGCATAGGAGTCTAGTAGTTATTTTTATGTCATAATAAGAGGCAACTTGAAATTTTTAACAAGAATTGAGTTCATCGAAGTCTGGTATAATCAAACAAGAGGCCTAGCATTGACTTGATTCTTATACTCTGAAAAAAAAGGAGTATTGTTGTAGTACCACTATAAGAATGAAATTCTAAACTTGCCTGCAGTCCTGAAGCAGTCATTCGGACCTCCTTAAGGACAAAAGGTTTGTTTGATCTTGTATTGTTCATTTTGTATGCCTGTCACTTCAAGTGGGTATGCTTTGAAATATTTTGACCTTTGGAGAAGTAATAGTCCTATTGTGGTGTGGGATTCGTTGGATACATGAAGGTGTATTAAAGACTCTAAGGGCTCAGTCTACAGGAATTTCTTGACAACTATTTGACACCTGGCTATACGAGTCATAACTATACGTTGATGAGAATTCATGCCTGTCAAAGTTTCAAGAATGACTTCAGCTCATGTTGATCCAAGTTTCAAAGATTGCAAGCCATTCTTATCTGAGTTTTAATGGAAGATTACAGATATAGGTACAAGGTTCTTCTGTTCGAGTTTGAGGATTTATTTAATCACTCTCTTCTGCCCTAGAACAAAATGATATGTCTTGCAGATTGTTCACTAGAAACAACCTCAATATAGACCGAGATTTATCTGGACTGAATTCTCTTAAATTTGATTTGAAGTTCTGAACCAAATTACAGTTTGTTGTTGTTTAAGGTTCTCATAAGTAGTTGTTTGAAAGCTGTGGCCTCTCCTCTACTCTTTGAAAAAGACTATTGAAAATAAGTATGATAAATATTTTTTATTAGAACTAGGGCCTAAAGAACAAAAGTGTCATCGGAGTAACTCACTTAAGTTTCATGCATGAATATTTTACTGTTTGAAAGGCTAGTTGTCTAAGTATACATCTTGATGTAGAATGAGTTCAAACTTGCAAGAATACTTCTATAGTCTAAGGGTTTAAAATAGAAGTCTTGATCAAGACTCGGTTCCCTGTAAGACCATCTCAAATATTATCTCTCCAAGGACTTGAATTGTGATCAGTAACCTATTGGGACATCTCCAAAATTTTATCTTCATAATGACAAGGAAGACAACATACATCTTCACGACATCAAAGGTACATCAACTTAGTTTTATTTCTGTCGTTTCTCATTTGAAGGAATTTTCATCAGTTGAAGTAAGTGTGTTGTCACCTACAAAAGTAAAACCTTCATTATCATAAATTTATTCATTGGATGGTAGAATGAATTTATTGCAACAATTGAGATAGTGTAAGGCTGGGTACAAGTCAGATTAGTGGCATCCAATTCACAAATCCTTTCAAGAATAGAAGCTTCACATTTATTCACATTACAGGACATTCGTACTATAAAAGGTAGAAAAGCTAAGATATTGAACAACGTTCAAAACCCATCATGATCTAGTCAAGGAACTCTCCTTAATAATTTGTAGGGTGTCTGAAGCAGATCATTTGATTTTGAAAAGCCAACATGAAAAGTAGTGATAACAACACCTTCAGGCATCATGGGTACTGTTACAATAAGAGAATGAAGATTGTGTAAGTATATAATGGAAACACCCTTATTCGAGATTGACTATGAATCAAGAATTCTTGATCCTTAAATAAAATGAGAGGCAAAAACACCTTATGATTTGAAATAATATTTGTTGTGGCTAGTTAGCAGAGGAGTTCAGAAAGATGGTATTATATAACCTGGAAGTGACTTTTTCATAATGACAACTTTCTTCATGAACAAAGTTGTATAACAATAGATGAATTTTAAACATGATTATGACCTCCAGGAATAATATGTGGTCCTGGTAAGTCTAACCATATGTCATTATAGTAATAGTAAGTGATAAGTAATTGGATAAATCATAAAAGTTCTTGGGGACAGTTCACTCTATGATGTTTACGTCTACTAAAATCATGAGTGCTTGGTTACAGAGTTTATACTTTGAATAGAGAACATGATTGTGTAATACATTTCGACATTGCGTTTTACAAAGTAATTGAGATATTTTTTTACAACACATGAGCTTTTGAAATTCCAAATCCACTCTTTCTTGATTGCATTTTACTGAACTTGATAGGATTACAGTGAAATTTCATTAGCCTATTGGCTCCCATCTACAATGTGAATGAAAGGCATTCTACCAAGTAACAAGGATAACAACTTTAAAGTACAAAACTTCTTGACAATTACTAAGGTTGTGATTGCAACCATTGATTGATCAGTTGCAGCGAATAAGGGGACATCTAATGGATGCCAACCCCTACCAAATAATACATCAAAATTTTTTAAACCATATTGTCCAGGAAGATTTATCTTTTAACCTATTGAATGTTTTGGAAAATGATCTTCAATGTTTGTATCTCCTTCTTGCATTTTCGAATGGCTATTGCTATTCCCAACCCTTGAACTTTTGTGGCCATCACTTCTTTTTATCAGCCATAGTGTCATTTGTTGTAACTGAAGCATTGTAAGTATGCTCACAGCTATTATTGCAACCTTTTCCTGGTTTCAATATTTTGTGCAAGGAATACAATAAAATATTACCATTCAAACCTCCTCAACAACTATATACTAAAGATAGCAATAGGATGTTGAGATCCCCTTTCTACTCTAAGAAAAATCATGAAAATATTTTAGAAAAAGACTACAATAAAACTCTCAATCAACTAGCTCCATGATACAAGTCAACGATAACATGATAATGGAGTTGGTTTTGCAACAATCCTCCAAAAATGGCACCAGAAAGTACGGTTCATCCTCCAAGTGGTTGACCATGTATCTACCTTCACGAACAATGAATGAATCCTCCTTAGAAGCATGTGTGGCCTCCTCCAAAGTGGATTCCTTGTTCAAAACTTGAATGAATGCACAAAGACCATGCAAAACTCCATTAAAGTAGCACTTGTGGCATCATGAGTAGAACTTTCCATCAATATTCAATGCAAAAGGCTCGATTCAGAAAATTCCAGGGTAGAAGTACAATCTACAAAGGAGAAGACAAAGTTATTATCAATGAGTGGACATCCTCATCATAATAGCTTGGAAACGTGTGCAAGGTGACTTCCTCTCATATAAGGTTTCCTCCCCATTGACTAACAAATTCCTCAAAGGGGTAATGACCCTTAAAATATTTTTTGAAATTGTGAGTGCCTTATAATCATATGTCTGGCCAACATATCAATTGTTTTCTTTGATGAATAGATTTGAAAAAGGTGTTTGAATTATCGCTAGAGATGCAAGTGAGACTTGAACACACTGAAATAGATCTGAGAGAAAGTTGTATATTCTTCACATAGGTAGAAAAATGGATCATGCAACACTCTAAATGCATGTGCAACTACTACTATATTCAATGTTACCTTATTTTTTCTAAATGTCAAGTATAGTTTGTTGGCAATTATCAACTATTCACTAGTGGCTTGGCCTCTTCAAGTGTGTAAAAAAACATCAAACTGTTCTCAAATATTTGCTACAGGTTGTATAAATTTGTTGATTTGTAAGCAATGATGTGTTTAGCTAGAAACAACCCACATACACTATTTTAATTTCCACATCTGATGAAGTCAAAGTAGTATGGGGCTTCTTCGTGTTGTTTTGGATTTCTTAGTCTACATGAACTTTGTCTTGCTTTTATTTTTCTACTCTGAATTTTTTCATGAAATTTGCTTTAGTTATTTTTGTCAGAACTCATTTGGTTCTAGAAGATGTGCATCAATCTTCTCCTGCCATGCTTGAGATTTAGTTTTGTCTATATAACATTTCCAAATTTTTTCCAAAACTCTCTTTTCACAGCGCGAAGAAACTTATTTATCTAGTCCATTTAGGCCAGTAAATTAATTATCTAGTGGACCATTATATGTTTTGGGTGAAGGAGTCACACTTCTCAATTTTGAGAGAGATTCATTTTACACCTGGGCAACTAGACATGTTTCCTTAGCATCCAGGTTGGTCATGAATTCCTATTTGAGAAAATGGACTTTATGTAATGTTGTTGTGGCATACCTATTATCTGTTGCATCATTTTACGCAACTGAATTGAGCTTCACGGTTTCTATTTCTTTATCTATAACATGCTTTGACATGTCCTTTACTGAATTTTATATCTGCAACTCTCCAACACCTTTCTGTGAGCTTCCTACTTTCTCCAAGTCGCCAGATAGTGTGGGTATTATAATTGATGTTACAGGAGAGGTACACTAGCAACCATTTGCCTCTTGGATGTTGAAATTGTTGAATAGATGCCTCATCGAAATAAGGCTTCAAGTAGAAGCCTTATTAGCTCATCGTTCATGTCTTCATCTTGTATTTTACTTGCTTAAGGAGACGGTACATTACAAAGGCCTTGTTTCGACTTTATACATTTAGCATCATCATCACTGGACGCAAAAATAATTCCTATCAAGAATCTTGTGCATTCAATGGACCACTATTTATGATTTGACCATGGGTGCTTTCCTTCATACTTTAAATGCCATATGCCCTAGATGCATTGTTGAATGTAAAACTAAAGATTTGCTCAATGTTAAGTGTGTTTTCTCAGACATTTCAAAATACACGCAACAAAAAAAGATTTGTGAACACAAAAACACTTTTGTCAATTTTGAAAATTCCATGGTTGTTTTATGATATTGACATCGAATTTGATATCATCAAGAAGAAAAACTGAAGAATTATGAGTATTTTTTCTAAGGAAGGGATCAAAGCAATGAGTGAAAACATTTTTGAGGTTTTGGACTTAGCATTGCAAGATCAGATTGCTGATTTCCAAGCTGAAGATGTTGCATATATGCCAATTCTTGCATTCAATTACAGCTATGATGTTATTACAACCATGTGTAGAAGATTTGAGGTATTTGTTGAAGACAAATTTGAGAAATTTTGTGAAATTTTAGCTCATGATATTCGATACATTGCATGTTTATCTGCTACTCCTTTAGCAACCGATTATGCAACCAACTTTATGTGTCAAATCCACAAAAAATGTTAGTTTGAAAGTGAATTTGGGAAACATATATGTTCTTATATCAGGATTATTTTGTGCTCAGTGTGATAAAAAAATTCAGCTAACTCAGGGAAAAGTGACCTTGATGTAACTTTATATCAGATATAAAGGAAATACATTCTTAATAACACAATTTTTAGAGTTTTCTTTCAGTATTTGTCAGTCTCTCTTTCAACAACTTCTTTTTAGTGAATCATTAGAGCAAGTTTGTGTTGCTACTGTGGGAAGAATTTCTCCTCTTCTATGCCATGCAATCAAAAGTGGCCTTCTGGAAACAAAACCTTTGTGGATAAAATACTTGGATATAGTTCCACTTTATGAGAAGAAGGTTGTGAGGAGATAATTTTTTTTTGAAAATACGTTACTTCATTGAGAATAATGTAATTGATATTTTGTTTGAAGATGATGACGCATGCAACAAAACAAAAGAAGAAAATATGCTTGGAATATTGAAACATGCTTTGGAAGCCACTGAGGATTCGAATGTATTTGAGACTTTGTTGGAAACGGTAGTAGAAATTATGAAAATGGTTGATGTCCATGGATATTTGTTTTTTCTTCTCATTTTATTTATTGATTGATTAGCTTAACAATTAAAATAGTTGGGTAAGAGCAAAAACTGCTAGGTTAATACATAAATCAGTTAGTTTTAAATAGAAGGGAGGAATTAGATCAACCTTTTCAAGTTTGGTGGAATTAGAGATGAGATGTTTGAATAATTTAAAGAAAGGTTTGTCACATGCCTAGTTATGAGAATTGAATTTGCAGAGGTCATTTTGGGTATACCAAGTGTAGATCTTGTTCAGGAGATGGTCCTTGTGGTTCTTCGAAAGCTTGTAGTTTTACAATAGCAAAATTTCCATGCATTAGATACTTTGCATGAATTGGAAACATAGTTGAATACAATTTTTCCAGTTTTGTTGTTGGAATGGTGTCACAAGGCTCTATCGTTTGTGTTTCTTCACTCAGATAGAAAAGAACTGGTTACTGTAATGCAATTCTATGAAGCCCAGACATGATCTAATACTAGAGATATTTTTACTAGAGTGTTGCCAGTTCCACTTGAGGAGTTTGTACATTTCCTTAGGGCTGCACACAGTGACAATACTGATGAAAGGCTATCAAAGGTTCTAGTTATGATTTAAGAGGTGACTAGTCTTGTCACTGGATCAGATGATATTCTAGGATTTTTAAGGAATTACTGGTTTCCATTTTGCTAATTTAGGGAACAATTCCTTGTAAGCAAGGAGGAAGAGGTGAGAGTAATACTAAGTGACAAGTGGCAAGTGGGAATGTATCAGAGTGTATTTCTAAAAATCTAATTGTAACTCGCATGTTTAGGGTACAAACAACCAGTAATGACCCCATTGATTTCTCCATCAATTACTCCATTAATTAACTTCATTATATTTTGGATTTTATGTACTACAATATATCTGCATTTGTGGCATTCCTCTCTTGTAGGCTTCCTTTTATTTTTTAAATTCCACTTATATTACTTAAAGGAAAAGGAGAAATTAGTTACATTTGTGATATGTGTATGCACATATTTTCTCAACCTCCACACAGAAGAAGGTTTGAGAACTACGGAAAAATATTTATGATGTTACTTGTTTACAAATTTGAGAAAGCCTCAAGGGTTACAATCAAAATCTAGAAATTTTGTTTTTTGGTGGAATGTGAGACATTCTTGGATCTGTATAACGCTTCAATGCTTGTTTAGGATCTAGGTAAGTGTGAATGAATAAAAGCTTTCTGTCGTTGTTCTATATTGGATTCCCATTCTCTCTAAGTTATCAAAGGCAAGTTAAAACTTGATTAGACTAAGGGACAACATATTCCATTGCCAAACTTTAACTTTACAGGGAAGTGCAGAATGCTTGTTTGATACTTCCACACATTTTGAGGGCATGCCAATAGATATGTCAATGTTGTTGGATACATTGGCGTTGGTTAGTTTTAGAAAATTTATATTTTTCAGATATGTTGGTTTCATGAAGTAATATTTCCAACCAAGAGGATAAAGACTTGGCATGTCTAGGACATAGTGGTGTTATTTCTTTCCTGTATTTGTGATTTATTAGTATTCCACCATTATTAACTTCATTACGTAGTTGTCTGTTTAGTAGTATATTACAACAATGACTTGTTAAAGGAAAATGATTCTAGTTTGTTTGAACGTCATAAACTGGAAGGAAATCTAGCTTTGAATTAGAAAAATGGAATATATTCTGAAAAAATATGTTTTTTGATCAAATATAAGCTCGTTGCCTGATCATTTTAAAAAAAGAAGTCACGACAATAAACAATGATTTTGGACACGATGAATTACAGAACTCTCCAACTCAAAATCAAGTTAGCATATTCAGTTATGTGTGCATCAGATAAAAATGAACGAGTAACATTAAGTTTTCTTTGAATATTTATATAACCATTTTAGAGATTATAAATGGAAATTGTATGTGATAATCTTGCTCAATTAATTACAGGGAAAACAAGGGGCATACATAATTTGTTGGCTTATGGAAATTGGATTCCTTTTCCCTTGGAATAGTACGTTGATAATTGAATATTACTATGTTAAAGCTATATTCCTGGTTAGTATCATAATTTACAAAGTCTTGTTTTATTATTTTTTGGTTTCTTGTTGTAATATTGTGTCAGCAATACTCTTCTCCACCCATTAGATTTCTACTAACTAGTTTTATTGTTGAAGTGTAACTTCTTCTTAGAGATAACTAGAGGAAACGATACAAATACAATAGTGGAGCATGAGACATTCTTAGTAGAATTGCTAGCTCTGTTGTGTTTATTTGTGACATTTTATTTGCTTTGTTTATACAAGTCATCTGGCCACATAGTGGCCACTATTTCCCAACTAAAGAAAAATTATTCCAGTTTCTTGCAGATGACATTAACAATATTGCTGATGTTGAGGTATATATCGTATAAATCCTTTATAGTTTACTTTAGCTTATATTCTAGTGTTCATCGACTTTCATGTCTTATAGTCTGCATTGTAACTTCCTTTTTTTTTGCAGAAAATGGACTCATTATTGATGGTAAGAAGCAAGGATTGAAGAAAGAGGGGAACAATAACACTAGAGTGAAAAAGAGAAATAAGTGTATTGGTCCAGTGGTACCCGTAGAGCCAATATCCTGCATAAGACACACAGATAAAGATTGATGGTCAAGTTTTCAGAGTTGGTGAATTCACTTGCAATTCCTTGGCAAGATAATGATAATGTTTTGAAGTGATGAACAATATTTTATCTGTAAATTGCACTCCAACCAATATTAAGTTGGAAACCCATATTGTAATACTTAACATTTTATATAATATAATTTGTGGTTGGAATTATTTATATATAGTTGCACTTGATATTACTTGGTATTGTAATTAACATATGTAACTTTGCGTTTTCATATTAGATGAACAAGTAAATTGTATGACATTTTTTTAAAATTTAGTTGCAAAATCATACTAATTAATTTATGTTGATTAATAATGAACACATAAAATCAATCTAAAACTATTAAAATTGTAGTTTATATCGATTAATGATGAACACAAATAAAATGAATATACAACTAAATTAGTCATTTATAATGATTATTAATGAAAGTAAATGAAATGAATATAAACTACTAAATTAGTCGTTTATATAATGAATAAATGACTATTGCAAATGATAAATTTGTGACTACAAATGACGACTAAATTTTGCATATATATGACTATTAGTAGCTAATTTACAGTATCTTATAACACGACCAAAATTTAGTCATATTTCTTCGGTCATTAATTGGTTTCAAACGATGATTAAAATTTGCATATATATGACTATTAGTAGTTAATTTACGGTATCTTATAACATGACCAACATTTTGGTCATATTTCTTGGTCATTAATGGGTTTTCTTGAGTGATGATATAGTCATATATTTTGTTGTATATTTGGTCATTAATTGTGACAATTAATGACCAAATCAATGATTAAATCAATGACCAAATCAATGATCAAATTAATCACCAAATCAATGTCTAAATTAATGATCAAATCAATGAAAAAATTAATGACCAAATATACAACTAGACAACAAAATTGAGATAACCAATTAATGACTAAGTTAAAAATGACCAAAAAGTTGGTCGGGTTATAAGATACCGTAAATTAGCTACTATTGGTCACCGACCGAAAAATAGTCGTTTATATGCAAATTTTAGTAATTTTTTTAGTAACTAATTAGCCTTTTTCTACTAGTGGTCGAGCTTTCTATGGAATCGCTCGCGAACCCTCCAATACCGCCTTCCGTATAAGAGTGGTGCGAAGAATACCACCGTTCACTCTAAACCGCCATTACGGTTCCTTGGTCATGGTTCCCTACTCCAGGTTCTGCTTATATCGCGCAAGGTTCCGTCAGCACAGTTCTGTTCCGTTGCGCTCAGGTTCCGCCTATTCAATGTAACGTAGTTCTAATGCGCCTTTGCTCCTCGTTATACATTGATCGTCTGATGAATACCAATATCGCTTATGCATGGATTAAAGCCATGCCTCTGTTCGTGGCATATACTCACGACTATATCACTCCAGCGTTTGGAGTTATGCAATCACACAGGGATGGAGTACATTAATTTCAGAGTCAAAGAGCTCTTACGCATGCACAGGTACAGAGCATCACCCGAACTTAATCATACGCAGGAATTCACTTCGTCTTTCACACCTGGATTCCTACTATAATTCATACAAAGTTCTATCACCCTATTCATATCTTTGGCTATGGGATTCGGACTTCAATTAAACAGAATCCGTTACTCTTCATTAGGATGCATACATATATTTACACAAAACTTATTCAACAAAGCGGATATGCATTCACACATGAATTAATTCTCCGAGGCACAAATATACTGAAACATTTCTTAACTACACAATGAATTGAATTACAATTACTGGCTGGCCAGATCTTCAATTTGATGGCCTTCTTCCTTTCCTATGCAACTCTCTACAGGTACAGGTGCAGCCCCTCTGTCGCGCTCCTGACTCTTCAACAGGGGTTTATTTTTATACATAGTTAAAATCAATCGATTCACTTCTTCGATGACTCTTGGACTCCTAAAGCTAGCCTAACTTTTGAAACTGACCATCTCTTCGGGTGCCCATCAACCATTCGGGCAGTTACGAGATTTTCCGTTCTACTTAATTAAAATAACTCAACTATGAATATTTACATGGGGAAATAAAACATGAGACCCCCCTTATGTTTATTTATGTACAAAAAGTGTCTTGGGCCTAATTCCCCTGCATTAGGATACATCCTTTGTACTCTATCTACGACATACCCAAAATAAAATTCAGTCCACTTTCCCAATATGAAGCAAATTTAGCCACATAATCCCCTAAAAAGGAAGACGTAGAAATATGTTGCAAGGTTTATTGCATACAAAAACACTTTGAGAATGGTAGATGGCTACGTTAAATTTTAGGAGTGCAAGATTTAGCATAATTAGGTAAATTGTAGGTAAGAGTATAAAATAATGCACCCCTTGGAAGAAAAGAATGAAGATTTGTATAGAAGATGATCCCTAGATCCATCAGTACAAATGATTTTATCAATAATCTCCTAATGTGGGTTTTCACCAAGGGATGGAAAATGTTGCTAACAATAGGAAAGGTGGTTGACAATAAAAGGTAATTAAAGTTGGATTTGTAGGGAGGCATAGGGATCACAAAACCACGAGGTATGCTGCACATCAAGACAAGCCATAGATTCAAGAAGGAAAGTACTTGTGACTGAAACCAATTCAATTCTGTTTCCTATTGTAGATATGAGCCCATTTTCATTCTGCAATGGTATAGGTCAACAATGCTCTCCAGTAGGTTCCAAAGGTCTCATGCTCTGAGTCACTAACCATGGTGCATCAAATTCTAGTAAGTATGAAGTTACATTGAAAGGCATTAATGTATCTCTCTTGATAAGGGTAGAAAGCAGTAGTTGAGGTTGATAATGGAACCTTTCTGGTTTTACAATTTTATAGTACAATAAAAAATACACAGAATACAGAATAAACACACACACACACACACATATAAACTATGATACATGCACACAAATACTGTGGTATTAGGGCCCAAAGAAGAGTAGATTGCATAGAGTTGGTACTATTAGTTCAACTTGTGTGATCTGTGGTAAAGAGAAGACAATGTAATATGTTTTTGGGAAATGTCAATATACCAGAGTTTTGTGGTCATAGTTTTAGGCTGAATTTCAGTCTGTATTTGTAGTTCCATTCTCCTAGAATGGCAAGCCCCCCTGAGGGACCCTTGGAGTTCATGGATAGTTGCAAATTAATTTGGTTTTCAGTTTGTTGGGTTGCGATTTGTTTTGCAGAAAAAACACTATACAATGTAAAGTTACTTTTGATCAAGCTCCTCACCCCTTTCTCTTGGGGATACAATCCCTTCTTTTACTTTTCATTTTAACAAGTAAAATCCAGTGATGTTGAGTATTTGATGGTGTAGCCATAGTTTAATGAGCCAAGACCATGCATCGATTTATGCCACATGGAAAACAAAGCCACACATCAAATGGTGTTAACTGGGAGCACATTATGCCACCAAGAAGGTTTTGGTGTTGGCCAATGTTTATTCTCTCACCTGAGGTTGCCAATATAAGAATGAGTTATCAATTTTCGTTATAATCAAGAAGACTGTATTGTAAAATAACTTTTTTGTTTTCTTTATAGATATAATTTTGTGGTTGCAGGGTGAAGGATGATCAATCTGTGATGGACAATGGGGATTTAGTGGTGGTTTGGAATTGAAATGTATTACTCACACATCTATCCTTCTTGGGTCATACTTTGAGAAAGTATAGATTGTGACTCTAAGATTCAACTATACCATTGTACACTGGATGTTTTAACCTATTAACTATTTTAGATACTGGTATTCTGCTCATGTACATACTACTAATGAACTTAAGATGGAAATTATTTATTTATTTACAACTCTACATCGAATGATTTTGCATATTTGGACCATTTGCTTGTTGCTTGTAATCAATATGAAAATAACAAATAGATATTAACAAGAATGTATGAAGTTCTCTTACATAAAGAACATATACAAAAAAAAATCATACACGAAAGAATAAATGAATTTAATTCTTCATTTTTTGGCTATTGGTACTTGTATATATCAACAATATATTTTGTAGCAATACTTATAAATCTTTTTCTAGTGGCAAATTTTAGCAAAATAAAATCTGTGAGATAATTTCGATTGTCAAGATGTGGTAAAAATAACTATCTCACTCATGAAATGATTAACGGATGATTTCTCACCAATTCCACTAATATATCTATGAAAATTTCATACCAATATAACATTAAAAATAATACAAATTACAAGTAAAAGAAAAGAATTATTCTCTCAAAATGCGTAAGATTGGTTTGTTAAACTATCACATACTTGGTAGTACAAATATACTACATAAAACACAATTAGAAGTGGAATTATTAACCATAGATATATTGTGCTGACAGTTGCTATCAAAATAAACGTTGAAAGAAGTTGAAAAAGTAAGCTCATCAACATACTAGTAAAACCAGAATCATCCTATCTATATCACCCAAGTCTTTTTCAAATCTGTTGATAACTCGTCTAATTAGATTGGTGTGGAAGAATGAAATTGGAGCCCTTAAGATGGAACTGAGCATAGTGTCATGCAACTGCTTAGCAACATAAAGGCTTGATAAAACCAGCCAAAATGACCTTTTCAATGCTACCAATACCTATCATGGAAAGAAGGAAGCAGTAAGAAAAATATGAGAAGAGAAACAACATAAAATGATCTGTTGCATATTTCAGGTCTCTCAAATAAATATATTCTTATTATCAACTACAACACTAGAACTAATACACAAAAGCCTTAACTGAGTATCACATTCAAACTGACAACTAAATATTTGTTCCTGGCAAAAATATAAAACAATGTAAATAATGTTATAAAAATTACACCCATGTCCCTTTCGATTAATTTCATCTGTACAAACAGTTAACCAAGTATTGTTTGAGACTCTCAGCACTAGCCTTCTACTTGGGCTAATAAGCCACATTTAGGATTTCAGCAATCAGTTTATGTGTGAGTCTGCTTCAAGCTTCCATTTGCATGCTATCAGTCTTTTCCATCTTCCTGTAAAGTATGTTCATTCTCAAATCTTTTATATTCCTTTTCAGACTGTACACTAGATTCTCCAAAGGGTTCCCCATGAATTCAAAAAAATAAACAAAATACATTTATTGCATGCAAGGCTTCGGTCCTCACAGATGTTCATTTCTCGTTAGTTTTTCTATATCACGTTCGACCTTATTTGTTTGCTTACAGAAATCTTTAGATGCACATTTCAGAGCTCCTTTGAAACCTGGAGTTTCAAACATAAAACATAGAAAACACAAACGTGCTCATGAATTTAATAAAGTCAATGAAAAATAGTCTCATGATACTGGAATGGCCTCAAATTCTTGGAATGACTGAAAGTGAATGCTTGAATGGCTAGATATCCCTGTTACTTTTTTGCAAGGTTTCTGCAAATACTGATTTCCATTTATAGACTGCAATAAATGATCTTATACATATACAAAAAGTAGGCTACCATGCCTCTTTCGAGCATTGTTGAAGCACCACCAAATATTGGATTGGTTCTAGAAAGAAAATACTTATGGTGTGAATTACATTGGGTGGTTTCACATTATCTATGAAAAAAAAAGAAATTGAATTACCATATAATAAGAATAAAGTATGCCATTACAATATGATCATCAGATAATATTATGTTCATAGTCCATGGTTAGACGTGGTCAGGAATATTAAGTTCTGAAACTAATAAGTTAGAGTAGGTAGGATGTGGATGTGGGGTGATGCTCCTACTTCAGAAACATAGGAGAAGTTTGAGTGTTTTCCTTAATAACTATGAAATCCTTCTTGTTGGTAGGAAATTCATGAAGAGAGCTATACTTGTGCACTTTCTCTAGATCTTCCTTGAGAAAAGCCTTTGCTTTACTAGTAGACATCGAAGATGATATCAAGCAATTTCCTAGAGTAGTTTATAGTGTTGTTGAAGTGATATCATTGACTTGAATCTTAGGTTTGCAATTACCCATTATTTTTTAAGGATATTCACACAATGGAGTTTCTACTTTTTTGGGAGAGAGGGCTGACACTAACATGGGATTTGCTTGTAGAAGTTTCGAAGGGTAGCATAGTCTTGATTGCTATTTGTGGCTTGATCTTATCATGTTTTTGAAGTACTTCATGTGTGTAATCCTTGCCAAACAGAGTTGGACCTTTCTTAATGGACGAAGACAACATTGGCAGAGTATTTTGAGCACCAGCTTGAAGCATTGTAGTAGTCTCACTGACAATTTGAGACTTAGGCCCTCCATTCAATTCCAAGTCTTCCAAATAATAATCTCCTTCCAAAATAGCCTGTGCTCTCTTGATCGAGACATATGACAATGATACATGGTTTCCTGTAGTAATTTGAAATATTGATGTAGTCTTAATAATGTTTTGAGGTACGTATCCACCATGTGATTCCAATACCTCTAAAGTACAATATTCACTAGAACTAGACTTCACTTTCTGTGTGGAGGAGGTTGCCAACTTTACAAGATTTATTGTAGCAGCATTAAGCACAGATGTGGTATTATCAATTGTTTGAGGTCCAAACTTGCCATGTGATTCTATTTCTTCCAAAGGAGGAACTATAGACGAGGGTGATATTTCTAGGTTGTTTTTTGCAACATCATCACACACTTTGATGGATTTACCCATTTCTTTGGGTTCACGCCTACCATATGATTTGTGCACTCCTGAATTAGTATCTTTGCAAGCAATAGACTATGCTCTCTTGATTGAATATGAAGTTGAAAAATTCACAAGATTTCCTTGCAACAATTATTTTTGTCTCATTCATCATATGAGGCATGACATACCATGTGGCTCCAGCATTGGCATAGGATTTTCATGAAAAATAACCCCTGCTCTCTTGAAGGAGGACGATTTAACCACAAAATTTCCCAAATCACCTTGGAACATTCCTACAAATTTACTAATTTTTAGGGACCCAACCGAGGCATTTTTGGGTTATTTCGAACAAAGATCTTGACTGAGAATAACCCTTGTTTTTTTTAAAGATTTAGATGATATGCCTAAATATTTCCCTCCAATTGTCTGGAAAATGATTCCCAACTCTCCAAATTCTCCTTTACATCTCAACCTCTCATGACTATAACTTCCAAAAGGCAAGGAATTCGACAAAGCATCACCCTTTGTGAAATTCTTATAATTCACTTCTCCTCCCCTAAAGATGATTTGAATGGTGCTTGTTTTCTACTAGGTTTTTGGAAAGTATTTACTTTTATAGTGTCCTTGTTTGGCATTTGGGGAGGAAGCTGTGGAGAGGCCAAATTGTTTTGTATCAAGCTAGAATCATACTCAATACCTTTTTCATTACAAAACTCTCATTTGGCTTACTAATTTGTTCGTTGTTCTAAAGAATGTGGCTTGCAATTATGTATATCAATTGAATGTGATGTCATCTAGGGAACTGCCATTGCTCAAAGTGAAGAGACATTATCCCCAGCTTTTTACAAAGATGATTGAAACCCTGTGCATGATGAGCAACAAAAAAAAAAATTAAATATTTGACCTAAAGATTCATAGCTAATTAAATTCACTAGATAATGTCCAATAATACCCATTAATCCATGTGAACTTGACAAAAGCAGTGAAATCAGAAATATATTCTGTAAATATTACGACAGTGCTTCAAAATACTCCTTTATTAATTTAATTATTGGTGAAAAACAACCATTACCACATGATCAAGTCCAACCATAGTTGAAAAATGACAACCATGCACATGCTCCTTGCAATTTTTGTCTTAAAAAAAATAAGTTTTTTTTTAAAGACAGTCTTCGATGTTCAGGTTAAAAATTTTGCAGTGTTAAAGATATATGTTTGAAGTAAAAATACATAAATATTATGTTCATGTACAAAAAAATGATGTATGGAAAGCCTAAATAGTAAGGCAGGAAGAGCATTGTGAATTTTTAGGGCTTCAAATGATTTTTTCATGACCTGCAACCTCAAATTGTAAGCCTCAGTTCAATATAGAATCTTTTATCGAGTATTAAAGTAAAATCACAGGTGAAATAAGAACAACAACTCGATAAAATATTATTTTCATTCCTCTAATTACACGAGCTACCAAACCCTATGCCAACTAAAAATCCAATATCAATATAGCGAACAAAGTTAAAAAATTAAGTTGCAAAATACATATTTAAAGAAAATATTTTATTTTATTTTGTCTAAAATAAAATTAAAGTACATTTCTACATGAATTTGGCCATGGAGGGCATGGGCTAAAATGCTCATCATCATCTGTAATGCGACTGCCATTTGCAGGGACAAAATTTCGAGTTTTGAGGAGCGCCCATGTCCTGGGGTCACCTTCAATAGGGACCACATACCACATTCACACCTCCTTCCTTGCTCCCATCCATTCATTCATGTGACTCACATCCAAGATTAATCTCATCACCTGGAATCCTTGAAATTTGGTTGAATTCACAAATTATATTTGTAGATATTTTGTCAAAGAAGGAAATTTTATGGTGGGCGCTTTGAACACGAAAATTTAATTTAATAACAATTGTTCCTATAACAACATAGTAGGTTGATGAAATATGTAAGAATTACGTAGTAAAAGTATTATATTAAATTTATTCAAAATATTGTCTATGCATTTAAATTGTAAATTTCTTTCAAATAATACAAATGTAAATTTCTTTCAAATAATATAATCAGCTTTAGTTTATAACAAGTATTATATTAATATTAATATTACTTTGTTGTTTTTTATTTACATTGATAGTATATGATGGTTGTAAGATAGAATCAATTTAACAATGACCATAGACAGAATAGGCGTAAATACGGCCATGAAACAAAGTTCATAACACATAGGAAATGAAAAAACTGAGACATTGGAATCTCACAGCTTGGCGCTGATCACCACTTCATCCTTTCTTTCCTTTATTCTTTGCTACTATGATCCAACCTTCTAGAGGCGTGGCTACCAAAGCTACCTTAAGATTTTTCTGACAGTATAAGGAGGCATTCTTGTTAGAGTCTAAGGAGGTTGATTCATGGCAACGCTTCATGGCACCCATAAGAATATTGCTACTGAGTTCTTCTCTTCTAGCTGACAAAACTTGGATCTCTTGACATCCTTCATGAGGATTTTGGAGATTTGAATTTGGGCCTCATCCAATGGGATCATTTCATCATCAAAATCATGATATTCTTGGTCCAAGGAAGTGGAAACTCCCTCTCTTGAGGAGGCAGGCTACATGGATTCCATGCTTTAGATTCACACTTCCGTTTGACTAGTTTTTAGAACAAGAGTTTTGAAGATGATCTATTTGATGGAAAAGTCGACACCAAAAAGCAGTGTTCTCATATTCCAGTTGTTGGGTCCAGTGAAAATCACTTATTTTTAAATTAATTTTTTTAGGAAATATTTTTTTGATGTTGATCTCTACGAAAATCCTGCCATAGGTGAAGAGTCCACACTGGGCTTGCGAGGGATATGTTGCTATAAAATTACCCAAGGTGTTTCCAATACCCATAAAAATTGAAGAATTTCATAGATGGGTTGGAAAATTTTGGGTCCTAACCCAAATAGGTAGTTTTGTGATCACATTTGTGGAGGGGTCAAAATCTAGAGAGTATGTGTAACAAATAGACTGAGGTAACCCTACTGTGGTTAAAGAAAAGTTTGTTCCAAATCTCCCTATAGCATTACATCTTTGTATTTTTTAGACCAAGTCCTGTAGTTTCTCATGCGAGCTCACTTGAGGAATCACATCTTTGTTATAAGTGCAATCCTAAGGCACCTAACTCTTTGAACCCTTGCAGACCCGAGGCCATGAAGCACATTTATCCAAGACATTTAAAGATAAGGACGATTTGATAAGAGTATGTTTTCAGCATTCAAACCAAGTAAAGGAGAAAATCAAAGAGGTCTCTTGGAATTCAAAGTATCTTTATGGTCTATATTTGAAGGTTGAACTTGTAGTAGCACTTGAGAAAAAAGTTGTGATAGAGGTATGCGAGCTCATATGTGGGACTTATATATGTGAACCTCTCTGTTATGTTCATGTGGGATAGCTCTCATATCTATCTACGGTATACGAGCTACCTATAGCTCGTAATTCCCTATGAAAAAATTGCAAACCTAAGGCTCCCACTCTCTGTGAAATCAATGTGAATTTGAGACTCCGATAAGTGCAAATTTGGGACTCCAATAGCCTTGTGTATAATGCACCTTAAGTGATCAATGCAAGGTCCAAGGCATTATTACCTCTGTAACATCCAAGTTTTAGTGATGCTATTATATCTCTATGGTATTATCATTGTACAATTTCTAGCGAAGTTTAAGAAAAATCCAAATTATATTTTCCCTCTAAAACTCGTCTTTGTGGATGTTATTTAGGAATAAGGAGACTTGTGATTGAACAATGCCACTTTAGATTATAAAACTTCAATGTTGAGGAATAAATTGACCTTCCAACATTATCATCAATATGTGTAATAGAAAGTTTCTTTGATACTTCAACATTCTACAAAACTTTAGACGAAATTCATATATCAAATTTCTTCTTGACTTCTTCTTGAGATCATTACTGAGTATTTTTGACGTAGACAAACATTATCCTTTGGCCCTTTGAAGTAATTTACTGTGATTGTCTTTCAAATTTGTGAATTCAGGATTTAGCTTGAATTTTGTTATTGAATTTTGAGAACTTCAGCCCTTTGAAATATGGTCTTTATTTGAGACATGCTTTAAATCACTTTCAAACCTTCTTTTGACGTTTTCCAAAATTTCCTATTAGTGCTTATGTCATCTCCATCTAGTAAGATTTTTTTTGGATTATAAAGCTTAGTCCATGCTATTCTTCCTTTAGTAGGCAACAAAAAAAATCTCTAAAATTTTTTCTTCTTCATCGAATTTTCATTAAAGAGAACTTAGATCATCATCATGGAGAGTTAGGTTGTTATGAACTAAATGTTAATTCCTCAAACCTGATCATTGGTAGATTCATGGATCATGAGAAACTCATTGGCCCTAGTCTTTGTATGTATTGGATATATGATATAGCTTAATGTTATAGTTACACAAATGGATGAATGGTAGTACAATGTTAAGGACAATGCTCTTGGATGCCTCAAAGTGCCCTGGATTCATATGAAGACTCTTTGCTAATTTCTATTTTGCTTCTATGCTCAATGCATTTTTGAGTGCAACTCATTTTCTCACTAATATTTAGCTAGCATGTGAGGATGTTTTGTTTGTTAGCTAAGAATGCCAAGGCAAATGTTAGTTGTGGGAAAAATTCAACTTTTGTTCTACCATTGCAAAATTGAGATGAAATTTGTTGTGCTATATGTTGGTCCAACCAAACTTAGTACACAGGTTTCCTTTATTTTTTTCAAGGTGTTCATACCTAGGTCCCATCCCATAGGAAGAATGATGGTTGCACTCAATGATGCATGATGTTCAACTGTCTAATAGTATGACTGAACTATTCGAGTACAACGTCATATTTTCTGCCCATATGTACTAATGAGGGTTAGGGGTTAAGGATTAGGTGCTTCATGGATTTTAGGTTAGGGGTTAGTGGATTAAGGTTTAATGGGTCAAGGGGTTAATTGGTTATGATCAGTTACGAGTGTACGGATTAAGGGATTATGGCTTGGGGGATAAGGGGATATGTAATTTAGTGGTTATGGGTTAAGGGCTTGTGGGTTGTGATAATGGGGCCCCTAATCCCCTTATCACCACTATTGGGGGTTCTCCTGTCAATTTCTCTCATTGTCTTCCCTCTAGGCCCCTTAGTCTATATGACATTAGGTCCTAAGCCACCTTCTCATTCTCTAATGCTAGGATTATAGATCTCACTAAACCATGCTTGGACCTCCCCTCGCCCCATTCAATACAAAACAAGATACCCGTCCCACCATTTTGGCCATACCATTCAACTTATCCTAATGTTATGAACCCCAAAATTTGGTCCCAATTTCCCTAAAAATACACCCTTGGCCCCCCTTGGATAAGGGCTTAAATGAATTAGGGTTTATGGGTTGTGATAGGGGAGCCGCTAATCCCCTTATTACAATTATTGGCAGTTCCCTAAAAAAATTCAATTGCATGATACATAAGAGAAATTGAGAGAAAAAGATAAGGAAATTCGAAAATTAAAAGTAGTTGTTGAGGAATTAATGGAATGAAAATCTACCATGGAGTTGGGGAAATAAATGGTAGAATTAATCCAAAACCATCCAACAATGTAAGAATTGCATGTGTAGGCAATTCTTTTATATATATGTTTGACCCATGTTTGAAAATAAGGTTGAGTTTGACCTATTATTTCTCCCATCAATGTATCTTCTAGCCCCACATATGTTGAGAGTATTAGTGTAATCATTTTTAAAATCAAGCCATTCATAAAGAAAAATGTGGTATTCTCACCAAATGCAAAAGGGAGATCCAATTATAAGATGAACTTGGTTAGATTTTTATGAAAGGCACAAAAGAGGGGCTTAAAAGGGGATGAACCTAGATATGGATAGCTTGAAGATTGAACCATTCATGTAGTTGAGGAATGCTTGTGTCAGGTTCAAATAGAATTAGAGAAAACTAAGGGAATGTGAATGTGTTTTGAGATTGTTGTGGACCAAACATTTGAGAAATATTATAGACTTGTATGGGATTGTTACCCATACATTTGGTAAGAGAATGGGCCATTGTTAAAGTATGATGACAACTAAAGGGACATCCTTATATCCTCTTTTTTATTTTGAGTGAACATGAATTCTGTTTGGGCAGTGCATGGATATGAACCTTACTTTATTCCTATGAACTTAGATGCATCTGTGGATATTAGGAGACAAGATTATTTCCCTTTAAAATAAAATACATGAAGGATATTTGGTGTAAATATGACTATCCATAAATTGTAGATCAAATTTTGGGACCTTGTGGCTCTTTTCCTTGGACCCTATTAGTGCTTGCAAGTTCTATTTGGAGGGGTTTGCAGACAAAAGCCTAATATGACCAAGAATATTAGTGTTGGAACACCTATGGTTTGGGAAAAATGATTAGGGGTTCCGGGAGTTAAGGGGTTATGGGTTAAGGGTATAGGGTTAGGGCTTAGGAGGAAGAGGGTCAAGGGGTTGAGGTCTAGGAGGTTTATGGTTATATATTAATGGCTTAGTCGTTAAGGGATTTAGGGGTTAAGGTTTAAGCACCAAGGGCTTATGGGTCAGGGGATTTAGGGTTTAAGTTCTTAAGGGTTATGGGATTTAGGTGTCAGTGAGTTAAGGGGTTAGGGGTTAAGGGGTTTAGGGGATCAGGGTTAAGTGTTAAGGTTTAGGGTTTAAGAGAATAAGGGCTTAGGGCTTAGGGGGTTCATGGATTTTAATTTATGGGTCAAGGGTTAAGGGGTTAGTGGCTTAGAGTTTAAGGGATCAATGCATTAATGGGTTACAATTTATGAGTGTATGGGTTAAGGGATTATGGTTTTGGGGTTAAGGGGATAGGAAATTTAGTGGTTATGGTTTAATGACTTGTGGGTTGTGATAACGGGGCCCCTAATCCCCTTATCACAAATATTGGGGGTTCCCCTATCAATTTATCTTGTTCCCTTTCCTCTAGGCTCCTTAGCTCCTATGCCATGAGGTCTTAAGGCCCCTTCTCATTCTATAATGCTAGGATTATATATCTCAATAAACCATGCTAAAAAATCTCACTTATCATCCATCCATGTTACCCTTATGTCCCCTTGCCCCATTAAATACACCAAAATACACGCCTACCCAAAATTTCATTAGAATTGAACATTTGGAGGTGGCCATTTAATGAACACCTCTAAAATTTTAATTCTAATGATTTTTTTGGGGGCCTTGTCCAAAAATATCTCCAAAAGTTACATTTTTGTGACTTTTAAGGGTGGTTCAGGGATTATAAGTTAGGGGTTAAGGGTTAGTTTCTTAGGACTTAATGGATCAAGGGGTTAATGTTGAAATTAGTATACACTAAGCATGCATACATCTAGATTCTCCCGATCTAACAATATTTTATCATTTTGCTAAATACAGAATCCTTCCACTGTTAATCTTTTGTAGAAAATTAATTACAAACACATGTGAAGCATAAATAAAAACAATCGCACATAACACAGTTGTTTAATGGGAAAGACTAAAGCTGAAAACCCCAACTATCATATATTATGTATCATGGAGAACATGTAACAATCTCATACAAAGCTTAGTACATCAAGCTCTTAGTACAATCAATCGTCACACACTAACATAGAAGAAATATGCAAATCCATGCACCGATCTCTGCCCTCCTACTAGCCTACCTCCACTGCGCAATCCCTGCTGAAGAATAGCTCTAAATGAATTCGAATTACCCTTGCCTTGACTGCACAATCCTCATTGGCAACTCTAATGTGTGTGTGGTGCAATCAATGCATCACTATAGTCACAACAAATAGTCCATCTTGCCCTTTCACCTATCTCTCCACTAGGTCTCCACTGGAACTGCCATGCACTGGAGTTAACTGTTGTATTGTTCAGTTGATTAATGAGTTATTATTTTTGAATTAATTAACTAATTAATTCACTCCACTCTCACTAGTGTATCATTTAGTTAGACTAGATACAACTAGCTCAGCGAGTCTAACTGAGTTAAACTGAATACAACTCCATGAACTACTCTTCCAACTCTGTCATAACTTTGCCACTTCAGTTCTAACTGAGTCCTCCATGCATGAACCACCAGTAAACCCTAGGAATTACGTAATTCCTTCAACCCATTGATTTTCCAATTCCGTATATTGAAATTAAGTGCTGCAAGAGAATAATTTGTTGTTTATTGTCGGATTATTATTAAGAGTTAATAATAATCGACACTTCTATTTTTAGATTGACGATCTATAAATAGACTTCGCCCAATATTCTAAAGATATAATTTCATATATTTTTCCAACTTGACCAACCATCCACAAATAGCATCCTGCAACTTCTGAAATATGATCACCATGTCTAAAAATATACTTGCGCCAAAAATAGTCTGCGGGCCCACTTAGTGAAGGCGAATCTTTTCACTAAGCTCATCATCTTGTTGAATCTCAACACTCCCTCTCAACAAGATATGGATTATCTTTCACCCCGATCCTTCCTCTATGGTATTCGAATTTGCTCCTGGTGAGCGCCTTCATCAAAATATCTGCATCCTGATCCTCCATAGGAATGTACTGAAGCAAAATGATCTTCTGCTACACACAATCTCTGATATAATGATACCCGATATCAATATTTTTAGATCTATCATGAAACACATGATTGACTGAGAGTTTAATTCAAATCTGATTATCACAATGTATCATTGTAGGATCTAAATGTGAACTGAACAAACCAACCAGGATCTTCCTCATCTAGATAGCCTCACATGTAGCTTGAATTGCTGCCATGTATTCTGCTTCCTTGGGCGAGTGCCACGGTGTTGTTTCTGAATGTATAAAGCTATGATAGATTGATACTAAAATCTAAAAATCCCCTCTTTGATGTGCTCTTTACGTACGTTGGGCTACACCGCCCAATCAGCATCCGTGAAGCCATGAAACTTCACCTCATCCGTCTGTCTGTACCATAAACCCTACTTAGATGTGCCCCTGAGATACCTGAGGACATGCTTGCTTGCCTTCCAAAAGATCTTGGTAGGCTTAACCATCACTTGTGAAAGATGGTTCACTACATAGCATATGGTCGGTCTTGTATTGACTAAATACATGAGCGAACCCACCAACTGTTGATAAAAAGTGGCATCCACTACCTCTGCCAATGTGGCATCCTCTTTCTTCCAATTTCCTGGAAGAGGAGTGTCGATAGGCTTGCAACCTTGCATGTGAAACTTCTCCAGTATCTCCTGGGCATACTTGCCTTGAGACACAAACAGTTCACCTTCCCGTTGCCATATTTCCAATCCAAGGAAATAATGGAGGCCCAAATCCTTCATCTCAAACTCCTTTGCAAGATCTGCCTTGCATGAGTGTATCAACTGCTCATCACCCGTTAGTATTAAATCACCAACATAAAGAACAATTATTAAAATCTTACCCTCCACCACAATTTGGAGTGGGGTTTGCACATCCGCCTCTCTTGGTGAATCCAGGTCAGATGAAATAAGTTTTATGGAAATCTAGTAGCCTTTGGCCACGTGGTGCTTGCTTTAACCCTTGCGCTCTTTTGAGCTTTTATCACATTCATTGCGAATATCTCAAATCCTTTCATTTCTCAATATGCCCTCTTCCTCACAGTAATTGCTGTAAAGAACAGTCCTTCACATCTGTCTAATGAATGTGCCAACCACTCTGACGTTAGAAACAGGATGGTCCTTATGGAAGAATATCATGCGGTTACAAAGTTTCTGTAATCAATCCCCTTGTTCTATGAGAATCCCGGGCAAAAAATCATTCATACCATTTTTGCTCCCATAGTAGCTTGCTTTACCTTGTAGATCAATCTTGATCCTACAACTGATTTACCCACCGGCCTTGGAATAATATCCCAAGCACTGTTTCTGACAATGGAGTCATACTCCTCCACCATGGCATCTACCCATGTGGGCTCCTGCACTGCTTCTTCAAAATAAGATGGCTTTGTCACGATACACTTGCTCATAAGAGCCATGTATCCAGTAAATCGGTCAGGTGACTGTCTCTGTCTACGTTGTGATGTAGGGACTCCTACATTCTGTGCCGCATCAAGCTTCAGTCTCTCAGCTTTTGTGGTCCACTTTCTGCCTTGTCTGATGTTTGGTTCTCCATGAGTGGACTCCTCCACTCCATGAATATCCTCCTATGGTTGATCCACATCTAGAGGCTCATCTTTGGGAACAAGAAGTTCCTCCTTTGCATTCAAGTGTAGCTCCCTCTCAAGCGACAACTTCATGGCTTTCACCTCATTGAATTTTATGTCAGCAACACCACAATCATGAAATTTAGTGTCTGGAGAAAATAAACAGCGAATTATGAGGTGTTTACATGCTTCTAAATATTTAAATTGCAGTCGGCTCTAGCTTCTTCCTGGCATCCTTCGTCACATGAATGTAAACAGGTGAACCAAAAATCCTCAAATGAGAAATATCGGGCTTCTTACCAGTAAAAGCTTCTTCAGGTGTACTCATGCCAAGTACTCTATGAGGACAACGGTTTTGCAAATAAACCACAATGTTGCATGCTTCCGCCCACAAGTGCATCGGTAGGCCCTGGTCATGCAACATCGCTCGTGCAGCACCCACTATCATTCTTTTCTTTCTCTCCGCAACCCCATTTTTTTGTGGGTTATGAGGCGCTATGAGTTCTCTTAGAATTCCTTCTTTGCTACAAAAGTCTTTGAATTTTCTCGAGATGTATTCACCACCATTATCGCTTCGTAGAGCTTTCAATTACTTCCCTGACTCCTTCTCCACCTATGCTTTGAACTCACAGAACTTTGAGAACATTTCACTCTTCTTCTGCATGAATAAGATCCAATGTCTACTAGAATATTTATCAACAAATATAACATAATACCTGTGTTTTGCTGTTTAAGCAACCGAGAAAGGTCCACACACATCTGTGTGAATTATCTCTAGGATCACCGAAGCACGGTCCTCCTTCTCATGAAAGGTGGTATTCACAAACTTACCCATAGTGCATCCCTTGCCTTTGATGCGGAATGTGCAAGTGCCCTTGGGAAGTCCGGTAAAAATCTGTACAAAATTTTCAAAGTGCCATGGTGAAGATGGCTCAATCTCCTGTGCCATAATTCACCCTCATCCTAGTTCACCACTTCTTCTGCTTTCCACCATTGCGGTGCAAACATCTCTACCTCCAGCTTGTAGATATTCTTAATTCGAACCCCTATCTTCTTGGTTTGACCCATTTTTTTATGTCGAAGGAAGGCTTTTCCCTCACTGAAAACAACATCATAACCTCTGTCTTCCAGCATTGCGACTAAGACCAAGTTCTTCTTCAGACCTGGAACATGCATAACATTCCTCAACAAGAATCGTTAAGTACTCCCTCTTCCAGGGATTAATGAATTCTAGATGCAGCACAACACATGGTATGTGCCCATCTCTATATGCGTCTAGAGGTCCTTCTCCTCCAAGTCACTAAAGAACTCCTTGTCTCCGTCATATGGAAAGACGCACCACTATCAAGATACACTGATCCCATAACTCTTGAAACCAAGCATGCGATCAAAGAGAAATCAAGTTCAATTACAAGGATAAGGCCTCTCTAGGCGCAGCTCAATGACCTTCTTGTTCTTCTTCTTCTGTGGACAGTTAGTGGCGAAATGTCCATGTTCGTGACAGTGAAAACACTTCACTTTGGACAAATCTTGCTTCTTGCCTTTAGCATTGGATTTTGAAGGATGTTTCTTCCCCTTCCCTTTCCTTGCTTTGGAAGCCAAAGTGAAATTCTCTTCATCTTCATTCTTCGATGAAGATCCATCCCTGGTACCCCGCCTTATCTCCTCCTGCACAAGATCCGACCAAAGTCGCTCCCATCCCGGCAGTTTCTCCCGTCCATTGACAGAGTCTTCATAGCTATGCCAACTCTTCAGAAGCCCAAGGAGAGCCAAGCTCACCAAGTATTCATCATCAACAGTAACCCCCACACTTCCCAGTTCATCCTTGCAGTGGACAAACTTCGTGAGGTATTTTGGAATACTGTCGCCTTTCTCCATTTTTATTTTTCTGAGCTTGTCTTTAAGCGCCAACTTCCTCTGGTCACTTCTACTTTGGAACAAGTCTGTCAAAGCCTTCCAAATTAAGAATGGAGTGGCTTTCCCATGAAGGCTGGACACAATATGGTCCTTCACACCTTCCAACAGAATTCTTCTTGTCTTTTCTATCTTCTTTTTCCATGCGTCAAGTAATGCAACATCGCTAGATCCCGGCTTAGGAACATCACTATCGATGAACTCCTTCAGTCCATTATCCTCCAACACCACCTCCATCCTATCCTTCCAGGCTATGTATTTCGAGCTCCCATCAAGGGCATACTCGAATTGCAACCCATTGAAAGACATTTCAATGTATACTCAACTTCTGCACCAAGAATTTTCTGTAGAAAATTCAAATTGTCCACCATCACAAACTCAGCAATTCTTCACAATTGAAATATTCAAGAGTTAACACTGCTCTGACACCATGTAGAAATTAGTATACACTAAGCATGCATACATACATATTCCCATGATATCATAATATTTAACTTCTTGCAAAATACATAATCATTCCACTATTAATATTTTGCGTAAAATTAATTACAAACACATGTGAAGCATAAATAAAAACAATCACACATAACACAGTTGTTTAATGGGAAAGCCTGAAGCTGAAAACCCCAACTATCATATATTATGTATCATGGAGATCATGTAACAATCTCATACAAAGCTTAGTACATCAAGCTCTCAGTACAATCAATCGTCACACACTAATCAAAAGAAATCTGCAAATCCATGCACCCATTTCTTGCCACCTGATAGCCTGCCTCCATTGCACAAACCCTACTGAAGAATAGCTCTGAATGAATTCGAATTACCCTTGCCTTGACTACGCAATCCTCATTGGAAACTCTAATGTGTGTGTGGTGCAATCAATGCATCACTATAGTCACAACGGATAGTCCATCTTGCCCTTTCACCTATCTCTCCACTGGGTCTCCATTGGAACTGACATGCACTGTAGTTAACTGTTGTATTTGTTCAGTGGATTAATGAGTAATTATTTGTGAATTAATTAACTAATTAATTCACTCCACTCTCACTAGTGTATCATTCAGTTAGACTAGATACAACTTCAGACTCCGTAATTCTTGAGTTCACAGAATGGAATACAACTCCATGAACTACTCTTCCAACTCTGTCATAACTTTGCCACTTCAGTTCTAACTGAGTCCTCCATGCATGAACCACCAGTAAACCCTAGGAATTGCGTAATTCCTTCAGCCCACTGATTTGACAATTCTGTGCACTAAAATTAAGTGCTCCAAGAGAATAAGTTGTTGTTTATTGTTGGATTATTATTAAGAGCTAATAATAATTGACACTTCTATTTTTAGATCAACGATCTATAAATCGCCTAATATTCTAAAAATAGAATTTCATCTATTTTTCCAACTTGATCAACCATCCACAAATAACATCCTGGAACTTCTGAAATATGATCACCATGTCTAAAAATAGACATAGTCTAAAAATAGACTTGCACCAAAAATAGCCTGCAGGCCCACTTAGTGAAGGCGACTCTTTTCACTAAGCTCATCATCTTGTTGAATCTCAATAGTTAATGGGTTATGATTTATGAGTGTAGGGGTTAAGGGATTATGGATTTGGGGTTAAGGGGATAGGGAATTTAGTAGTTATGTGTTAAGGGATTATGGGTTGTGATAGTGGGGCCATTAATCCTCTTATCAGAACAATTGGGGGTTCCTCTACCAATTTCTCTCATTTCCATCCCTCTAGGCCCCTTAGCCCCTATGCCATGAGATCCTAAAACACTTTCTCATTTTATATTGCTAGGAATATAGATCTTAGTAAACCATGCTTGAACCTCTCACTTCTACCCATCCATGTTACCCTTATGTCCCATTTCCCTATTAAATAAACCAAAAGATCCCGCTCCCCCAATGTTCATGAGAATTGAACATTTGGAGGCAGTCATTTAACAACCACCTCTAAAAGTTCAATTCTGATGACTTTTTTTTTTTTTTGGGGGGGGGGGGGGGGCCCACCGTTTCCAAAAATGCCTCCAAATGTTACATTGTCATGAATTTTCCTACATAATTTGCAATGTCATGAATTTGAGAATTTAACCAATTCAGTGACACTCCAATTTTTTTTTTAGAAAATAAAATGCCTAGCTCAAAAGACTCCATGTGTGACATTGATCACCATGGTGTTAGACTCTAGTAAATATTTTTTGGTGGACTCACAAATATAATTTATTTTGATCCCTCTCCACAAATTTCTTTTAAAGAATTGATTAGTTTGGGATATATTTTACACAATATTTCTAGTGGCCTTGTGGTTCCATGACACACACCTGCAACATATCATCCATAGAGGACACAAAGTAAATGGTTCAGTCCCTCTTATAGTACATTAACACTCTCACCCAGTCACTCAACACGCCATAGACCAAAATTCCTTCCCTCACTGTGCAAGTTGGCCTTTATTTTGAGAAGATTAGGAGTTGGAGGGTAAGCATGATGAGGGTGTCATTTTATCAAGATGAGTCTCTCATAAGGATAAGCTCTTTAATGAGAAAGAAAATAACAATATTGAACACTCACTTCTTACCATTCCCACACCATAAACAAAACCCTAAAAATGTCATTCTTCAAATCTCCTGTGTAGTTTCCTAATGCCATTCAAGTATAATCTCACAATTACTTATGTTAGTAATGATGTGATCATTTTTTTATTCTCTTAAAGGAACTATTTCTAGACATGCACTCCATCAAACATAAATCATCGAGTCAAAATGAATGGAAATGAATGAATAAGAGGGTGTGTTGGGGAGTGTCAGCAAGTGTTATGCGTGCCAAGGGGGGAGTGAAAAGGCATGCTAGGGAATGCTAGGGCATGCCAAGAAGTGTTAGGGTGTGATAACATGTGCCAGATAGTGCCAAGGCATTCTAATGCATGCCAGGCATGCCAAGACATTCCATGTCTTAAGGCATGACAAGATGTGCCAGGTGTTAGGGTATGCGAACATGTGTCAAGGAGTGTTAGGAAAAAAAAGGGAGCACCAAGTTAAAATTAAAATAAATTAACACACATGAGGGTGAATAATTCAGGACCCTACCTTTTTAAGAGGGGCATGTTTGCCATACCAACACTAGTGCCAATACATGCCAAGGGCCAAGTGCTAGTGTGTCTTAAGTGCCAAATAATCCTTGATTACGTCTCTCTTAATTGTGAATAATTGATCTCAAATATATTTTATCTTAAACCATGCCAAGGAATTCCAGGGCATCCAAATGCATGCCAAGAATTGTCAAGTTCCACCAAGTGCCAAGAGCCAATATGTGCCAGGGAGTTATAGGGCATGTTATGGAGTTCCAGGTTTGCTAAGGAGGGAGTGAAAAGATATGATAGATAGTTACAATGAATGCTAGAGTGCTAGCGAAGCATACGAAGGTGTGCCAAGGGCCAATGTGTGTTGAGTGTTAATGAGTGGCAAGGAAACACAAGGGAGAATTATGTAAAAATGCATGGAAATAAATGAATAAGAGTGTGTGACAGGGAGTGTGAGCGAGTTCCATGTGTGCTAAGGAGGGAATGACATGGTATGATAGGCAATGCTAAGTCATGCTAGTGTGCCAGAGTGGTATGCAACCAATATGTTCCAGGTTCCAAAATGTGCCAACACATGCTAGGAAGTGTTAGGGAGTCCCAGGGACACATAAGGGAGCACTAGGTGAAAATAGTGCATGAAAATGAATGATTAAGAGATTGTGATAGGAAGTGTCAGTGAGTTCCAGGTGTGCTAAGGAGGGAGTGGCAAGGTATGTTAGGTAGTGAAAAGGCATGCTAGAGGCCAAGGAAACATGCCAATATGTGCAATGTGCTAGGGTGTTCCAATGCATGTCAGCGAGTGTTCTGGAGCACGAGGGAAAAACAAGGGAGAACTAGCCTCAAATGCATGGAAATGAATGAATAAGGGTGTGTGATAGGTTTTTCTAGTGAGTTCTATGCGTGCTAAGGAGGGAGTGACAAGGTATTTTAGATAGTGCCAAGGAATGCTAGAGTGTCAAGGTGACATGCCAAGATGTGCCAAGTGTCATGGTGTGCCAATGTGTGATAGGGAGTGTTAGAAAGTTCCAAGTGTGTTAAGGAGGGAGTGACAAGGTTATATGCTAGGAAATTCCAAGGCATGCTAGAGTGTCAGGGCATGTCAGGGAATGGTAGGGTGTGTAAGGGAGTTCAAAGCATGCCAAGTAATTTATGAGATGCTAATATGTTCCAAGGGACTGTTAGATGTTCTAGGTGTTATGGCATGTCAAGATGTAAACTATGTTGCTTAGTTGTTTTATGGCCACAGTTGGACACGAGCCTTGAATTGGTAACTTGTTTAGTGGGATGATTTAAGATTAGACCTGAGTAGCCTAAGATGAGTTATAAGCCATTCTTAGGTGAACAAGGCATAGTCTATTTGTAGTAAATGAAACTTGGTCAAGTTTTTGTATTCGAGGCAAGACTTGGTTGGGTTCCTAAGTCTAAAAAAAATAAGGGTAGTTATGAGGACATGATAGTTAAGGAGTGGCAGGGAATGAAAATAAATGAAAAGGTGTGCTAACACATGCTAGAAAGTGTCAATGCATGTTGAGGAGTGTTGGGGAGTGTCAGGGAATCACAAGGGAGAACTAGTTCAAATTGCATGGAAACGAATGAATAAGAGAGTTTTCCAGGGAGTGTTAGTGAATTCTAGGTGTCCCATCAGTTAGAAGAATTTCATAATCAGAATTGTAGGAGGAAATCCTATGATCACGATAAGGGGATGGAAAAAAAAATTTTAGACAAAGGGAGATTTTGGGCTAGACACAACACTATTTTTTCAATGATTTGGTTGGGTTCCCAAGTCGCAAAACAAGTAAGGCTATATATGAGGGCATGACTACTAGGGAGTGCCAAGGTGTGCAAAGAATCCCAGGAAGTGATAAAACATTATAGAAATTTCCAAGGCATGTTAGGTATTCCAGGATGTGCTACATGCTAGGGTGTGGTGCCAACGCATGCTAGGGAGCGCTAGAGAAACATAAGGGAGGACTAGTTTCAATTGCATGAAAATGAATGAATAAGAGTGTGTGACAGGGAGTGTTAGCAATTTCTAGTTGTGCTAAGGAGGGAGTGACAAGGTATGATAGCCAGTGCCAAGGAATGATATATTTCTAGGAAAGCATGTCAATATGTGCCAAGTTCTAGGGTGTACCAATGTGTGTCAAGGAGTGTTAGGGAGTGGTAGAGAAACACAAGGGAACATTATGTCATAATGCATGGAAATGAATGAATAAGAGTGTGTGACATGGAGTGTCAAAGAGTTCCAAGTGTGCTAAGGGGGGGTGACAAGGCATGCTTGACATTGCTAAGGAATGCTAGAGTGCTAGGGCAGTGTGTGGCCAAGATGTGCCAATGCGTGCGAGGAAGTGTTAACTAGGAGTGCCAAGGAAACATAAGGGAAAACTACATAAAAATGCATGGAAATGAAAAAATAAGAGTTTGTTATTGGAAGTGTCAGTGAGTTCTAGGTGTGCTAAGGAGGGAGTTTCAAGGTATGCTAGGCAGTGTTAAGGCATGCTATAGGCCAAGGCGACATGTCAAGATGTCCTACGTGCTAGGGTACCAACACGTGCCAACGAGTGTTAAGGAATGCTATGGAGACACAAGGGAGCAATAGGTAAAAATGCATGGTAATGAATGAATAAGAGTTTGTGACTTGGAGTGTCAGTTAACTCTAGGTGTGCTATGGAGAGATTGACAAGGTATATGCTAGGTATTTCCAAGGAATGCTAGAGTGTTAGGGAGACATGGCAAGATGTGCCAAGTGTTAGGGTCTGCCAATGTATTCTAGGGAGTGTTAGGGAGTGTCAAGGAAACACAAGGAAGCACTAGATCAATATGAATGGAAATGAACGAATAAGAGAGTGTGATAGAGAGCGTCAATGAGTTCTAGGTGTGTTAAGGAGGGAGTAACAAGGTTATATGCTAGGTAGTTCTAAGGTATGCTAAACTACCAAGGCATGTTAGGAAGTGCTAGGGTGTGTTAGGGAGTGTAAAATCATGCCAAGGAATGTAGGGGATGCTAACACATGCCACATAGTGCCAAGGAATTTAAGACATGCCAGGTGCTATGGAATGTCAAGATGTAAACTATATTTCTTAGTTGTTTTATGACCACAATTGGATGTGATGAGCCTTGTCTTGGTTACTTGTTAAGTGGGATGAGTAGAGATTGGAAATGAGTAGCCTAAGATGAGTTACAGGTAGTTCTTAGGTGAACATGGCATATGTTGAATTTCCATGACACATCAGAATCCGAGTTTGGTCTTATAATATTTGATGCAAACACACTTAAGTGCTACACCACATCTACTTTTCACAATGAAATCTACACACATCAAGGAGTCATCTAGTAAACATGACAATTTTTAACTTTTTCAAATCATTCTTCGTTAAATTACAAAATATAATAGAATAAGCTATATCTCTCGTACCAGGGACCATGGCCCTTTACAATCACACTGATACAAGGAATACAATGAGGGCTTGGTGTTAGCCCTTTGACAACCAGTCTACCTTGAACACGACAACACTTGAACCACTTTTTGATGGTGGCCACACATAGCCCTTTCAGTCCACTTGTCCTGAGCACATATGGCAGGTCCTCTTGCCTCCTATTATGCAACTCCTTAATCTGCCGCTATCAATGAACTCAACTCCTTTAGGTTACTGAACTTGGCTCAATTTTTTTTTCCCTCTATATACCTCTTTTTTCCTTTAAGGTATGAAAAACTTAGGTTTTTCGATCAGTTGTTCACAACTCCATTTGTGAACACCTCTTAAGTATGCCCACTTTTTCCATACTCCCGCTCCAAGATGAAAAGTCTAGGGCTATGGAGCTTTCCCTTCGTCTCAATAAATCAATCCTATATAATACAATGAATTAGGGCTAGTTGGCTAGCCCACTTGAATTTAATTTATTACTTCAAATTCTGCACATCCTTAGGCCCAATACACCTACCCTTATACCAGTCTTGTTTTACTTCAAAAGTATAGGACTTAGGGCTCTTCTTCGGCAGTCACCTAACAACCCTCCAACTGTACTTGTAATACCATCAATTTTCCCAACCACAGTCAATTATTTTACTGATCTAGTGCCCACAACACAACCCTCATTTAGGGCTCTTCAAATTTTCCACCCAATAGTTATTTGAGTCCTCTCAAAATCACTATTCTTGTGTACCAATTTCTTTCTTGTCCAATCTATGAAAAAATCTAAACTACTCCTCTTATCATCCTTATAACAATTTGTAGATGGCTGAACTAGGGTCATAAATCATCCATTTCCTAATTGTTTATTGGCTACTTCATATATCTGTCCAAAAATCTATGGACAATCCACCAAAATCAACTACTCTTCATGTCAATCCATTCCTCATATGTCACATTTCCTTTGATCAATCTTCTACTCAGGTTCCACCTTCCTTCGAATTTGCTATCTCCACACATAATTCTGCAAACCATCTTCCAAATATATGGTATATATTTGTAATTATAAACCTCTCTCTAAGGGTCATGATCCCTCTTCTTATTCAAAAATTTTTCATAGTCTTAAGGGCGTACCTTATGGACTTAAATTGATAGGAAACCTCCCTAACTAGGGAATTATACTTCTATTCTAATTGCTATAGAACAAACCCTTATATCCACCCATAAAAAAAACAACAACTCTTGCCTCCATAAGAGACTCAACCTAGCTCATATGGATCCATAGAATGTGGGCATTTATTTGACTGAATCTTGACCTAAAATCTAGATATCTTTGACCCTCAAACTATGGTTACCTTAGTCAATATTACACCTGCAGCTACTTCTGTTAGGGCCCTAAATGATAGTGCAGGCCCTCCTCCATTTGTATTGATATTTATCATATCCCTTGCAACCTACTAACCATCACAATATAGGGTTTCAACCCTCTCTAATATTTCGAAATTTGATGCGGCCTTCACACATAAACACCATTGAAATTACATGCCCGAATTATCATGAGCCACCTCTCTTGAGCTCGATCTGCCATAAAAGAACCAACAATATGCCATCCTACTTCTTATCTCGAACCCATTAAGGTATGTGACATTCTTGTGAACCCTCACATGATGATCTTTCTCTTGTTGGATTATCATGGCCTCCCTTTAGCAACCCTTACTTAGCCCTCTACTCGACCTAATTTAGGACTACCTCTCTCCTAGCCTTCCTGATCAAATGAGTTCCTTCTCACTTGATATTATTTCCTCAATACTAAGGCCTTCTTAAATAGCTTTTCCTAGCTAGGCATCTTAAGAACCCTCTAGAACTTATGGGCTTTATCCACTTAGACCTTAGGGAATATTATTTTTCCTTTTTAAGTTTATTTTAGATTTTAAACCCCATCTTGGGTCCAAAACCCCTTCGCTTGGGTTATTTTCCAAAAAATCCTTCTGTGACCAAACTCACACAAACCCATCTCACTTGGCTTGTGTAATACCTCCCAAGCTACAAAATTCAACAACATAGTCTAGTTGTAGTAATCGTAACTTGTTCAAGCTCTTGTAGTCAAGTGAGGACTTGGTTGGGTTCCCAAGTTTCAAATTAAGTAAGGGTAGTTGTGATGGCATGATAGCTAGGGAGGGTTAGGAAATTCCAAGGAATCAAAAGGCATGCTAACACTTTCTAGACAATGTAAATGCATGTTGAGGAGTTTTAAGGAGTGTCAAGGAATCACAAGGGAGAAATAGGTCAAAATGCATGGAAATTAAAAAATAAGAGTGTGTGCCAGGGAGTGTGAGTGAATTCAAGTGTTCCAATGATGAAGTGAGTTAGAAGAAGTTCATAATAGGATTTGCAAGAGGTAAGCCTACGATTGCGATAAGGGGCTCGACAAAGTAGTTTTAGACAAAGGGAGGCTTTGTGCTAGGCACAACATTATTTTTCCTTTATCTATTATTTTTATATGACATGTGTCACACTTTGGCCGAATGCTCATGTTTTAAACTATTTTAGACAATTGCATATTCTACATTATTGTATACAAGTTTTGGGGAACTCGACTTGTGCTAACGTATATCTTGTGTGTCTTGTGTATCTTGTGGTTATTGCAAACTCTTAGTTAATGCTCTATTATTTATATGAACTCGACATACATGTGAAATATTTCATATGCAAGCTATGTTGCTTAGTTTTTTTATGACTTCGTAAGTTCTTAAGTGGGACAAGTTCATCTTGGACATGAGTGGCCTAAGATGAAGTATAGGGAGTTCTTAGGTGAACAAGGAAAAATCTACTTGCGTTAGGTGAAATTGGTCAAGTTGTTGTGGCTGAAGCAGACCAATCTCACATGAACTGTAGTAGCTAAGGACTTGACTCGATTCCCAAGTCGTGAAAAAATGTAAGGCTAGTTGTGAGGGCATGAGTGCCAAGGCATGCTAGGGAATGCTAACATGTGCCAGATAGTTCAAAGGCATGTCAAATATGATAAATATGTGTTAAGGTCTAAGGCATTCCAAGATGTGCAAGGGTGTTCCAATACGTGCCAGGGACTATCAAGGAAACAAAAAGGAGAAATAAGTTAAACTACAAGGAAATGAACACATAAGAGGGTTAATAAGTCATCAATTTAACTTTTCCACGAGGGGCATGCTAGGCAAACTAATGCTAGGTGGCAATAGGTGACAAGTTCCAAGTGTTAGTGAATTCTAAGTTCCAAATCATCCTTTGTTACTTCTCATCTAATTTCCAATAATTGATCTTAAATAACTTTAATATTAAACCATGCCAAAGCATACCGAGGCATATTAATGAATGTTAGACATGCTAATACTTACCAAGTTCCAACAAGTGACAAGTGAAAATGTGTGTTATGGAGTGATACATATGTTATGAAGTGCAAGGGAATGTTAAAGAGTGCTAAGGTGTGATAGAGTGTGCTAATGGATGCTGAGGAGTGCTAGGGAGCACTAGGGAAACACAAGGGAGAACTAGATCAAAATGCATGGAATTTTATGAATATGAGGGTGTGCCAGGGAGTGTAAATGATTAGTGCTATATAGCATTCCAAGGAGGGAGTGACAAGGTATGTTAAGCACTAGTAAGGCATGTTAGAGAATATCAAGGCATGTCAAGAAGTGACTGAGTGTGATAGGGAGTTCCAACGTGTGTTAACAGGTGCCAAATAGTTCCAAGACATGTAAGATGCTAAGGCATGCTAGGATGTGTAGCATGTCAGGTTATGACAATATGTGTCAAGGAGCATCAAGGAAACAAAAATAAGAACCAAGCTAAAATGCAAGGAAATGAAAACAAAAGAGGGTAAATAAGTTAGGACTTTATATTTTTCGGAAGGGCATTCTATGCACACTAATAATAGGTTCCAATACATGCCAAGTTCCAATGTGTGCCAAGTGCTCATGTATGTTAATGCATGCCAAAGTGTTCTAGGTCATGCTAGGGACTAAAAGGCATGCCAACATATGCTAGGAGAGTGTTATGCTATGTTAGGTCCTGCAAAAATGTGCTTGGATGTCCTAGTCATGGCAAGATGTTCTGGGTAAAAATATGTTCTATGACATGCGAGGTGCCAAGGAATGTTAGTGTGTACCAAAGCATGTTAAGATGTGCCAAGAGTGTTTAGCAGTGCTAGATCTCTCTCATTAATATAACTGACAAAGGTTGATTATGTATTAAATAATATAGTTTTTACAAACACTAGTGGAACTTTATCTAAAGGGAATTTGTTAGATAATAAAACTAAAAGAGGTGAATCATGTATTGATTCATCGGAAAATTATATTCTCATTACTTGAGGGAAATGATACACACTAATTACTTCTTAACAAGTTGAATAACTCTAACCACTATATGTCCTTGGACACATAATGAAAAATAGTCCACAACAATGGTCTTAAATCGTTATATTTTGAAAAAAAATATAGTAACATGCACATAACGTCATAAAAAACTCATTGGAATGATCAATGATGCCAGAAATGTTTTGACCGCCACCAAAAGTAACCAAAAAGAGAATTGGCGAGGGTCAATAAAAGATCGTCACTAGAAGTGTCACCAAAGTGAGAATTAGTGATGGGCCTTTAACAAACCTCACCAAAAGTGTCACTAAAAATGGCTTTGGTGACAAACCTTAAAGGACCATCACTATATACACTTTCAACAACGCCTTTTTAAGGACCGTCACCATATGTGACATTGGTGATGGACCTTAAAGGTCCGTCACAAATATGACCCTCACCAATGTCATTTTTTCTTGTAGTGGGACCGTTGGGGTCCAATAAAATATGTAATCCAATGTTTAGGATTTGATGTAATGGCGAGACAAATATGTAATCCCACTACATTGGGAGATTGGTCAATATAGTTATAGGAAATGTCACGTCTGGTTGAGTCATAGAGTCATGTATATATTCAGATATTTTCACATGTGCTCAGGTGGAGCATTATCAATATGCAATGTTCATATTCACCAGATCAGATCTACAGTGCTCATGTCAACACAGGGGGAGAGAAGTCTTCATTCAACATTGGTCAACCCTTTTCCCTTGATGTAAGAGGTGGAGAGAAGCTTGGTGTTTGAATATGTTTGATGACTTGGAGATTAGCTTGGTGGTTGAATATAAGCTTGGTATACTTGCAAATGTGATTGGTAACCAAACACCAAAGTGGTTGCCATCAAATCCAAAGGGGGAGATTATTAGCATTATGGAAAATGTGTTGTCCTTGATGGAAACCTACTTGATAAGTTGTCCTTGATGAAAACCTACTTGAAGAATATGAGCCTACAAGCCAATATACGTGAAGATGATATGTTGAAGAAATACACACGGGTTCTGTGAAGCAAAGAAGTGTACAAATGCAGGTATGGTGACAAGGAAGCGCGTATAGTTTCTGCACTATGGTATCCTAAATACCAGGGGTATCTATCATGGTATTATCCCATAAAAATGAGCACGTCAATGGATATTTGATCTCGTCTAGAAATACCATTGAACTTACTATGGATTTGTCTCATGGTATTGGATAAGGCCTAAGTTATATAAGGAGATGAAGATCCAAGTGTTTAGTATGCATGTAATATGTGATTGATGAATACCTAGATATGAAGTATATGTGTGATTTTTATTAGTGGTTAATATGAAATATGTGTGCACCCAAGATCAAATCCAATAGATTTGAAATGACCATACATTGATAATTTTCATTTGGGTCGGTTTGGTCTGAGATATTAATGTCTGACACATGTCTTATTTTGTATGCCGAAATATGGGTTTTTTTCTGAATGTATGATGTGAAACAAAGGTATACATCAAAAAAATTGTAGATATGTACACGGGTTTTACTACTGACAAGCACATGCATATGAAGGTATAATTCAGGCAAGTCACAAGTCTATTAGACGGATCTGTACGCGGGTTTTTTTACTGAAGGGCATGTAAACACATGAAAATGATTTATGAAAAGAAAGATATATTTTAGGGTTTTCCATAATATGATTTGTGATTAGCTTAATCTGTCCAGTTGAGTTTTCTGTTGTCTATTAATGAAGTCTTACTTGATGATTTGGGTTTAACTATGATGGTTGAAGTTGAATTGATTGTGGATGATATATTGAAAAGTGATGATGATTATAGATGTATGTGATTTAAGATCTATGATGTATTTGTGATTGTATCAGAACGATTCTATGGATCTGTGTGTAACTAAATATCTATTTTAGAATGGCAATGATTCAATTTCAGGGTTCAGTGTTTTGAGATTTGTGCGCAGGTATACTTCGTGGAAGGAATGTATGCATGCATATATGTTTAAGAATAGTAGCATATATATTATGACATATTGTTGATCATGGTTTTTAGTTGGTTCAATGATTTTTTGTAGTTTGGTTTTGAGCTTAAATAATGGTAGAGGGTCTAGTCTAAAAATTTAATGAAAAGTGGCCTATAGGTTGTGATGTTTTGAATCCAGTGGATCTAGTATGAAAATGTGTAAAATGTGATCCACAAAGGTGCTAAGGGTTGGAGCCTTTAGTAAGGAAATCGAAGATTCCTTCCAATAAGAGTTGGTGATCAAATCATGGGGTAGGAGCTCCCTTTCGGTAGGTGCTGGTAAACGAGATTAGGGGGTTGGAGATCCCTTCCATTTGGTGCTAGAGAATGAGAGAAAGTTGTATCCTTTTGCATGTTGGTGCTTGCATGCTCGTATGAGTCTCCGCCAATACAATATTGTAAAGAATATTTTTCTTAACTAAAATAAGAAAACAAAGAAGACACAAGTGGTGGTTTTCTCCCATATTGGGTTTCCACCTAAAAATCTTGGTGTTCATGTGTGTTGCTTATGTGTGATGTTTTATTCCATTCTTACTAAACATGGTTATTGTTTATTTAATGCCTGATGAAATACTAATATACCGATCAAGATAAAATGATGAATAATTAACTGAAAAATAATTTTATTGCATATACACTAGCTATTTGCATAAGATTCACATAAATACACATGTTTAGTTCAGTATAATCACGTACAAAATTCAGAAAATGAAATTTTTTAAAATATTGGTTCACCCCCTGCCCCCCTCTTAGTTTTTTTCCCAACAGAGTTTTTATTTCATCATCTTTTATCATTTTTTCTGTCATTTCGCTTCTACGAGTGTTGTTTCACTTCATGGTTGCTCACATTTTAACTTATATTAACTTGTAGAAATGTTTTTTCGAGTTGTTGTTTTCATTTCATAATTGTCGCATCAATTTTATTAATTTTGCACCAATGGTCACCATTGCGGAAACTCTCCTCACATATTTGATTTTCCTTCTATTTTATAAGTTTATGCACTTTATTTACATTGAATCATTCATAATTAGTCATATTTTCACTCAAACTCACTTCATCACTTAGATTTGTTTATTTCCCACACTTTCACCGAGCATATCTACACTTTCTCTTGGCCAATTTTCACATTAGCCAACTAGGCATTGCGTAAGTCTGAGGCTCAATGTAGAAATTATCCAAAGGGATTCAATCTAATCTTGTAATGTACTAAAACAAAACTATGAATCCTTCTACAAATTTTCGGAAACCAAATTTTATCGCACAATCACATAACAAATAAGAGAAATAAATTATCAATTGCACCACACAAGATGTATCTGGGGAAAGAAATTGCTCAAAACCCACTCTCTATATATCGAATAAAGTCAATACCATGAAACAATACAATTTTATTTCCCTCACTGATAATCCTTTGCACTCCGTTAACTGTCTCACTCTGATCTAGGAAAAACTAGTAAAAAACTTAACCAATTCTCAACATTTGTCTGACGAGCCTTGATCACACATTACTGGAGGAATTATGTTCCTATTAATAACGAAATTACCAAGAATTTATTGCACAATTCCTTTAAGGAATCTTGATGACCTCATGCATGACCTGTACAATGTTCTAATTATACAACTGATATTTATCTTCCCTTTAACCTCATTCTCAATTGGGCCTTCCTTAGAAATGACATGCAAAAAATATTTATAGAAAATTATCCATTAACTAATTGATCACTACTTGTGAGTTAAATTATATTTAATTCACTGTACTTATCACTAGCTCATATCTGAGTTATAACTAGTTAAACTGATTTTAACTCAAGTAATTTAGTTAACTAATTTCAAATCACAAATAACTGTATTTGGACCCCTTGAAATTATGGGATAAATCTACATGCCTCCTCTCTGACCCTCGACTCTAATTTCCTAAGCTAACTAATTCCTCCTGACTCGGTTAACTAATACAAGATTTCATGAGATGAAATTACAATTTCTCTTCAATTTTAATTAAGGGAAAATTAAATCAGAATCCCCCTTGGGGTTCCATTTCTTGGTGCCATTTCAACAATCCCTCTCAACAAGAAAGGGATTATTTGCTACCTCGATCCTGTCTCTATGGAACTCAAATTTTCTTCTTGCCATCGCCTTCATCAAGATGTATGCATCTTGATCCTCCACGAGAATGTACTCTAATGACATAATCTACCTCTGCACACAATCTCTGAGATGATGATACCAGATATCAATATGCTTGGACCTATCATGAAAAAATGGATTAACCCAGAGTTTGATGTGACTATGGTTATCAAAGTGTATCAACTTCGGATCCCTCTGTCGACCAAACAAACCAACAAGTATCTTCCTCATCTAGATAAGCCTCACATGATGCCTCAATGGCCGCCATATACTTTGCCTCTACTAAACTGAGTGCAACTGATCTCTGTTTCATGTTTTACTAGGAAAATGCTGCTGATCCTATGCTAAATATTCCCCCAGTGTGCTGTTCATGTTGTATGGATTCCCCACCCACTCTGCATCAGTGAAGCCTTGAAGCTTCAATCCCTTTGTCCATCTGTACCATCACCCATACTCTATAGTGCCTCTGAGGTATCTGAACACATGCTTTCCTGCCTTCCAAAATATCTTGGTAGGTTGAAACATAGCTTAACTAAGCTAGTTAACTGCATAGCATATGTCTGGTCATGTGTCTACCAAATACATGAGTGAATCCACAAGCTGTTTGTAAACAATAGCATCCACTACTTTTCCTGAAGTAGCATCCTCCTTCCTCCAGTTTCCTGCTAGAGGAGTCTCCATAGGTTTACTTCCCTACATGTGGAACTTCCTGAGGATATTTTTGGAATACTTTCCCTAATATACAAATAGATCCCCATCTCTTTTCCATATTTCCAATCCGAGGAAATAAATTAAGAGCCCCATGTTCTTCATCTCAAATTATCTTGCAAGATCCTCTTTTCAAGACTTTATGAGCTACTCATCACCTATGAGTATCAGATCATCGACATAAAATACAATAATAAAAATCTTACCATATACCACAATATGATAAAGGTTTGCATCCACTTCACTCTTCGTGAAGCCCAACCTGGTGAACTAAGCACGAGGTGCTTGCTTCAGCCCATACAATGCTCTCTTGAGTCTGCACACATGTGACTCCCTGTCTAAGGTCTCAAAACCTTTCGGTTGCTCTATGTACAACTATTACTTAATAAATCCATTTAGGAAGGCTGTCTTTACATCCATCTGATGTATCTGCTATACCATCTGTATTGAGAGTGCAAGGATGGATATGATAGATGAGTACCTTGTGACTAGTGCAAAAGTATCATCATAGTCAATCCCCTCCACTTGAGAGAACCCTCTAGCCACAAATCTATCCTTGTGCTTCTTCACACTCCCATCTACTACTGGCTTCACCTTGTAGACCCACCTAGATCCTACAACTAACTTCCCCACTGGTCTTAGGACAAATTCCCATGCATTTTTTCTAATAATGGAATGATACTCCTCAAACATGGCATCAACCCACAATGGATACTACATTTCTTCCTTGAAAGAGGATGGCTATATCTCTATACCTTTGCTCATAAGATCCATGTATCCAATGTACCACTCTGGGGACCTTCTCTGCCTGCGCTGTGATGTGGGTGCTCCCACATTCTCTCTCGCATCTAGCAACAATCTGTCAGCCTCTATGGTTCACTTCCCACCATCTCTTATGGATGGCCCTTCATGAGTGGGTTCTTACACTCTCCGTTCCTCTGATTTTTGCTGATCCACATCCTCAAGTTCTTCTTTTGGAGCCAAGAGATCCTCATATGCATGCAAATCAAGCTCCTTCTCAAGGGAAGTTCACATCGCTTTCTCTTCACCGAATTTCACATCTCTTTTGACCATTGTCATCCTGTGTGATGAAAAGTGCACTTTATGGTTGTGAGGTGTATCAATGTACCCCAAAAATATCCCCAACTCATTTTTTGGCTCTAGCTTCTTCCTAGTATCTTTGGTCACATAGAAATAAACTGATGAACCAAAATTTTTAAAATACGACACATCTAGTCTCTTACCTGAAAATGCTTCCTGTGTTGTACTCATCCCAAGTATCCGATGAGGAATTCTGTTTTGAAAAAATACTATTATATTGCATGCTTCTTCCCACGGATGCAACAGTAGGCCCTGATCATGCAACATAACTCGTGTCTCTCCCACAATAGTTCTGTACTTTCTTTTTGCAACCCCATTATGCTGTGGGTTATGAGGTGGTATCAATTCTCTTTGAATTCCTTCTAAGGAACATAAGTTATTGAATTAGTTAGAGATGTATTATCCACCATTGTTGCTCCTCAGATCCTTCACCTTCTTCATTTTATATTTCTCGACAAGTGCCTTGAAATCACAAAAATTGGAGAACAAATGATCTTTCTTCTGCATGAAGAAAATCCAACAATTTCTTGAAAAATCATAAAAAAAAAATCACATAATACCTATGTTTTTCTGTGGAAGCTGTCGAGAATAGTCCACACATGTCTAAGTGAACTCTCTCAAGGATTTCCTTGGCTCGACTTTCCTTATGTTGAAATGTGGCCTTGGTATACTTCCCTAATGTACACCCTTTGCATGTATCTCTTTGTAAAAGTGAACCGTTTGGAAGTCCTGCAGAAATCTACTGCATGATCTTAAAAGAACCATGGTGTAGATGGCCCAATATCCCATGCCATAAATCACCGATGTCTCAACTCTCCACCTTCTCTGCTTTCGTGCTCAAGGCAACACAATTTTCTACATCCATTTTGTATAGGTTCTTTACTCGAACCCCAATATTTTTCACCTGTCTCGCAGCTTTGTGATGAAGGAACGCCTTTCCATCACTAAATATCACATCATATCCACAACCTTCCAACATAGCAACAAAAACCAAATTATTCTTTAAACTGGGAACATACATGATATCTTTTAATGTGAGTGTATTACCTGACTCCCTCTAAAAGGTAACTGTACCTACACTAGTAGCGCAATAGCTCTTGTCATCTCCCATCTCAATTTTCATATGGAGATCCTTCTCTTCTAAGCGACTGAAGAATTATTTGTTTCTGGTCATATGGAATGAAGCTCCACTATCCAAGTACCACACAGAACCCATCACCGATGACAAAATGCATGCGATGAGAGTGAAATCCAACTCAAACTGTGAAGCAAGTTCTTCACTTGCTGCTCCTCCTCAGGCCTTCTTTTTGGTCTTCTTTTGTGAACAATTTGTGGCATAGTGTCCATGCTCATGATAGTTGAAACATTTTAACTTTGACAAGTATCACTTCTTTCCTACCTTCTCGGACTCCAATTTGGAATGGGATGCCTTCCCTTTCCCTTTCTTCGCCTTTCCAACCAAGGAAAAATTATCCTCATCATCATTCTTTGATGTGGATCCATCTCTGGTGTTCCACCGAATCTATTCTTGTACCAAGTCAGACCACAATCACTCCGAGTCTGGTAGCTTCTCCCTCCCATTCACAGAGTCCTGGTAGCTATGCAAGCTCTTGGGAAGGCCTAGAAGTGTTATGCTCACAAAATCATCTTGGGAAACTATTATCCCAACACTTCCAATCTCATATCAACATTGAGTGAACTTCGTCAAGTATTTTTGGATCGTGTCACCCTTCTCCATCTTGATTTTTTTCAACTTGTCTTTCAGTGCCAGCTTCCTATGGTAGCTGTTATTCTGAAATAGATCTTTTAAGGCCTTCCACATAGAGTATGGAGTTGCCTTTCGATGGAGATTCAACAATATTATTTCAAACTCCGTCTAACAAGATCCTTATCCCCTTTGCTACATTCTTCTTCCATGCATCAAGAAGTTGAACATCTACTACTACATGTTAGGGAATATCAATATCTATGAATGCCTTTAGTTCATTTTCCTATAGAACTGCCTCGATCCTATCCTTCCATGCTATGTAGTTCAAATTTCCCTCGAGCGCATATTCTAGTATCAATCCATTGGCATAAATCTTGATCTGCTGCTAATCTTGAAGAATAAATCTACAAATTTGATGTATCTATTAAAAAAAAACTCTGTTTCTTCTCTTCTATAGTGATTCCTGCTATGATACCATGTAGAAATTATCCAAAGGGATTCAATTTGATCTTGTAATTTACTAAAATAAAATACTGAATCCTTCTACAAATTTTCAGAAACCAAATTTGATCGCACAATCACATAACAAGTAAGAGAAAGAAATTATCAATCACACAAAAAAAGATGTATCCAGGGAAAGAAACTGCTCAAAACCTCACTACCTATATATTTCGTAAAGTGAATAACATGAAACAATACACTACTATTTCCCTCACTAAGAAACCTCCTCGCTCTACTGACTGTCTTTCTCTGATCAAGTAAAAATCAATCAAATACTTAACCAATTCTCAGCCTCTGTCTCACTAGACTTGCTTACACATTCCTGGAGGAATTATATCCCTATTAATAAGGAAATTCCCAATAATTGATTCCACAATTCCTTCAAGGAATCCTGATGACCTCATGCATGACCTGTACAATTTTATAATTATACAACTGATAGTTATCTTCCCTTTAACTTCAATCTCAACTAGGCCTTCCTTAGAAGTTACACGTAACAAATATCTATAGAGAATTATCAGTTAACTAGATAATCACTGGACCTATCACTAGATCATCTCTCATTATAATTAGTTAAACTAATTTTAACTCAAGTAATTGAGTTAACTAATTACAACTCACAAATAATTGTAACTGGACCCCCTAAAATCATGGTGGCAATCTACATGCATCCTATCTGACCCTCAACTCTAATTTCCTATGCTAACTAAGTCTTCCCAACTCAGTTAACTAATACAAGTTTTCATGAGATGAAATTACAATTTCTCTTCCAATTTAATTAAGGGAAAATTAAATCATAAGCCCCTTGACGTGCCATTTCTTGGTGCCCTTTCAACACTCAAGATAATAGCTTTTCCTCTGAGTCTGCATAATACACAGTACATGCTGGCCCAACTGTGGAGTACCAAGGCTCAGTCTGCCACCTTGGTCATTGAGACTACGAAATGCAGAGTCTCTCCTAGTCACTGCCTAGGCTGAACTACACGTTGCACAATATTAAGACTTAGGATTCACCCTTGGCTATTGGGACTGAGCAATGTGCAGTTCCCATAGTTAGTTTCCCCCACCCTGATCTAGAAAATTTCCCAATATCTCTCTCTACTTTGCCGATTTACTTCCTGATATAGATTTGAAGGTAGATTTACAAAAGTTAATGTTTGTTTGTCATGAGTGCCTTTTCTGTCCCACAGGTACCACATTTTTTTAACACTTCTCTCTAGTAGTCAATGTTACCATGATACCCAAGAGAGATGCTAAGATACCACATAAATAAATACCAGGGAAATAGTTGAGGAAACACTAGTAAACTTGCTAGTGTATGCATAAAATCAACTATTTGTGGAAAAAGAGTCAGATCTAGCATGGATGATACTTAAGGATTCCTTTTCAACAAAGAACTTCAAGGTAGATATAGAGAACCTACATGCGTACCTCAGTGCTCAGAAGTCAAGATTACACAAGATTGCATGCAGATATCTAGTCTTCCCATGTGTGGGTGTTATCAGCTAGATTGTTTCACAGATTGATGTAAACCCCATGACACTGAAAAATTCTAGTGAAAAAAATCTTGCTACATTTCTAGCAGAAGATTATTAGCTAATGTATCATTTACCCAAGCCAACAATTCTCATGGAATCATAATTCTATTCCAGCAAAAACTATGTGAGCACAAGATATATTGTTAGAGGCTAGGTGAAAGCACAATCAAAGTTTCGACATACAACTACCCATTCATACAAGAAAAAGTCTCTTAGGAAGGCATAACATCTCTTGGTTATCTTATCTTGTAGTATTGATGGTCAACAAAGCATGAAGACCTTTCCTAAAGGGTGGGCATTATTATTGAACTAGGTTGTGAACGAGGGGAAGCCATTCAACTGGTCAGATTTGTTAGCTCGATAGTTGAGAGCCCATATAGCACATGCCTGGAATCATCCCAAGGGTAGGCTAGCAAGGTTCTATATGTCTGCATACTTAATAGATTTGATATGTGCTCATAATTCATTTCCTAGCATGGATTGGACATCAACACCACGAGACCTTGTCGTGTATGTCTATTCCAAGCTACTTTTGGATTGCAGTCATCGAGGAGTCATGGAGAAACTAACTGATCATTTCATCATTTCACTATACACGCTTATCTTTGAAGAAGAAAAAACTTACATGTCACGTGGAGCAATGGAGGAAATATTAGAGATCACAGATTGGTTTGCCTCACCGGATGACACCTTCCTTAGAATGTTTAGCACTCAGAAGTTGCCACATATTTTTCCAAGGTATGCCATCGACAATATTTTCATGCAATAAGTGTCATATCATCTCGCCATAGTGTTGTCATCAGCCTTTCATAGGAAGAAGAAAGTGCCATGGCACACTTTTCCTTTACAATTTATATTTTACGAGATCAATAATCTCAAAGTAGCAGACAACAAAAGGAAGGTAATAGAAAAGTTTGCATTTAGTACCCAATAATTTAATCCGTATGATCCCCATGGTATTTGAAAATACCACTATGCGAGAATACACTATCTATGGCTTCGAGGGACATTTCATTGGCTGAAGGAGGATCCATGGAAGAATTGCTACAATGCCTCCAAACCCCATGAGATAGTAAACTGTATAACAAGTACTTCACAGGTCACTCCGTAGAGGGAAAAAAATCCACAAGAAATGCCAGTAGAAGGGAGAAACCTTGTGCAGGATAAGGGAAAGAGAAAGGTTACTGATAGTCCAAGGGAAGAAATAATCCATAAGATGAAAGCGAACCCACTTGTCATGAAAATGGATTTATCAATTGAGGAAAAAAGAAGACAAAGTATGTAGAGAGGATAACGAAGGAGAAGAGAAGAGAAACATAGGAGAATCAAAGAAGAGAAGCAGAAGAAGGAAGAAGAAGAAGGAAGAAGAAGAAAGGAAATGTGAAACAATAGAAGAAACAACGGAAAAGAAAGTTGAATAGCAAGAAAAAAATTGGCTAGCAATAGAGGGGGAGAGAAAAAAGATGAAAGATCAAGAGCTTACTTAGCGGATTGAAGAATTGATCGAGATTGAATACATGGAGGAGGAAGAAAAGCCATAGAATCAGGATGTCAACCTAATGCCGAGTGCACAAAAGGTCATCATGCAATCTCCACCACCTCCAGCAGTTGAGTTAGCCCTGAGCAAGGAAGAGGAAGTTTTTCCTCTTGATGACGATCTAGTCATGGACACGTACAATATTTCATACGATGAACTCAAAAAGAAGATTGTAAAAGTGCATAGAAAGAAATTTCTAGATGAGCTCGTTTCACCTGCATTCATCAAAGAGAGGGTGATAGTGGTAGAGACCAGGAAGAATCTGAATACCATTGCCGAAGCTAACTTGGCATTTGCAGGTGCAGCAAGATCAAACACTTAGTATTTTATGGACAAAAATAAGAAATTGGCCCTAAACTTACAAGCTACCTAGCAAGAGATAGAACATCTCTGTGCAACAACAAAAAATGCAACTTCCACAGATATCTACTTGGAGGATATGATAACAACGATACTTGGTGAAGTATCAACACATGGATAGACCATGTGGGACATATATGAGGAGCTTATAACCATACATAAGGCAATTTTTCACTTACATGGTTTTTAGCAGTAGAGAAAAAGCTTTTTCAAAACTCTTAGGAATGTACAAGCTTCCATCTCCAATGTGCATGAATGGAAAATGCGATACAAAGGGGCACCACTTAACTTGGTAAAGAAAATGAAGCTGCAGGTAGAGATGGAGAAATCAAGAGTTCAAATGTTGATTTAGAAAAATAAGAAACTTGCCTCGTTCATCATAAGTATTCATGCCTCATATGTACGGTTATACAAAAAATTGGATTTCTTGGTGAAAAGACACATGATTCCATCAGTTGGCTTGCTCACTGAAGCCAAACGTAGATACCAGTCCAGGAAGGAGATTGAAGAGTACTTGGAGTAGCTGAGACAGATTTCCACCAAGGAGGATTTGGAGCTGAATAGACAGAACATGTGGAACTACACCAGTGGTCCTGTCTAGATTAAAACAATGTTTCTCTTTATTGAGAAATAAGTTAAGACTGGTTCCAAATCATTATACCCAGATGTTATGGAGGCTAGAGTCCACTTCCAACCAAACACCATCACACATATTTGCAATGTATGTTATTTAACTTACACTTATGCTTATGAACTACTTCTTTTACATTGGTATGAATCTTGTTGAATGCGTGCTGTTGTATTAATTCATCACAATTAACTTGTGAACTATTTCACATATTATCTTGAGATTTAATTATGCTTGTGTGTTCCTTTCAAGATGTGTACTATTATAGGATTCTAAGGGAATCAATTCCTTTTCCCTTCATGTGTTGGAACCTACATACATCGAACTTGAATTTCCGTAGGGTCACACACTTGTTCTCACCAAAGACACCATGAACCACTCTATGCATATTCACAACCAGGGAATATAATTAACATCCCACTACTGGGAATCCTACTCCAAACAGTGTGAGGTCTAGTTGGGACTTCATATCAATTAAATCCTCTAAATGTTGGGGGGTCCAACATCGTTAACACTATTCTATGCAAAAAAATAATCCATGACATTCTCTATGTCTCTGCAAAAGGTTAATACAAATTGATATTATATCCCTGAAATAACACAATGAATTATACACAAAATATATCTCTTTTTTTTTTTAATTTAAGTATTTAATCCATTCATTACATATCTAAAAAGTGATGTGAAAAACATACAACCTCTATTCAGAACAAGATCTATTCCGTTAGATTATTTTGTGCATAGTTAGACACAATATTAGATAGCAAGAAATGTTAATAGGAAGATTTATTCACTCTCCAATGCACTTGCAATGAAAAAATTAATTATCTCTTCAAACGAAATTTAGACCCATTATATTTGAACTCCTCATTCCCTGATGCACACGTACATTATAGACATATCAAGAGGACCTCATCGATTACACACCCACAATGCTTGGATCGACGCTCTTTATATAGGAATTTGATCTCCTCAATACCTGAGGTAATTACCCAAGTATTTCCAATTCCATAGGCAAGGAAAACCAAGATAAATGTTTTACCAAATCAACACGAGCCTGCACACAATGTTTAATGAGAAAAACTGTGGTTTCATGCATAAAACTTTGGTTTTTTCCTCTACAAGCCAAACCACACCCTTAAGTTTCCTTCTATACGGACAACCACACCCATAAGCTTCCTTCCATGCAGTTGGGAGGCCTATTAGCCACACTCATATTTACTCTTCCATGCAGCTGGGGATTTCTGCCTACACTACTCCTTCCTGCATTGTTCTTCCTGCACTACTCTGCCTGCACTAATCGTTGTTCGTGCACTGATCATCATTCCTGTACTGTAATAGATGACCACAAACATACATATAAGTATTGTACCATAAATATACATGTAATGAAGAGATGGGATGAATACTCATGATAATGGCATCAAACATATATTAATCCATAAAACTCATAAAGACATCAAAACATCAAGATAGGTTGTCATCAAGGACAACAAAAAAGTAATAATTCCAACAATATCCCCCTTTAGAATTGATGGTTATAACCATCTGCAACAACAAGTCTCTCTCCTCCTTTGACATCAAGTGCACATGGATGAACTGAACCACAAGAATAACTCCCCCTGTAATGTGTAACATGTGAAGCAAGGAGACCATGCTCCCCCTTAGAATATATTGGATTCTCTAGAGATATGCAATAAAAGTACAAGGATGAGAGAAGAAAGCATAAGTACATCCAATAGCGTACATCCATTGACAATAAAAAATTCATTGTTATCATATATCAATCAATAGTAGCATATGATATTGATTTTATCAACACATATGTGAGGAATTATATCAACCAACTATGAAATGCAAGTTCTTGGAAGCATCTACAATATTCTTGTCCATTAAAAACCAAAAGAGAAGGAATTCAACACATGTATCTAAAGCCATTAGCACATGGATAACCATCCATCATAGAATATGAAATGTTTATATCCACATACCATCATATCAATAAAAAATGACAAATATCAACATTTATCCTTCAATAGAAGTACCAATTGCAGTAGTAATAACCATATATCATATGTGCCCATAATAATAAACCAATCAAAGCATAAGAGAAGCTCCCCCTGTGCAAATCCTTCACCATCAATGCATACAAAATGCATAAATCATCACATCCAAACATCATATCAATCAATACCAATGACCATAATTCCAACAATGAGGTGTTGGAGGTATAAGTGATGCTCCCCATGAACCTATCATATCTCATCCTATACATCACAAATGCAACATTAGTACCAAAAATAAAAACATATGAAATCATCATTATATAGGGCTCCCCTTAAGATTATGCATTATTGATCCTATGTTCTTGATTATCATCCTCTACTTTTCGTGAAGCTATATACCTCACAATTTACTTCTATAGTCCTTATAAGTATTCATTAAGTATAATGAACTACAACAGGGAAATATTCCCTACTCTGAATATGAAGAGGGGGAATCTGACTTCCTTTTTCTAGTTGAATTTTTCTTTAAAACATATAATTTGTCAACATTTCTATATCCATTTGATATAGTTTTTACCAATGTCTTCTTCTATAATTTTTCATCCAGTTGGTGTAAACGAAATTATATGCCCTTTATAAGCTATTTTACCTACAATTAAAGTTTTCTCCTTTATCCCATCAACAAGTAATACATTAACTCCTTCTTTATTCTTAATATCAAGATCAACATTACCCATTCGTAATACCTTTACATATGAACCATTTCCAAGAATATTCTTACCACTTTTGTTTTTCTTAAGAGATATAATTTTTTCCTTATTTATAGACATGTGATGAGAGCATATTCTATCAATGTACCATTCATATTCTTTTTCAAATGCGCATAGAGAAAGGCCACACCTTACCAGTTCCTCTTCCTTCTGTTTTACCTTAGTGCTAGTGGATCCATCTCTTTCAGGTATTTTGATAACAATATTATTGTCAGCTTGCCTGTTATTTTAATGAATTCATCATATTTTTTTTGCATTCTTTTGCTACATGTCCAAACTTGTTACAAGTATAACACCTTACATGACTAGAGAAGGGAGCAAGAGAGTCATAATATTTATACTTCATATTTATCTTAGTGAAATCAATAAATTTGTGAAAAAATGAATTACACGTAAAAAAATACCCTTGAAAGAAGCTTGAGTACATTGGAGTTGATGATCTTCTTGTGGAATAATTATTTGTGTGAGATATGAACAATTTGCACCTACAATTGGCTAAAATATTTCCATAGTTATGAAAAAGAAAGCATTCAATATCATTATTCAAAGGAGAAAATGAATTTTTTTTCTTTAATTATTAGGAGAAAATAATTTCTTTTGAAAGTCCACTCTCCTTGTTTGAAGATCTGGTTGACTACTCAACTCTTTATCAAGTTTTTCAGAGTTTTCTTTGTTATCCTTCAAGTTGCTTGCACAAACTTGTGAACTAGATTCTCCTTTAATAGTTTCATGACATATAATGCCTAATTTGATGAAGGGGTATCTTTGAATATTTAGAATATTATCCAATTTTGTGATATTATCTTGGAATTTCAAATGTTTTCCTTTTTCTTCTAGTTTACCTATTAGAATGCTTACCTCAACCTCTAATTTTTAACATTGGTCTTCTTTTTCAATATACTATTTCCTCATTCCTTCTTTGATCTTTCTTACTTCTCCTACTTGTGTTATTGAGTCAATAATCTCATCCTTTAGCTGATTTTCTTGTTCTTAAAATACCTAAAGTAGCTCCTCATTTGGCTTGTTTGAATTTTCTAGTTCTGATCTCAGAGAGCCTAATCTCAACTTCAATTCCTTGGCAATATTGATTCATTTCTTTAAGTTGATCATGATTCATTTTTTCATATTCCTGTAACTTTTTTTCAAGTGTTAACATTTTTCAAAGAGGATGCTATTTTTCTTCTAAGATTATGTACCTCTTCTAGCCTATATTCTTTTAAATCAGTAACTTCATTTGATGAAAAATTTTCTTTTACATGATTTCCTTCTTCTTTATGAATTACCTGCAAAGTATTATATACTTCATTTATGGTTTTATGATGCATGACCTTCTCTAATACTGAATTAGGTATGCTACAAAATATTACATTTATTTCCCTCCTATTTTTTTTCAATCTTCACCCGATGGGGGGGTTTTAGTGCAATGATTACATACTAAATTCCAAATATCAGATCCAAGGTCCATTGATTTAGACTTCATATTTTGTCTGCATTATTGATAGTTAGCATCATTAAGCATGAACATACCTTTATTATCCATTATTTCCATTATTTTTGACTTGCCTTATTCTTCTGTTGATTGTACTTGATATATGAATGTAGATATTGCCACACTATTAGATACATCACTGTCACTACATTCATGGCTTGAACTATTCCTTTGTGATGCCTTCTTATTGTGCTTCTTTCCCATTGTCCTTGATTCAATCTCAAGTGGTTAAGCTTCTACTGGAGAGAATTTCTTTGATACCACTTGTTATAAATACTGCGAGGGGGAGGGGGGTGACTCAATATTTCATTCCCAATAACTTCACTTAAATTATTCTTTCAATTAACACTTATCATTAAACCAACTTCATTTAGAAAATGGTAATGTTACATATAGCTTATTCAATAAACCATGAAAAACATCAAGAATAAAACATATAAAACCATACGGCACATCAACAGATCAAACACATATGGACACTAGGATTTTATGTGGAAACCTAATGTGGGAGAAAACCAACTCTACTGTTGTCTTGGTATTCTTCTCTTATTATAAAGAAAAATTCTCTTTACATCATGGTCTTTTATTGGCGTAGAATATTTCCAACACGTAGGCTCCTACATGCAAGAGGCTACTACCTCCACTCATTCTCCAAAACCCACTAAAAGGGAGCTATAACCCCCTTGATCTCATTTACCAACTCCTACTGGAAGGGAGAACCAACCCCCTCACTGAAGGCTATAACCCTCAGTACCTAGTGGACCATATTTCAAATGTTTCATATTGGATCCACCTGTCAATCAACCATCAAACAACATGTAGGCCACCCTACAATAATCTCAAACCAATTGAATATCGAATGAATATTGATTCACTAAATACTAACTACTGAAGCACTATAAACCAACTGAGTTACTGAATCATCAAAAAATTCAAGCAAACCAATACCATTGAAGTCATTCAACCAATATACTAAAGCACTGTAAACCAATCACTGAATACTAATATCAGTGTTCCAAGTCATCAGATCACTGAAGCAAACCAATAACACTTATTGAATAATCAAAAACTGAATGCCAATGCCAATGTGCTAAACAAAAACCACTGAATATCACTATGTCATGTAAAAATAAAAATACTGCTAAGCCATCTAACCCATATCAATATTTTCAAGTTCTAAGACTGCTCCTCAACATTAACTATCCAAGATTGTTAAATACCATGCAGGAACAATAATCCAATACTACTCATATACCCAGTACCAAAATAAAGTGTCAATCACTGAATCATGAAATCATCAAATCTAAATCACTTAATACTAATTGAATCATTGAAGTATCAAACCACTACAACCAGACCAAAACTGCTAATACCATACTATAACCAGATCACTTAATCATGTCAAGGATGCCAATACAAATCACTGAACACATCAAACCAAACCTTATCATTATAGTCAATTCAAACCATATCAATAATTTCACATGATAAAAGACTAGAACTAGTATTTATCATATAGCATTGTCATAAGAATTTTTTCACAATCCATGTCAAGTCAAGCTGATATATCACCAAGAGTCAAGTATATCCAACCATATATCAATTATAAATTATAAAACCATCATGAGAAGAGAATAGACATAGGTGAAAATGTGAAGCTGGGTTACACTTTTTGCCCTTTTTTGAGAATTTTTTTTCATTTTTTTGGGTTCTTCAACTTTCTGCAAACTATAACAATTTTTCCGTGTAGAATTTCATTTTGCGGTAAAAATAAAAGTTGTGAGAAATTTTGTTAGCTTTCTATTACTTATTTTTTGAAATTTTTTTTATGCGGATTTGATATGTCAACTTAGCGTTTCTTTTAGTGTGTGTTTCTTAACAATCAAAGAATTCATAAGTAGTCATGTTATGTGGCAACGTTGTATTCATTGAAAATTCTTGTTTTTGAAAAAACAAAATGTGTTACAACAATCTAGACAGAGTCTACTTTGGTTTCGTCATATTTACAAAGCCAATGAATGCATATCATAATTACTAGAATTTTTTGAACTGGTCTAATACGAAAAACTGCGTATTTTTGATATGTTTCGTGTGGCAACAAATTGCTTAACATACAAGTTATAAACTAAAAATCTAAAAGCTACCCATTACAGTCAACGGACCAATGTAATGCCCCATAATTTTTTAAATTTTTTTTACAATGTATTTTGGGAGATACAAAATTTTGATTTCACTGAATCACGATGACCCTAAAAAATTGTTTGCACTCATTTTATTAGAAAAATAATTAAAATTAATAAACGTTTACGAAATTTCATAAAATTTATATTTCCTGAAAGTAGATTCAATTCTGAAAATGCTTGTCTTGGTTCCGACAGTTAATTAACAAGTTTTCATGGAGTTTAATCCGTCCAAAGTTGCAGAACCGTTTTCAGAGCTTGGCTCTGCGTAATCAGTGACGCGATAGTTCGGCCGAACTATTAGCGACAGTTCGGCCGAACTATGTTTTCCGCTTACGGACCGCTAAAACTAACGGCTTAATAGTTCGGCCGAACTTATTATCAAAAGTTCGGCCGAACTATTGTGTAATTTTCCGTCGGCCGAAATTTTTTGTGGAGCCCCCTACAAAACACATATTTCGCGGTCAATATAAATTGCCGCGAAATGATTCACAATTTTCGCACATTTCGCACTTCATTTCATCTTACAACTTGGTTTGAATTCAAAAAAATTTCTTCAAAGTTTGGGGTTAAAAATTTTTTTTGGAAGACATTTTCTGGAGGCGGCGTGATTTTTCTTGGAGGTTCAAAGTTTGAATTTAAAGAACTTTTTTGGAAGACATTTTTGGAGGCGACGTGATTTTTCTTTGAGGTATGTACGTGTTTTGTGTTGAAATAAATCTTTTGAGCTTTTTTGTTAAAAAAAATTTCTTCACATTTTAAGATTTAAAGAATTTTTTTGGAAGACATTTCTTGGAGGCGGTGTGATTTTTCTTAGAGATATGTACGTGTTTTGGATTGGATTACGTATTTTTTAGAAAAGATTCTTTTAAATTAAATCTTTTGTGATATTGTTTGTAATTGAGTTATCGTCTAATTTTTTAAAGGAAATTTTTTAAACCTCATACCCTATTATCATGGGAAATCGAAGAACTTGTGTGAGAAAATATGATCGAAAAAGAAAGCCCGAGGAACGTAGAGAAGAGACGAGACAATATCGCAAAAGAAAGTTAGAAGCTCTCTCAAATATTGAAGAGCAAAATCAACCTCAAGCAGAAATTGAAGCAGGTATGTAAATGTAAATATTACATGCTCTATTGATATATATTTAAAATTTTCCTAATGTAAAATGTAACGCTTAATTTTTATTTGAGAAACTAGTTTGAAAAATATTTTGCTTGATGTAAACAGATAGAGATATTCCTCAAAATATTGAAGAAGAAAATCAACCTCAAGTAGAAATTGAAGCAGGTATGTAAATGTAAATATTATGATCTATTGATATATTTTTAAAGTTTTCCCAATGTACAATGTGAAGCTTAATTTTTATTTGATGAACTAGTTTGAAAAATATTTTGTTTAATGTAAACAGACAAAGATACTCCTCAAAATATTGAAGAAGAAAATCAACCTCAAGCAGAAATTGAATCGGGTATGTAAATGTAGATATTATTATCTATTGATATATTTAAAATTTTCCTAATATTTATTGACATATTTATTAATTTAGTTATTTATTGAATATGTACTATTTTTTCGAATATGTACAGATGAAATCACTATCGATAATGAGATGTTAGAAAATGTCGACACTCGCACATATGGAGATAAAAAACCTGACTATTTTATACGATATCGTGCCGAGAAAATTTTGGAAATGTTTTTCAAAACTGAGGTGACAGTTCAAGCTCAAATGTTGAAAGGTCTCTTATCATCAAGGAAATTAAAAGAAGCGACGACACTATTGGGTATTCGAAAATCAACCAAAGATAAAAAATGAAAGAAGAGGTGATAAAAAATATGAGTAGTGCTATAGAGTCAATTAAGAGATCTAGAGATAAAAATGTTTCAAATATACGTAGAGGAATACAAATGGCAATGGTTTCACCAAGTACTCAAGAGAATCGTTTGAATCTAACATCTATGGCACGAGCACTGGGAACCTCGCGAAAAACTCTGCACAAACATCGAAAATTTCGACCGCAAATAGACGTAAATGATGAACTCGCTTGTTGGAGAGCTATTTGTAGGCAACCATACAAAGATAGACTTGGAGAAGATGTTAAAAAAATAATATATGAATATGGGAAGAACAATTCGCGTGTTTCACCCACTGCAAGACATGTGATGCGAAGAAGAATAGCGCGAAATCAATACGAAGAACATGAAAAACATCTCTTGGAAACCACTCAAATAGAGTTATTCAACAAGTTCAAAGAAGAGAATCATCAAATTCAAGTTTCACTCAGTGCTTTTGTTCAACAAAAACCATGGTATGTAAAACCTATCACCGTACGCGACACTTGTTATTGTCGTTATCATGTGGAATTTGAGTTATATTATGACACATTCCTTGATTTCGGTAGAAAATTATGGAAGGATTCACCTCCTCCTTCCACTATCCGTGAATTCATATCTCAAATTCTATGTGAAAGAGAAAGCGATGAACTATTTTACAAAAAGAAATGTGTTGGTGGTAAAAAATGCGATGATTGTGGAAATTTGAATAAATTTCAAAACAAATATCGTATTGACATAAATGATCAATCATTGTCCAACATGAAAGTGAAATGGAAGAGATACGAATATACCAGTACATCGATTCAAAGTGCAGATAGTGTTAAAAGAATCGAATTACGAGAAGACGAAATTTTTCTAATAGACTTTTTGAGAAAGTTTGAAGCAGAAATTTACAAATGCACCATGCATTCCCATAGAGCTCGATGGCAAGACTTGCAATTCAAAAAATCTCGTGAAGTTTTTCCACCAGGAACCATTTTGTCAGTGATTGATTTTGCATAAAACTACACATTTGCTCCACAAAAAGAAATTCAGAGTGAATACTATCACTCTGACCAAGTCTCCATGCTCGTTCATATTCTATATAGACATGCTGAACAAAATGTCGATCATATAGAAAGCACGAGTGAAAATCGACATATCATTAAAGAATATCATTTTTATATCAGTGACGATCGTACGTATGATACATGTTTTGTACAACATTGTTTTGGAAAAATTTATGATTCATTGAAAAATCGTGGAATAACATTCAATGAACATTGGATATGGTCAGACGGATGCGCAGGTCAATTCAAATCTGCACGATCATTTTTTTGGTTGTGTCGTCTTCATAAGAAAACCTCCATTAAACATTGTTGGAATTTCTTTGAGACTGGCCATAGAAAAGGAGAACATGACGGTGCAGGAGCATGCATAAAACGAGTACTTCGAAGATATCAAATGAACCACTTTGCACGCCGACTTGCAAACGCTGAAGAAGTTGTTCAATGGTGCAAAAATGCTCTAAGCTATGAGATTAACCCATCACGAGAAGTGCAAAGGTACATTCAATTTAATTTATATTGGTAATCTAATTTTAAACATTGTACATTTATCATGCAATGATTATTTTTAATTGTATTTTGATATCATATTTACAAATTCTTTTTCTAATTTTCCATATAAAGGTTTTTCTGGCATATTGGAATCCGAGACGTAAATAGATCAATTGGAAATGAAGTTGGAACAATAAAAGGGACTCGAAAATTGCATTCAATTCAAACAAAATTGTCCACAAATGTGTTTGCATTGGATAAAAGAAAAGATTCTTGTTTTTGTGATGTTTGCATAGACAACACAAAATCCAATGACATCTGTGAAAACAAAATGTATGTGAACGATTGGAAACATACAGAGCTAAATACAAAGGGAAAAATGTCTGTTGTAATGATTGAAGAAATGGAATCAGAGGAAACTACAATATCCTCCGATGGTGATCGAGTTTATGATCTTGTTAGAGAAGGTAACAATTGAATTACTTTTTAATGATTTAAAGATTTACAAATTTAAATTTAAATATGCATAATTAAATGTTAAATTTATTTTATTGTGCAGGAGATGTTTTTGCTGTACTTGCACCTATTGACAACGATGAAAATGTGAAGTATTATTTGATGCGTTGCACTGAACAAAAAATGAAATTATTACAAGACTATAATGATCACGGATTTCAATATGACAAAGGGTCTATTATACTGAAAGGTTATTTTTTCAAACAAACTCGTCAAAGTGGAGACTTTGTTTACTTTGAAGACTATGAACCCGATTCCATAAGTTGTCAATATAGTCACTTGGTGTGTGCAGCACGCATAAAGTTGATAGAAGTTCAATCAAAGAAAAAATCAAAAATTAAGAAATGGAAAATGTCAAAATCCGATCATGAACGGATTATTGAGGATTGAATTCCATTAGAATTTTTTTGAGTGAAGTGTCAGGACAACAATTTATTATCTTTTAAACCTTTCAGTACTCAACTAAAAATTGAACTGCTTATGTTATTTGTGGTTTGCAAATGTTACAAATTGTTTGGGTACAAGCACGTGCTCTAGTTTCCACCGAAAATAGTTTTTCTATACATGTGCATTGATTAAAAATGTTAAATATGTATTGGATATATATATTCTAGAATGAAATTAATTGTTCTTGTATATTAATTGTTTTTGTATATGTTCTCCGACCATATGGTACAAACTATTTCACTTTATTTTGTAAAGTCAGATTCTGTCCCCATATGGCCTAGCCTCCAAGGGACGAGATAACAAGTGGTTGTCCCCACTTGCCCGAATCTCGGCTTTTAAGTACAATTTTACTGTTTATGTCGAGCATCTTACATGATGTCCTAGCCAAAGATAGATTCTATTTGTTTCAAGTTTCTAGTAAAAGTTGTCACTGAATGCCCCGCTCGAACTCTTGTAGTAAACACCATACCTCATCTCTCTTGCTCTCCAATATTATTAGGTTTAATTATTATAACACAAAAATCGCTCTAGACATTATCAATAATTTTTTGCGCTTAAAGTAAAATCAATGAACACTATTAATCCAATGTCTTTACAAGTAATGTACCATCATACATGCAATTAGATCAAATTAGAAATCAACATATACAATGAAATCAATGGGGATTGTCTTGTTGCAAGTAACATAATTTCAATTTACCATATGTGCAAATGTAGGTTGAAACCATCCAAAACTTTAAGTTGTAAATTGAAACCATCCAAAACTTTAAGTCTTAAAACCCTTTCGATTATATATTGTGCATCATTAAAACATTTAACATTTAAAGTTCATTAAATATCACATGCAAAATGTAGACCATCCAAAACTGGAGTTTTAAAAACTTCACATGCCACATGCCAATTATAATTCAACAATCCAACAAAAACATTTAACAAATTAAATATCACACGCCACACTAAGACGACCACACTAAGAGGATTGGTGCACTTCGTTTGGACGGAGTCAATATATGTCGTATTGGAGCGATTAGACAGAATTCGAAAAGGAAAGAGCTTGAACCAATTCAAGCAGACCCAGGATCGAATTGTTCTATGGAGCTTCATGAGAAGAGATATGTGAAAAGCACTGTTAAGCCATGCCAATTATAATTCAACAATGCAACAAAAACATTTAACAAATTCAATATCACACGCCAAAGTCGTTTCAAGTTTTTGGTAAAAGTTGTCGCCGAATGACCTACTAGAATATTATAAATACTCACTTTGTAAGATCATTTGGCATTCGGAAAAATTCGAAAGTCTTAGACTGTCAATCAATTTAAAGTATCAGTCACCATAGGGAGTGTAAAATATTCAATGTAGGTTGGTGACGATGCTCACTCCTAGCTTGAAGCAGCGCCAATGACCAATTCTTTAATGAATTCCAATGCACTAGACCAATGTTGGTTCAACCTACTTGGTTTTTCACGCAAGAAATTCCAAGGATGGACTTTCTAGACAAACTGCTGAAATTGAAAAGCTTGACATGGAGATACGACAAGGTGAACAAAGACTTCATGAACTCTTTATGGAAAGGGCTCACTTGAAGGAAATAAGCACCACGTTGCAGGGTAAAGTCAAGAACATGGAAGATAAGATCAAGAGGGACTTTCTTGATCTGAAACCTATTGGTTTGAAGAAAGAAAATGCATGTGTTGGCACACTTGGAAAAGAAGATGACCACACTAAGAGGATTGGTGCACTTCGTTTGGAAGGAGTCAATATATGTCGTATTGGAGAAATTAGACAGAATTCGAAAAAGAAAGAGCTTGAACCAATTCAAGCAAGCCCAGGATCAAATTGTTATATGGAGCTTCATGAGAAGAGATATGTGAAAAGCACTATTAAGCCAAGGGCTAGTTCGAAAAACATATTGGAAGAGGAAATGTTGAAGAAGATTGCGAAAGTAAGGCACAAGACAAGGAGGAATGATGATGAAAGTTCCTTGGACTGGAGATTCATGTCTACAACCGTACATGGGAAAAAGTTCTCTGCTTTGATAGACACGGGGCTACCCATAGCTTCCTAAGTCGAAAGGCAGCTTCATCTCTTCGAAAGAGGAAGGCTAGCATCGAGAAAGAGTTGAGTGCTTTCAAGGCAGTCAACTCAAGGATAAAAGTAGCACGACTGGTGTCATGAAAAGCACACATGTGAGAGTATGGTCATGGTTTGGAAAGATAGACTTAAGAGTCATTGACATGGATGATCATTCTATGATGGACCATACCAATGATGGACCGAGACATGAACTCTTAATTCTTGTGATCAATCTTAAACTATTTTATGAAAGATAGATAAACCATTTAAATATTTAGCTCAAACTCTTGTAGTAAACACCATACCTCAAGTCTCTCTCGCTCTCCAATATTATTAGGTTTAGTTATTATAACACAAAAATCATTCTACATTGTCAATAATTTTTTGCGCTTACACTGAAATCAATGAACACTATTAATCCAATGACTTTACAAGTAATGTACCATCATACATGCAATTATATCAAATCAGAAATCAACATATACTACATACTGAAATCAATGCGGATTGTTTTGTTACAAGTAACATTTCAATTTACCACATGTGCAAATGTAGGTTCACATTCTATCATTCATGTTACACTGAAATCAATGAACACTATTAATCCAATGACTTTACAAGTAATGTACCATCATACATGCAATTAAATATCAAATCAGAAATCAACATATACTACATAATGAAATCAATGCGGATTGTTTTGTTACAAGTAACATTTCAATTTACCACGTGCAAATGTAGGTTCACATTCTATCATTCATGTATTTTTAAAAACTTCAGATACCATTAGAATTATAATTCAACTATCCAACAAAAACATTTAACAATAAATATCACATGCCATGCCAATTATAATTCAACTATCCAACAAAAATATTTAACATTAAATATCAAATGTCAAATGTAATTCAATGACAACATTACTTCACATTCACATGCCAAAAGTACTAAAACCATCCAAAGAAAACTAAAATCAATGAACAAGTTATTAATCCAATGACTTTACAAGTAATGTACCATCATATGTATGCAATTATATCAAATCAGAAATCAACATATATAATGTAATGAAATCAATGGAGATTGTCTTGTTACAAGTAACATTTCAATTTACCACATGTGCAAATGTAGGTTCACATTCCATCATTCATGTAGTTTTAAAAACTTCAAATGCCATGCCAATTATAATTCAACTATCTAACAAAAAAATTTAACATTAAATATCACATGCCATGCCAATTATAATTCAACTATCTAACAAAAACATTTAAAACATTAAATATCACATGCCATGCCAATTATAATTCAACTATCCAACAAAAACATTTAACATATATGTCCAAAAATATGTCCAAAAATATGTCCAAAAAACATATTGTAATAAAATATGTCCAAAAATTGTAAATCTCACTCAAGTATCAAACTGTATCAAGTTTAACAAATTTTAAAACCATCTAAATTTTGAAATAAAATCAAATCTACTGTATGTCTTGTCCGTCAAATGGAAGATCTAGCCTCCGGGTCCCGATTGGCTCGCTATCTTGTAAAGGGAAAACCTACATACACAATGTACATGTACTTGAACATTAAAATTTGAAGTTTTAAAAATTAACGAGAATATATATATCTAGAACTTCATGTAAAAAACAAAATATAACAAAAAAATGGCGCAATACCTCGTAAGGTTGCCTCTCCATTTGATGAAGAGGATCTGCCATAGAAACATCTCTAGTGGTAACCTGTACAATATACATGTACAGTTAAATATAAATTTATATATACAGAAATAATTTATATAAATTAAAAACTTTCAAATGAAAATGCACGTGTGTACATATATATAAACTTATTTGAACAATAATATTAAAAAAAAAGAACTAAAGACAACTTCTTCAAATGCTGTGGATGTCCCTATCTCCGTCGCTAAAGTCCTCGGATTAAAAAAATCTTCTATACAAACCTAAATTCAAAAAATTTTAAATAACTCAAAAGATAGATCTCTCTCTCTATATCTCAATTTTTTATGGAACTTTTTGAGGTAACATAAATTTTGAACTTGTGAAAAATTGTCCATACTTGGTCATCTCCCAATGAAGTAGAAGGCATATCTCCTAAAGAAGAAGAAGGTACCGGGATCCCAAAAACATCAGACGGAATCGGTACCTGTTAAAACATTTTATCGAATTATATATATACATACATGTACATGTGTGGCAACAATTATTTATTTTAGAGTCACTTAAAAAAAACTAACATACATGTGCCAACATATCATGATGGTCAGACCCATCTGCATCGTTTGAGCCAGAGGTCCCGAACGTAATATTAACATTTTCATCACGCATCATGCTTGAGAACTGCAAATGGTGTTTTAACATATAATCATACATTTTTGTTAGATTAATGTACACATACAAATAAATGTATACATGTGTACATACACATGTATTTATTACAAATTGTACACATGTATATGTAAATATAATTTCAAATCCTAAGGTCACTAACACATACCGTTCCGGTGCCCTCTTCCTCACAAAAAAATAGGTCTTGCAGACCATTGCGACAATTTATTGCGTATGTTCGGAGATCTTCAACATTCATGTTGTAAATCACCTCATCTGTATGATAAACAAAATTGGCACGTGCATATTCACGTGCTCTTTGTCGATTTATGCCAAGATCGACTCCACTCAATCCGCTATGAACATTTTCGATCATAACATCTCTTGCTTCACGACTTATTTGAGAAGTCGCATCCATCTCTGATCGCAAGGTTTCGACTCGAGATGGTCGACTCACCAATGGCGGCTCAGGGCGAGGCAACTCCACATCTCGCTTTGCGCCCTTACGTTGACATAATCGACCTCTCCCCGGGCCAAAAAATTCTCAAGGAAGATCATTGTAGTCGGGTTTCATACCCTTAAAAAATTCTGCATAAAACATTTGTGCAAAATAAAGAGGAACCTCATCGTTCCATGGAAGCCTTCCAAAAGCCGCAAGATGTCGACTATACAAATATTTTGCTATGTCTGGGTGCTTGAAATATTGCACCTTCAACATCTTTCTTTTTGGCCCTTCCTTAAAATTAAACATTGACTTAGCCTCCTGTCTTGAAACTTGTTTTTTTATGTCCTGCCATTTATCGGGACCTATCACTGCTTCTCTTCTCTGTCTCATCACTTCTACAAACGAATCAGTGGTTGGCCTCAAATCTTTGTACACTTTTACCATTTCACTTAATGAATGTGTAACTATCTGTAGGCTTTGTCTACTCTCAGGAGGTAGAGTCAAATCCTGGAGATCTGTCTGCAATTTTGCATAAAGGCTTTGACACCTTTGTAAGGTGCATTCCGCCATGTTCCTTTCCCATGGTATATCAGTAATCTCAGCCGGATAAGTTGTGCTAGGTTGACAGCCTTCTTCTTCAATGTAGCGCGCTGCCCTGCGTCTTTTTTGACCACTGGCTCGAACATTTTGAGCCTCTGCATCAATATATATATAATTTCATATATTAGAAAAAACATGTGTAAAAAAAGTTGTAAAAATTTAATGAAAAAATATTGAAATTGATGGCAACCTTGATGTTGTTGTTTAACATCATCTCCAACATGACCCTGCTGAGAACCAGCCCCAGAATGATGCTGCTGAGAACCAGACCCACAGCGACCCTGCTGAGAACTAGCAACCATTGATTGCTGGCCTTCGGGGGAATAAATATCACCCCCTTCCGGCACCCTGCTACCTCGACCGGTTGAACCTTGGCCACGCTCCATTGATGGAGTAGAAAGCCTTCTCCTCTTGCCTCCTAAAATTAAAATATGAAACTTGTTAACAACTAATTTCACTCACAAAGTTAGTAAAAAAATCAATTCCATATGTACACACATGTATGTAGATTTAAGATTATATTTAAATACCGTGAACATCCTCTGATCCCCGAGACTCCATATGGGATTCGGTTGATCTTCGTCTTTCATCCTCCATGATGTATATCTATTGGTCAACATTCACAAAATAGATTTCAAAAAATCAATACCTCAGAGTAAAATCCAATTTGGGGATGTTAAATCCAATATGTTCTATAATTCTTACATTTCAGCCCTCCTATTTTTCTTTCCAACCAAGGTTTATAAAATAACATGAGAAGCAACATGAGACTTAGAACAATCATTTTCATTATCTATATGGAAGGCAAGAATGATTATATCCCCTTGAGCTTAAGGGTATGTAGTTTGTCAATTTTTATCATATATTTTTTGGTAAGTGTAAATGTTTTTTTTATCTATAGTACACGTCATGAGTTCCCCACTTTTACCTTATGTAAAGCATGATTCTAGGATTACTAAAATTTGTACTTGGTTTTTTAAGAATATATCAAATAAAGTTTTTAAGAAGCAAATATGGCTTTTTCCTTAGAATTTGGCACTTTGAATTTCCTTACCCATATTTCTTGTTAATGATTATAACCTTAAAATGGCTAATATTGGTTTGTCATCATCATCTAAAAATGACTTGGCACATGAAAATTTACCATGTCCATCATCATCACTTCACACCATCTCATACATGACTCCTTCTACATATTATATGCATAAATTTTTGAAATGTCATCCTCTCTACCTATCCCATGAATGGATTGTGACAACAGGTGAATAAAATACAATTTATAAGCAAAAGATAGTTTCTAGCTCGTCCTCCTCCATCCGCCCCATAGCTAGTGATTTCTCAATTTTCCACTTCCAACTTTCTATTCTTGAAATTCATTAGCAGCTAATTTTATCGATAGCCACACCACTATACATATAATTATCATATTATACACTACTACATTAATGAACTCTACGTTGTTTGTTATTGTAAAGTCCAATAAAAAACAATGTTAATTGAGTTTAGTAGTGTATATAACAATTTCTTTGACTTCCAAGTGTGTTGTGACTAAATAGTAGAATTAACTACCAAAATGAATTTCCAAAATAAAATGTTGGAAGAGAAAAATAGGCAATCATTAGATATGGAGTGCGTGGAGGAGGACAAACTTATACTGATCATTTCCTTATCAAATTTCTTTTATTCACCTAATGTCACAATCAATCGTGGTCTAGATAGAAGGGATGACCTACCATAAATTCAATCATATAATGTGTAGAAGGGTCATATGTAGATGGTGTGAAACGATGATTACAAACATGATAATTTTTCATCTACTAGGCCATTTTGAGATGATGATTATAAACTAGTGCTAGCCCATTAAAGGTTATAATCATTGGTGCCTAATGTGGGGTGGACAATTTAAATCAAGTTCGTATCAAAGTACAATTTAGCTCATTTTAGTCAAGGTTAGTTAGAAGAATTAGCTATTGGTTTCTACCTTCAATTTCCTCTGAAAATGAATGTGTACGTGCTTTTGAGAGACATTGGAGACATTAGAGGAACAAGGTCCAAATTTTTGATGAAAATGTGCTATGAAAGTAAAGGGTTTTAAAGGCAAGCATGTACAAGGCATAGTTGAGCCAAAATGTTCTTCAAGAAGGGCCTAATTATTTGGGTCTTGGTTATGGAAAACATGGAAAATGCTCCAAAGCCAAGGAGGCTTGTGAGGTTTGTGTTCATGATGAATGGAACATGTACATTGTTTACCTTAAATTTGTTGTGTTTTACGAATATTAAAAAATGAAGAACTTCTATTTAGATCCATTCCAGATATTGACTGCAGGGGCATTTACTAGATATGTCACCTTTCATAAAAGATGAGATCCAGAGGCTACCTGGCCCTTTACAGACTCTGCCTATAGAACTTGTAGAAGTAAACACTAGAGGCATTAAAAATATCAAAGAACTAGACATGGGAATGTGTCTCTTTCCCTACGCAAAAAAATAATTCTTGAGGTACTAGTTAATCTTCATAGACAGGTCATCAAGCAAGTCAATGTGATCATCCCTCCTTCCCTCCCTTCTAAAATAATTATGTTTTGCGGGTCAAATCCAAAATATGGAGACAATTATCACCAAATCCAACGTACGATTATGCATGATGGAGAATATCTAGCGCTTTCCCTTGTTAGAGAAAGTACATGAGCTCTATTATTTGAGCTAAGTGTCAGTTGTTTGAAGAGGCATGTTTTGTCAACTTGTTTGGTTGATGGTTTTGTACACCAATATGTAAGAGTACATGGACATATTCACATGATGTGAATTTTTTTTTCTTTGAAGGAGAAAATGATGTGTTTTCAGTTTGATGGTTTTGTTTGTGACAAGATGTCACAAGATTTTGTGAAGGTCCACTCTTGAACGAGAGCCTCATGATTACAACCTATCTGTGAGAATCAAATGGGAGTGCATCCTTATTTTGAAGGAGAAATTTCAATAGGCTTTAAGAAATTTAATTTCAAGTCATTTAATTTCACTAGAAATAATTCAGAGGTACATGATATGAATAGTATTTAGGAAGAACAATAGTCCCTCATGGAATATGAAGAGAGTAGCCACTTCATTTTGTATATATGCATGATTTGAGTTACTCCTCAAAAAATTTCAAAACATGTGTATTTATTACTCTACCCATCCCGATTTTCATAGGATCCATAGCACATACATTTCTATATGCCCTAGTTGTTGTAAGGCCTAATTATTTCATCACTTTCAAAGGAATTACATCAGTTGTTTCTCCTAAATCTAGCATATAGTTCTATAATAATATTTTATTTATTAGTAGGAATATATGAAAATGTTTATGAATTACATTTTTATTCCCTTGATTCATCTTTTATAACTCTATAGGATAATCCTCAAAAGTAGGGTCATCTACACTTCATCAAATTTAAGAACTTCATAACCTCATATCTTTATTTCATATTTGCATAACTTCCACAAATGGGATAGAAACAAGATATTTTCCAAGTGTTGAAGTAAACCAACATTAATTTCATTGTACACTCTTTATATAGGTATGGTTGAATGTTGTACATCTAGTACATAGATCAATTTGTTGTTTTCATTGTTTACTCTTAAAAATTATTTGAAGTGGGAGCGAAGAGTTGGTTTCTTTCTAGGTTGGCTTACATTTCTTTTAATATGTGATCCATGCCTTTCTCTAATTCATATTTTTATCTCTTCTATTAATTATATGTTATTCTTTCTATGTATTGTTCTAGTACAAGGGGGTGAAATAATTTCTTATCATTTTCTAAGAGGTGAGGTCGTTTGAATCTCCAATAGTTGTGTTGGTGTGGTGGGAACCATGCTAAGAGTTGGGCATTCCATTGATATGGTCAAGGTACTTAGTGTATGAGGAGCATCCAAAATTAGGCGGATTGGGATCTTGATGAGGGGGATATGTCACTTGATGCATGCAGTGATGATGGTATTTGATGAGTAGAGGACACATATAGATGAGATGAGTGTCTTTAACATAGAGCACTCAAGGGCATGCCAAATACTAATTAACCGAGTTCTTGACATAATAAATGGTGGAAGAGGAATCATCAACATATGAGGTTGGTGTAAGTGGTGGTGCTACTATTGAGGCATGATGTATGGTGACCAACACATTTTGATATCGTCGGAGATTGAGACAATGTTGTGTATAATGTTTGTGTTTCACATAAATAGACAAGAGGTCGTTGGTTCTTAAACCCTTATTACGTGATGAGGTGGCAAAATCACATGATGGAGTGGGGAGAAATGGGGGTGCTTAAGGGGTATGAAGGATACCCTTCAACTCATGAAGCATGGGGCATGAATTGGTGGGATGACCTAATGTGTCTCAAAGGGCACACGGGGGACTAACCTTGGGTATTTTTGGTTGAAGGTTCTTTCTAAAATAAAAATTATAAATAACTATGAAAACTTGCATTAACAAATTATCCTACAAAAATTATTGTAGAAAATTTTCAAAATTGAAATGCAACCTTAAATTCCTTGCATTCTTTCATCAACTTTGTTAATAATTGAATAGTCTACTAGTTGACTATATTACCAACTATAATGAATATTGTCTTTTCCTAATTTTCATTGTGAAAATGGATCCTCACATTAATGTGATAGGATCTTTTTCATCTCTCAAGTTACTAGGTCAAAGCATCCTAATGGGTAAATTAATTGTGAGATAAATTACAAGCATTAAATGTCAATCCGGGTTCTTATACTTCTGAAGTACACTTGCACAATATATGCTAAAGCCAAAATATGGAGACAATTATCACCAAATCCAACGTACGATTATGCATGACGGAGAATATCTAGCGCTTTCCCTTGTTAAATATATTAACAAGGGAAAGCGCTAGAGATTCTCCATCATGCATAGTTGTACGTTTATGCTTATAGAGTGAAAAAACTAAAAGAATCAACTTGTAGGGTCATTTAAATGGGGGATGGAGAATTCCTGGGTCTTTGCAAATTCAAAGTATGGTGCATTTTGCATGAAGCAAGATGTTGAAAGTAGAGTTATGTTAGACACACATAAATGCAACAAATATGGAAATTTTTACATGAGCTCTATTATTTCCTTTAATATGTGATCCATGCCTTTCTCTAATTCATATTTTTATCTCTTCTATTAATTATGTTATTCTTTCTATGTATTGTTCTAGTACAAGGGGGTGAAATAATTTCGTATCATTTTCTAAGTGGTGAGGTCGTTTGAATCTCCAATAGTTGTGTTGGTGTGGTGGGAACCATGCTAGGAGTTGGGCATTCCATTGATATGGTCAAGGTCCTTAGTGTATGAGGAGCATCCAAAATTAGGCGGATTGGGATCTTGATGAGGGGGATATGTCACTTGATGCATGCAGTGATGATGGTATTTGATGAGTAAAGGACACATATAGATGAGATGAGTGTCTTTAACATGGAGCACTCAAGGGCATGCCATATACTAATTAACCGAGTTCGTGACATAATAAATGGTGGAAGAGGAATCATAAACTTATGAGGTTGGTGTAAGTGGTGGTGCTACTATTGAGGCATGATGTATGGTGACCAACACATCTTGATATCGTCGGAGATTGAGACAATGTTGTGTATAATGTTTGTGTTTCACATAAATAGACAAGAGGTCATTGGTTCTTAAACCCTTATTACGTGATGAGGTGGCAACATCACATGATGGAGTGGGGAGAAATGGGGGTGCTTAAGGGGTATGAAGGATACCCTTCAACTCATGAAGCATGGGGCATGAATTGGTGGGATGACCTAATGTGTCTCAAAGGGAACACGCGGGACTAACCTTGGGTATTTTTGGTTGAAGGCTCTTTCTATTAAAATAAAAATTATAAATAACTATGGAAACTTGCATTAACAAATTATCCTACAAAAATTATTGTAGAAAATTTTCAGAATTGAAATGCAACCTTAAATTCCTTGCATTCTTTCATCAACTTTGTTAATAATTGAATAGTCTACTAGTTGACTATATTACCAACTGCAATGAATATTGTCTTTTCCTAATGTTCATTGTGAAAATGGATCCTCACATTAATGTGATAGAATCTTTTTCATCTCTCAAGTTACTAGGTCAAAGCATCCTAATGGGTAAATTAATTGTGAGATAAATTACAAGCATTAAATGTCAATCCAGGTTCTTATACTTCTGAAGTACACTTGCACAATATATGCTAAAGCCAAAATATGGAGACAATTATCACTAAATCCAACGTACGATTATGCATGACGGAGAATATCTAGCGCTTTCCCTTGTTAAATATATTAACAAGGGAAAGCGCTAGAGATTCTCCATCATGCATAATCGTACGTTTATGCTTATAGAGTGAAAAAACTAAAAGAATCAACTTGTAGGGTCATTTAAATGGGGGGTAGAGAATTCCTGGGTCTTTGCAAATTCAAAGTATGGTGCATGTTGCATGAAGCAAGATGTTGAAAGTAGAGTTATGTTAGACACATAAATGCAACAAATATGGAAATTTGTACATGAGCTCTATTATTTCCTTTAATATGTGATCCATGCCTTTCTCTAATTCATATTTTTATCTCTTCTATTAATTATGTTATTCTTTCTATGTATTGTTCAAGTACAAGGGGGTGAAATAATTTCTTATCATTTTCTAAGTGGTGAGGTCGTTCGAATCTCCAATAGTTGTGTTGGTGTGGTGGGAACCATGCTAGAAGTTGGGCATTCCATTGATATGGTCAAGGTACTTAGTGTATGAGGAGCATCCAAAATTAGGCGGATTGGGATCTTGATGAGGGGGATATGTCACTTGATGCATGCAGTGATGATGGTATTTGATGAGTAAAGGACACATATAGATGAGATGAGTGTCTTTAACACAGAGCACTCAAGGGAATGCCATATACTAATTAGCCAAGTTCGTGACATAATAAATGGTGGAAGAGGAATCATCAACATATGAGGTTGGTGTAAGTGGTGGTGCTACTATTGAGGCATGATGTATGGTGACCAACACATCTTGATATCGTCGGAGATTGAGACAATGTTGTATATAATGTTTGTGTTTCACATAAATATACAAGAGGTCGTTGGTTCTTAAACCCTTATTACGTGATGAGGTGGCAACATCACATGATGGAGTGGGGAGAAATGGGGGTGCTTAAGGGGTATGAAGGATACTCTTCAACTCATGAAGCATAGGGCATGAATTGGTGGGATGACCTAATGTGTCTCAAAGGGCACACAGGGGACTAACCTTGTGTATTTTTGGTTGAAGGTTCTTTCTAAAATAAAAATTATAAATAACTATGGAAACTTGCATTAACAAATTATCCTACAAAAATTATTGTAGAAATTTTTCAAAATTGAAATGCAACCTTAAATTCCTTGCATTCTTTCATCAACTTTGTTAATAATTGAATAGTCTACTAGTTGACTATATTACCAACTGCAATGAATATTGTCTTTTCCTAATGTTCATTGTGAAAATGGATCCTCACATTAATGTGATAGGATCTTTTTCATCTCTCAAGTTACTAGGTCAAAGTATCCTAATGGGTAAATTAATTGTGAGATAAATTACAAGCATTAAATGTCAATCCAGGTTCTTATACTTCTGAAGTACACTTGCACAATATATGCTAAAGCCAAAATATGGAGACAATTATCACCAAATCCAACGTACGATTATGCATGACGGAGAATATCTAGCGCGCTAGAGATTCTCCATCATGCATAATCGTACGTTTATGCTTATAGAGTGAAAAAACTAAAAGAATCAACTTGTAGGGTCATTTAAATGGGGGGTGGAGAATTCCTGGGTCTTTGCAAATTCAAAGTATGGTGCATGTTGCATGAAGCAAGATGTTGAAAGTAGAGTTATGTTAGACACACATAAATGCAACAAATATGGAAATTTGTACATGAGCTCTATTATTTCCTTTAATTTGTGATCCATGCCTTTCTCTAATTCATATTTTTATCTCTTCTATTAATTATGTTATTCTTTCTATGTATTGTTCTAGTACAAGGGGGTGAAATAATTTCGTATCATTTGCTAAGTGGTGAGGTCGTTTGAATCTCCAATAGTTGTGTTGGTGTGGTGGGAACCATGCTAGGAGTTGGGCATTCCATTGATATGGTCAAGGTACTTAGTGTATGAGGAGCATCCAAAATTAGGCGGATTGGGATCTCGATGAGGGGGATATGTCACTTGATGCATGCAGTGATGATGGTATTTGATGAGTACAGGACACATATAGATAAGATGAGTGTCTTTAACATAGAGCACTCAAGGGCATGCCAAATACTAATTAACCGAGTTCGTGACATAATAAATGGTGGAAGAGGAATCATCAACATATGAGGTTGGTGTAAGTGGTGGTGCTACTATTGAGGCATGATGTATGGTGATCAACACATCCTGATATCGTCGGAGATTGAGACAATGTCAAGTGTATAATGTTTGTGTTTCACATAAATAGACAAGAGGTCGTTGGTTCTTAAACCCTTATTACGTGATGAGGTGGCAACATCACATGATGGAGTGGGGAGAAATGGGGGTACTTAAGGGGTATGAAGGATACCCTTCAACTCATGAAGCATGGGGAATGAATTGGTGGGATGACCTAATGTGTCTCAAAGGGCACACGCGGGACTAACCTTGGGTATTTTTGGTTGAAAGCTCTTTCTATTAAAATAAAAATTATAAATAACTATGGAAACTTGCATTAACAAATTATCCTACAAAAATTATTGTAGAAAATTTTCAAAATTGAAATGCAACCTTAAATTCCTTGCATTTTTTCATCAAATTTGTTAATAATTGAATAGTCTACTAGTTGACTATATTACCAACTGCAATGAATATTGTCTTTTCCTAATGTTCATTGTGAAAATGGATCCTCATGTTAATGTGATAGGATCTTTTTCATCTCTCAAGTTACTAGGTCAAAGCATCCTAATCGGTAAATAAATTGTGAGATAAATTACTTGCATTAAATGTCAATCCAGGTTCTTATACTTCTAAAGTACACTTGCAAAATATATGCTAAGCAATTAACTCTCAATCAAAAATGGAAATGTAGACATAATGTATACACACTTTACATTAAGAAAACGTGTATATGCACATGATTTTGAAGAAAGAAAGGCATTTAACATGCTTCTTCATTCAAAATAAGTATTTAAAAAGCCCTAAAAAGAAAGGCATTTAGCATGCTTCTTCATTCAAAATAAGTATTTAGAAGGCCCTAGAAATGAGATAAACTATATGAAGTGTTGGAGAAATTCCAAAGTTTTGGTTCTTAAAGTAAAAAAAAAAAAAAATCATATCATATCTAACTAACAAAAATCAACGTTTAAGGCTAATACTAAGAGAAAAGAAACGCAAAAAGGAATAAAGTAATAGAGTTCCTCATTAGTGGAGTTTCTAGTTTTGTGATAAAGAATAATACCATATTGACTAGGGTCAAATCAATTGAAAACATGATAGAGAATAAATCATTGAACTTTTTATGATCCAATTATTTTTTCAAATACACAACAAGGATAAGTTAAATTTAACTTCTACAAACACTACAATGGTTCATACAATTTAGAAAAAGTTAATTAATTGAACCTATAATATGGTTTTTATAATTCCTATCTAAACCAAACCAAAATCTATTACTTTCCAACAAACTAATCATTTACTTAAAATCCTACTATGAAATTGACAATGTTCATATCTTCTATAATAACAACATTTGATATTTAATTTAACAAAATATAAACTACGTGGTAGGTAAGAGGGTTGCTCTTTAGTGGATGAAAATTAATCTTTTTGAGGATTGTTCTACTGTCTTGTTTTGGGTATTGCTAATGCTTTAATGCTTGCTTATGATTGAAATACATGTTCAGGAGTAGGATCTAGGATCTACGTACATGCTTTTGAGAAAATTTTTGATGAAAATGTGCTATGAAAGTAATATCATGAAGCTTTATCATTACACACAAGTCTAAGAGTTCTACTACGAACCAATGGTGTTATGACCACTCATGTTCCAAGTAAGCTGATCTAAACCAGTACTCATGCTTTTATTAAGACTGTAATCATAGTATTGTTATGAATAATGATAGTGTAATCATAGTGATTTATCTGTGTTTATACTAATGAATGATCATACTGGAATACTAGTATAACAAGTACGATTTCAACTACATGCACGGAATCCTTATCGTATAGGTAATTAAACAGGGGATTACACTCCTTACATTGATAAGCTGTAACTCATAACTATGTTTAAGTAATAATGTTATTCTAGTTAATGGTTATTGTTCTATCATAATCAATGATCTCCATATCTCACTCATTACACCTGCTAATCTTGTATCATAGCTAAGCTCTATAATACAGGTGTTTTATTTCCACACGCCTGTAATCATTAACCAGTAATCATAGCTATTTCTATAATAAGCACTAGTTAGATAACTAAGAGTAATGGTAATCAAAGTATATGTACCTATTACAGTATCTACATAATAAGCGGAGTAACAGGTTATTAACTGCTTAACTAGTAGTAATCAATGGAGTTTTCTCTATGAACCAGTGATAGCTTTCTACACATAGAAAAATCCGTAATCTCTTATAAGGTATTGATATTGTAAGTACTAATACAGTGACTTTATCATATATAGTTAGCAGCTATAAAGGTTTCATCACACTACCAGTATCAATCACACTCTATACGCTTGTTTACATAGGTTTCATATAACCAGTTTACAGATAAAGCTCAATCCCAGTAATCAACAAGTTGTTATCATCTTCATGCTTGAGTTCATTATACATAATACGTGAATGGTTACTAGTATTAATCTAAACACATATGGCAATACTTATACACCTGTATTCAGGATATGAGCATTGAATAACATAAATTGAATAACATCCCGGGCCAGAACGTACCCGGCAGATCTTAATGGTGGCGCGTTGAACCTCAACCAGCAATCGATCTTAACGGTGGTGCGTTGAACCTCGACCAGCAATCGATCTTAACGGTGGCGCGTTGAACCTCGACCAGCAATCGCGCGGAAATCGCCCAGCGCAATCAACGACAGAAAACAAAAAGACGCGCGGAAATAATGAAAACAGTAAACTGACAACCTTCGCGGGCGATTTATTTATAAAAACGTAGTTCGACCGAACTTACAAGTTCGGCCGAACTCATAGTTCGGCCGAACTTTCAAATGAGTTCGGCCGAACTACCATTGCCGGTTTTCCAAACCTCCGACAAAAATTCTGTTTACTGGGCCGTCACAGTGCCGTCAATATTAACGGACTCAAAAGTTCGGCCGAACGTACTAAAATAGTTCGGTCGAACTATTATAAAGTTCGGCCGAACTTTATAAAATGTTCGGCCGAACTATTGCCGAAATTTTTTTTTTGCCCCCGATTCTCACAAAAGTGTAACCCAGCTTCACGTTTCCGCCCCAAGTTCATAAAATATATCTGTCACAACAAATTAACCTTTTTCCCACCAAGCAGTAAATATTACCATGTGTAATAAGAATAAACATCTAATCATATTAGATCCATCAAATACATTAATTTAAGACTCTATGTAGCAATATTCCACTAAGTCATCAACAAGTTATAATTGGAAAATAGCATCAAATATGAGTTCTAGGATTCAACCATTACATACAAGTTATGTCATCTAAGTCATTCAATTCATAGAGCCCAAATATTAATTCCCATTGTCATTTTAAGCTCTCTGAACTTTAGATAATCAAGATCTAGATTATTGCAAAATGGAGAGTTTCATGGTCATCACAGTTATTTAGATTCATGTCCTTTTAAGAACTCGCTAGTCGTTGCGTACATATACAAGGAACCACATAACTTTATTCAAAGGAAAGAGACAAACAATAATAATAAATCCCTACATATAAACCTCTGCATAAAATAAGTTCTTCTCACAACTTTATAGTTTGCGATCATCATTATTAGTGCTCTAATTCTTTTCCATGCATAAGAGATTACTATACTCAAACCACTGCTAATATTTACAGATACTGGAGACTTCACTATTATATATCTATTCTCTGAAAAAAGACAAGCCCTGATATTCTCTCTGTCTCTGAAAAAGGTCACTACAAATTGATCTTATATCCCTGCAATAGCACAATTATTTATACATAAAAGATATCTCATTAGTTGCTGACTTCTGTAATTAATTCATTCATGAAAAATCTAAAAAGTGATGTGCAAAACATACGACCTATGTTCAAAATACAATCTATTCCTTAAAATCGTTCTATGCATAGTTAGATAGAGTATTAGATAGCTATAAATATTAATAGGTAGACTCATTCACTCTCCAATGCACCTGCAATAAAAAAATTCATTAGCTCTTCAAACCAAATTCAAACCCTTCAGATTTGAACTCCTTATTCCCTAGTGCACACGTGCATTAAAGAAATATCACTATAAGAATAAGTAGATATGTAATGAAGATATGGGATGATTACTGATGATAATGACATGAAACATATATTAATCCACAGAATTGATAAAGACATCAAACCATCAATATAGGTTGTCATCAAGGATAGAACCAGAGTCATATGCGAACAAATGTATGATAATAATTGTTTCATATGAAAATATGTAGAAATTATATTGTACATGGACATTCATAAAATAAAATAATAAGCATCTATAAATTGAAATAATGTTCATGCATCCATAAAATTTCCATGTATGAAAATATACAAAGTATGTACATCACACATGTGAATATGTGCTATGAAATGGGCCTTAAAATATACAAACTATCTATGATCCACTCTAGAAAGTATCACTTCTAGAAATATTATGTGTTTTCTGCTACATAGAGTAAGTGTCCATAATCTCGTACTGCAATATAATACATTCAAATTCAAATTAATTAGAACATTATTTGTTATAGACATAGACAAAATCATTAAACATAGCCAAAGTGTTGTCTTTTTAGGATTAGTGATGGTTATAGAAAAATATGGTTCATGGAATATGCGTCTAGATTACAAACAACTCAATAAAATGATAATGAAAGATAATTTTTCTAATTATCTCATTAATGAATTATTTGAGGAGTTGTATGGAATAATTTCCTTTACTAAGTTGGATATTGTTCTACATATCATCAAATTAGAATGAGAAAAAAAATAAATCCCCAAAATATCCTTTAGAATTCATGAAGGTCATTATGGGTTTTTAGTTATGTTATTTAGAATTATTAATGCACTTTCTAAATTTCAAAGAGAATTTAAATCAATTTCCAAACACTTTCTTAAAAAAACCGTGATAGTATTTTTTAGTGATATAGTAGTGTAGAACAAACCTTGGAAGAGCAAGTAGAACATGTTGACAAGGACTTAACACTATTGGAAGATGAACAACTATATGTAAAACCTTACAAGTGTGCTTGCTGGGTTTAATAAGTGGATATTTAGGTCATATTGTAATCCATGAAGGTTTCAAAGTGGATCCTAACAAAATCAAATCTAAGAGGGAATGACCAGTCTCCAAGGCCTTGAAAAACATAGTCTTTATAACACATGAAGATCATTATGAGTTTCTAGTTATGTCATTTGGACTTACGAATGCACCTTCAAAATTTAAAAGCTTAATGAATTCTATTTTCAAACCCTTTCTTAGAAAATTTGTGTTAGTATTTTTTTAATAACATACTAATCTACAACAAATATTGGAAGAGTATGTATAACATGTTGAAATGGTATTAACACTATTCAAAGAGCATAAAATATATGAAAAACCCTCCAAGTGTGTCTTTGGGGTTCAAGAAGTGTAAAATCGGGTCATATTGTATCCCATGAATGTGTCAAAGTGGACTCTAGCAAAATCAAATCTATAAGGGAATGACTAGTCCCCAATACCTTGAAGACATTGAGAGGATTCATAGAATTGATAGGATATTAGCACAAGTTTGATGAGAAACATGGTTAATTAATAACACCCTAACAAGATGATTAAAGAAGAAGAATTTATTGACTAAGGAACCAACAAAAGGTTCTGAAAAACTTAAAGAGACTATGTGTACAACGCTCATCTTGGCCACACCAAACTTCTCAAAATTATTGATTATGTAGTGCGATGTCTTAGGCCATGCCATTGATATAGTCTTGATGCAAGAAGGAAGGCACCTTTCGTTTGAAATTATCAAACTTAAATTAAATAACTTAGTTAAATCCATATATGAAAAATATGTGTTGGTCATACTCATGCAATTAAGAAATAGTGTCCATACCTAATAGGAAGACACTTCAAAGAAAAAACATATCATGATAGTTTTTAAGTACTTCTTGGAACAAAGATTATATTTGGAAGAGAAATAAAAATGGGTTACAAAGATTTTATTTTATGACATTGAAATTACCTACAAAGAGAAAAAAATTATTGTGGTAGATTCAGTTTGAAGGAAATAAGAATGATACATAAGGTTTAGTTTGTGCTATTTCCATTCTGTAATTTAATTGGGTACAAGAAGCATGGATATAATTGAAACGTGATGAGAAGATATGTAATATAATTCAAAAAATATAGGAGAACCCATTTATGTGTAAGAATGATTTATTGTGGCATCAATATTACTTATATTTATGTAAGAGTTCTCAACTCAAATCAAATGTCCTTTGGAATTATGTGATTCACATATAGGGGGATATTTAGGGTTCTTGAAAATACCATATGATCAAAAAATATTTTTGGAAGGTACTAATACAAATGTGTAAAATTTATGCCTGAATGTGTGGTATGCCAATAGAATAAGGGAAGGAAAATTAGTATCTTATGGATCCTACAACTATGAGCCATACCAAGCTAGCATTGAGAGGAAGTTTTAATTGATTTTATGACAATTTTACCCAAAGCTTAAATAATTAATGTCATTATCATATTCGTAGATCCAATGACAAAGTATGCCCATTGTTTCTTTCTTTCTCATCCCTTTATGCAAGTAAAATGGAAAGAAGCATTCATGGAAGTAGTAAAATAATATGCATGGAATGCCATATATTATTATAAGTGACAATGATCAAATTTTGACTAAATGTTTTTGGATTGAATTATTTTCATGCCTCGGTACTTAATTGGTTCATAGCTTATCATACCATTTACATACTAATATTAGGAATAATTTCTTTGCATATGATAAACATACACAATGGGTCATTTGGTTACCCTTTGCAAAATGACGGTACAACAAATCCTTCTATATTTCCTCAAAAATGTCCTCATTTATGGCACTTTATGGGTATCATCCTCCATCCATCATATTAAAATTTGAAAGGGACCATAAAGGCTCAAGCAATTGAGGGCCACATAGGATAGCAATGGGAGCTCCTTAAAATGTTGAAGGACAACTTGGTTATAACACAAAATCCGATGAAACACGAACAAATAAACATTGTAGTGAAATGAAATTTGAAGTGGGGCATTTATCATTTCTGAGACTACAACCATATAAATATATCTACCTTAAGAAACAAAACAAAGAATAAGAAATTAGCAATGTGATATTATGGCCCTTATAAGGTGTTGTAAAGGATTGAAAGTATGGTTTATAATTTAGATTTGCCTTTATTTTCATGTGTACCTCTAGTATGCATTTTTTTTTACTTAAATAAGGTAAGTGGTGAGAAGATCTCAATCCAAACTATTTTACCAAAGATTAATGAAGAATAAAAATCATACTAGAGCTCAAAACAATCATGAAAATAAGGACCGAGGAGTTGGTAAATTAAATGATTACTAAGTACCTCATCAAATGGAAGAACCTACAAGTGAAAGAGGCAACATGAGAAGATGATTTATTCATGCTGAAATACTTGTAGTTATTTAAGTGTTGAGGACAACATTTATTCAAAGGGGAGGGACATGTTAAGACCTATACAAGCACCATGTTAATTGTAAAACCCCTTATTAAGATATTACATTTTTATTATTATATTTCTATATCGGATAAATCATTTCATTATATATTTTCTTATAATACCACCATTTGTATTTTAAATATACTAGGAAGATGTAGTATTTGAATCATCAAATTCTATCTTACATATTGTATTCATTGTAAAAGGGGGTTACCCTCTAAACGTGGATTGTAATTATTGGTTTCTTATCATTTTTAATATGACAATTTAAAAACAAGGAAGAGCTAATAGACCTATAAAAAATGATTTTTTTATATGGATTGAATGATTTTTCTTTTCAATTTAATTTTTTGATCTTTGCATAAATGGAAACTAAAATCCCATTCAATTTTATTTTGATTCTCATAAATCTTTAGGTTAATGGAATTAATTTTCATTTTGATGTACTTGGTCTAGTTAATGCTCCTAAGCTTTGCATTATATATTATTCATTGATGATTATTCTAAAGGACACTGGGATATTTTTTTTTGAACTAAATTTGAGTTTTTGAATTTGATTAATTAGCTTAAAAGGTTAGGGTGTTGAGGATGCTAATGAGATTTCTTTAGTATAGTTTGATTATTTTCTTACGGAGAATGAAATTGTGTAATGCCCTGTAATAATAATAATAATAATAATAATAATAATAATATATATATATATATATATATATATATAAGAAACAGGTTGTATTAGTCAGAAATTTTAGATTTTTTTGTGATGGAGGGTGAAAACATGGCCTGTACTAGGGTTTTTCTTTGCCTTACTGCCGACACTAATATTGAGGCTACAGCTCCAGTGATTACCTCACACGGCTCTACTGCCACCACCACAATTGATCAAGATGCTTCATAGGCTGCTACGGCTACTGCCTCCCTCGGCTACTTAGTTACGGACTCGCTCTAGCTCTGGGCTCCACTACTCTTAGCTACCACCAACATCGATAAGGGTGAAGGTATCGTGACTACTACTGTCATCGCCACAGGTGCATTTTTCGCTATAATGGTGGCTCAAGGTGCTGCCCCCCTTTGCATCAAAGATGCGATTCAAATATGGACAAGAGGTACAATTCTCCTACGAGATAAAATCGCCCAGAGGAAAGATGGAGTCTACACAGGAAAACATGCAAAATTTACCATAGCCGCAACCCTGCAGTAGCTCAACTTCTCGACTCTGCAAGCTAGGTGTGATGGGGTGCTGCTATTGGTTGAAAATACCCAGTTTCATAGTGACTGCGCTCATGATCCAACCTCAATAAAAGCCAAAGGCTTGATGGATCTGGGAATAAAAAGATAAAGCACAGTACATACACAAATTTTCATCGACAAACAGGGGTTTTCAGATCATTCTCCCTCTTCTTATCAGATCCAGATCTTGCTTCTCTCAGGCAGAACCATGCTGCATTGGGTGCGCTCAAAGGATCTAGTGTAGGACCTCTTGTGTGACCTTGAACTTAGGTTGGGGATTATCTCTACTCTTCAGAGACTGCTTTATGAAGGTAAACAACTAGAGGACCCTCTTCCCCTTTCTTTTTACAGTATTGAAAGAGATTCTTCGGTTGTGCTTACCTTATGTCTGAGAGGAGGAGCATCTGGGCAGCTATCCTCTGCTCCCACTTTCTCCTACAAATATGCGGTCCATGCACAACCTCCCGAGAAATCTGCTCAACCAGATGAGGCTTCCAAGCCTTTTTTGGTGGATAAAATAGAGGAAAATCTCTCCATCGAAATCTCTCATCCATCGCTAGATGATCAATACCAAACGTTTGCAGAAACTGCCATCATTTGTAGATTTAATGGACTATAGCCTCGAATAGAAGATCTATACTAGTGGATCCACTCCAACTGGACCAAAAACAACAAGGTCTTTCTTTGCTCGAAGGGTTTCTTTATTGTGGCGTTTGCATTCAATAAAGATTATTAGAAATCCTTAACGAGAGGCCCATGGTTTTGGGGAACGACAGGGCTATTCCTCACCCCCTGGTTCCCAGACTTCGACCCCACTACAACAATCATCACCAAGCTTCCCATTTGGGTCATTATTCTGAACCTCCCTACGCATTTACGACACTTATCTATCTTCCAAGGGATTGGAAACACTTTGGGCTGCTTCTTGGCAACATATAACTCTAGGGGGGAGAGAAATATACACCTTTGGCAGAATCTACAGGGAAATAGACATAAGAAAAGGTCTGCCTGCAGATCAACCTCAAAATTGGGGACTTCTATTGGACACAGACCCTAGACTATGGAAACATTTCCTAATGATGTTGCCACTGTCATCAGACAGGGAACCTTCAGAACTCATGCGCCACGTTCCTCGACAAAAAGAAGAATACCATTCGCAAACCAAAATCCAAAAGCTGGAAACCATGTGATCCGCCCCCCATGGATGACATAGAGTCCTTTAGCTCGGATGAAGTGGAGATTGAAGCGGAAGGGGAGGATGTTGAGCACCCGAAGGACATGCCCTCAGCTAGCCCTAAGGATCCCTCAAAACCTTCGATTTCGCAGAAACGCACTCATGAGGCTTCCTCCTCTGATTCAAACAAGGAGACTCCTCCTTCAGTGCACAATAGTTTGAAAGTGGTTCTTGCCCATCCACAGCACAACGACTGGGTCAAAGTCAGTAAGAGGAAAGGGAAAAAATTTTGTTTGGAAGTTTCAACCCATTCTGGGTAGACCCTTATGTCTAGCCCTCTGATTCCTATTATCCTTTGTGATATTTTTGATTATTCCATGGTTACTCTTAGGGACCGAGGTTTATAGTTTATAATTTCCGGCACCCCTGATATTAAGATTCTCTTTATTGTAATCTCATATTGTACTAAATGCTTTCTTAATAGAATCAGTCTTTAAAAAAAAAATACAAACAAACAAACAAAAAAATCGAGAAGAAAGAAAATATTAATTGAACAAAGAAAAGGTAACAATAAATTAATAAAACAATAAGAAAAGAAAAAGATAATAATACAGAAATAAAATAATAAATAATGAAGAAAAATATAATAATTAATAAAGTAAAAATAAATGAAAAATTGGCATGATGACACATGGATTGTGCACATGTAAACCACTTTCCAATCCCCTTTCCATTTTTAGAATAGTTGGTTCTATTTAATGACATAAAAGGGAGGTGAGAAGTATTCATTCATTCTCTCATTCTTGGAGAAAGGAGATTACAAGACAAAATAAAACTAACAATAGTAAGTTGATCAAGGGCTCAAGGGTGACCGCTGCAAGATATATTGGCTGCAACTTGTCTAAGGCTGGGTGGAGAGTCTTCCCCAACACTTTTTTGCAGTGTGTGGGATTTTGGATGACATTAGATCCTGAAATCACTAGTAATATCTATTTTAGTTATTTGCTCTGCAAGTATATTTTTCTTTGCTAATGTTAATGTGAAAATTATATACTAATAACATGAAGATTTGGGTTAATAATAGCATGGTTGTTGTATTTAAATTGTGTATTTTAATTTTGGGGAATTACATATTGAAAGACTTAAGCCAACTCTATATACTTAGTGAAATGGATGAATAAAACATTGATTGAAAATGTTAATAGAATGTCTAGAAAAGTCAATTTAAAAAAGACGTTTTGTGAAAAAAAAAGTTACTATTACATGTTACTTGATCAACAAACCTCCCACATCAATATTTGTGGATAAGAAGCCCTCACTTCAACATATATATGTTTTTCTCTTTGAAGCATGTGCATGAGATCTCTACTCAATAAACATATAACATAACACATACATTCTTGAAATATAGCAACACCCATTTTCAATTTTTCATCAAATTTTATAGAAATAAAATAACTTCTTTAAATTTCTTCCCCTAATTTTTTCTTTTTATTATTTTGAAGCTATGTAGCTGGGTAACTTATTATCATAACTTCAAATGATTATGAAAAACATAAAAAATTTCGGCAAAACTCGCATTATCAGAGTTTTCTCGATAAAAAAAATCACATTATCATAGTTTTGTCGAGGTGTTTCGAACCATCGAGTGTGGTTCATTGTGAGGACAACATGAAGAAACATATCTTGGCATCAAGTCAAATATATGAAGATAACAATTTTTAACCGTTATAATATAAGAGTTAGATTTGACTAGATAGATATTATTTTAATATAAAGAAATAATTGTTAGAATATAGTTGTTAAAATTAAATTAAGGAAAATAATTAATTAAAGAAAAATTTGAATGAAATGAATTTCTAAAAAAATAATATTTGGGTCAAACTTAAATAACCCAAAACAATTAATTCTAGAACTTAAAAAATAAATAAAAATAATAAATGGTCAAATTTAAATAAAGTTTATTTGGGGAAAACCAAAATGATAAAAAAGAACACTGAAATAAAATAATATTCGAGTCAAATTTAAATAATTGAAACAATTAATAATAAAAACTTAAAAATAAATAAAAATAATAAGTGGTGAAATGATTACGTTTTTATAAGAAAAAAATCTACTTTAATATAAATTAATTTATCATAACAATCTTAAATAATTATGTATTTGTAAATATTGATGAGAAATAAAATTTTATTTTTTAATCAAAATAATTTATCATAGAAAGTCTAAATAAATATATATTTATATGACATAAAACTCTTATTTTAGATATATAGTTTGACGATAACAGGAGGTTTGACGGTAACATGATTCGATATGAGCACGACAATCTCCAACGACTGACGTTTATGACCAAACCTGTAAATTGACACGAGTGAAAGGGGCATGAGAAGAATTTGTATGCGTAGTCAAAGGAAGGCCCTGTAAGATGCCGCATGAGAGATAGAAGCTTCAGACATGAAATTCAATTTTTCGATAGGAATTCAATGTTGAAATCGTTTCTGTAGGGCCAGTTTTGGGACAAGAAACTTCAGAACCTGTGGAAACAAATGATATAGGGAAAGTGAAACTTTCCACATCAGCCAAAGCTAGGAAGTGGGTTTGGGTCAATGCCAAACAATATCGGGGCATTTTAAAATGAAGACTAGCTCATATAAAATGGGAGCAGACAAGGAAAAAATGTCTCAAAGGGAAAGTATTTGGGCCCTTTGAAAGAAACAACATTCAAACAAGTCCTCTTTGCAAGAATGTGGAAACAACAAGTCCAAAGGAAAAGGAAAAGTCATTGATGATTCTGTCTTATATAGTCCCACAACCACACCGCTCACTTAGTCATTTGATCTTTATGTGAAATAACTATTAAATGTAAAAAAGAGGTTGGAGGTAGTAGAAGCTAAATAGCAGGAAAGAGTTTGTACAATCCATATAATAACAACTAAAAACCAGGCTTTAGCAGACAGAAACAAAGTTCTGAAGGAACACGTGGCATTGCTACAGGAAGCTCTTCGAATAAGGAAGACAGAATGGCAACGCATGAAGGCGAAGGTGCAAAACATGAAGAAATTTTCAGTGGATAATACAAAGGTGATGAATGTGAAACCATCCTAGGATAAGGGGAAAGTAGTTTCCCAAATAGACAACCATGAAGAGGCATCAAGAGAAGAAAGGAAAGGAGATTCCACAAAACTCTCCAAAACCTGGGCTCAAGTTATTAGCAATTCTGCTAAAAGGGAAGAAGAAACAAACATTCAGGTTGACAACATGCAAGATAGAGAAATCAAGATAAGAAAATATAGAGCAAAGAACATAATTATTAAAGGGGTGAAATATTATGGGAAAAATGAATGTACTCTGGACCTTGCAAGATACTTCTTGAAAGACAAGCTACAACGGCAAGGACAAATATTCCAAGCATGGAGAGAAGGTAAGCTTAACGGTGAGAGAGCCAGGCCCATAAAATTTGTTGAGCTGCATCTTTGTCCAAATTTTTATGATTTTTATCAAATAAATACATACTTGTACCTGGTGTTTTTAATCATTATCAATCCATTATGTTGTTAATTAGAGGAATTTAGAAACAATAGCTATTATTCTTGTCATTAGTTAATTTGATGAGTGATTTTAATAAATTCCTTCTTGGTTGAAGGAAGGCTCAGTGCAGAAATGCATTTGAGTATGAATTCACCAAATGCATAAAAGCAATAGCTGGGTAGTTGAATTGTTGTAGGTGAAAATATCAAATTTGCGACCAAATGGAGTAGAATCTCTAAATTCTGAGACATGGATTGTGTTTAGAGCACCATGTTTCATATAACCCAGAAAATTTTTGGCGAAATTCAGGTTCGTGAAGGAGTTATTGTCAGGGGAATATTCCACTGAAAACCATTTCTAAACATGAAGATATTGGGTCTCTATGAATATTTCTACTATGGTTATGTTTGGCGACTAAAAAAATTCTCAGTTTACCCATCATTTTATGAAGAGCACAACTTAAGCATGCAATCATATCTGTTACCTCTATCAAAATCCCATGAAGTGGACTACATTTCTTTGCCCGAGGTTGGGCTTTTACAAGCCACAGCACCACGAATTATGAGAAGCAAGACAAAGATAATACTAAGGATTATGGGAAAACAAGATGTCGACCCATCGATAAATCAAACATATGGTTCCTTTTTTAAAACAATTTAACATTTGTGAAGACATTTGCTGATGGAATATTAGTTCACAAGGATTACATTTGGCCTGTTGATACAAATTTATATCTACAACCTACTCCAAGTCTTGTAAAAGATGCACACAATGCTGGGCTGGTAATTGTGAAATGTTTTTTTGGTACTCTATTACCGAGAAGTTTAGATCATGGCTCCTAGGCCATTGGATTAGGAGTGTATTAATGAGAATGTGAAGAAGGTCGTTTATGCTGTCAGATGGGAGCTCTATCTGTGTGCCTCAGAGCTTCAGAAGGAAGGAAAAAAAGGGTTATTTTTTACAAATGTTGGTAACCCACATGCTTTGGGTAAAAGGCCTTTGACATTCCCACGTCAGGTTATGGCATTGTGTCAAGCACCGATGCTAATGGAGGATCCTGATGTGAGCTTTCTGCTCCCAGCTGATGCTATAGCAAGAGCCAAGCATTATCTTGCAATGAAATCAGGTGGTTTTGGTGCATACAGTGATTCACGGGGTCTTCCAGGTATCCGAAAGAAAGTGGTTGAATCTATTGAAAGGCGTGATGGATATCCTAGTGATACAGATCTTATTTTCCTCATAGATGGTGTTAGAAAAGGAGTCATGCAGATTCTTAACACTATTATTCGTGATGAAAAAGATGGGATTTTGGTTTCAGCTCCATAATATCCGCTCTACTCAGTAGCTATCTCCCTATTTGGCGGCACTCTTGTACCATACTACCTAGAAGAGAGTGCAAATTGGGGTCTGGATGTTGGGGAATTAAGAAAATCAGTTTGGGAAGCCTGTCATAAACGAATAACTATTCGATCCATGGTGATTAAAAATCTAGGAAATCCAACTGCTCAGTGTCTAAGCAGAGATAGTATTAAAGAACTACTTGAATTTTGTTACATTGAGAATTTGGTATTGTTAATAGACGAGGTTATCAACAAAATATTTATCGGGATGAGAAACCCACCTCAAATTCTCCCCAACTACATTATAATAAAATCCACCACAGATTTATATTCAATTTAGGGATGATATTAAACGAATCACTGAGACCGCTAGCCGAGGAAGGAGAAGTCGAGGTGAAACCATAGAAGCTTCAAAAATCAGGTTGTTTCTTTGGAGCTGGATTATAGTGCTGTAGATCAGAGAATAAGGAATGTACCTTCCAGTAATAGACGCATCCCACAAAAAGAGGAGCGATTTGTCCAATTTGACATTCTGTTTCAAAACCAATTCTCATTCCGACAAATTGTAAAACCAATAATCTTCTCTATTTCTTGGTTGAAGCTCTAGTTTGCAATTAAAAATGTATATATATATCAATTGTCGTAGTCGATGAGAAAGGAAGTCGATCGATTAGATAGAAGGTAGTCCATCCATCAATTGGGAGAGGCGTAGACTCATTGAGTCCAACAATTAAACTTCTCAGATGTAAATCAATCTCTTCTGAAAATGTAGGGAGGGCGCAAACCGTCCATCAATTAGACAGGGTACAATTAAATTCCTCAGGTGTAAAAGTCGAGCTTCTCAGGATCGATTTGCTCAGATATAGATCCAACATCGAATTTCCCAGCATAATAATTGTAATGAGGCAACAACAGATGATGTACTTGTTGATTAATATTTGATTCGATGTTTTGATTTAATTTAATAAATTTTGGCTTCTGCATTTGTTTTTTTATATAAGCATTGTAATTTTTTTTTTAAACGTTGAGTTAGTTTAGGACCTGCTCTAGGGAGTGGCAAGGATCCACTGCAACCTGGAGTCGAGTCCCTCATTCTTCATAGATTTAGGAATTGTTTAATTTGTAGAATCATATTTTGTTTCGAATTGTATTTTAATTAACATCTAATATTTCCTAATTATGCACTTAGATCATTATTTTGTTTTCCAATTTCTGAGTTTGATTTAGTAGTGAGAATAGATTGTAATGTTTTAATTTTTGAATAAGTAACACTTCCATTTAGAGTGTAATTCAAGGTTTGATTTTTTCATGCATAGCGGGATTTCTCTTAAGAATTATATCTCTTTTAAATTAGAATTATCCTTGTTTTCGTAGTGTAATCACTTCTCTATAAGAGAAAGTTTGAGCGTGGATTTGATTGTGCATGTAGTGGTGCTTTGAAGTTTTCATTATCGAGTGGCATGAGTTTAATTTAGTTTTCAGTATGAGTTGCATGCTTTCGAAGAGTGAGTTGTTTTTGAATAAATTGTTTCACCTAGATTAAAATCTTTAAATTCAAGGTTATCATAGCTGATTTGTAATGTGATTTTTAATAGGATTTTTAAGTGTTATTTTACATGAAGTGAAATGGTTTCTTTTAGCAATAGTTAGAATTGTCTTTTGTTAATTTGGAATCTTGAATTTATTAGGAAGAGTAGTTATATTTAGTTTAATTTGTGAGGTTGTCATTAGAATAACGTGTGTGTCTTTTACTTATCTCAAGCTTAGTTTGAAATGTTAGTTTCTAAGTTAATGAGAGGAATAATTAGATTAAGGTTTTTAAGATATCATAGGGGATTTAAATTCAAGTACGAGAATGTTACATGATTGAGGATTGATTTGTAGTTTAATTGCATTATGGAGTTTGCACTGAACGAAATTGGTTAAGTAGGTTTCCTTTTCAAGGTTTCTTGTTTGCCAGCAAATGTGTGTTTCATTCCAGTACCTAGTTTATCGTTACAAAGGAATATATTTATACTCTGAACATTAAGCTGAGCCAATATGCAGTACAACTCGCATTTATGATTCCCGGATTGATAATTAATATTGAGAGGTTTAATTCGACAATTAAGCCGCCCAACATTTTGGCGCCATTGCTGGGGAGTTGTATTTTGGCTCAGGTAAAATTTTTCTTACAGAATTTCAAGGGTATTGCAGGATGTCAGAGGGCGGAGAGTGTACTGTAAGACGTGAGTGAAGAGCCACACATCCACTTTTGTGGGGTTGCTCCAAAGTCTGGCCATCTTGCTTATCTCTTAAACTTTTATTTCCTTATCTTGCTTATGTGTAGAAGTAGAAACATGCTTTATACATTTAATTTCCAAATTGTCTTGTTTTTAATAGATTAAATAGCACTTTGATTCGGCATTTTACTTTCATGCAATTGTGGTGAGTTATATTTCAGTCAAAATCTTTTAAAATTCATTTATCTTCATAATCTAGTCTTCAACGATATATCATTTTTGGGGTACTGTAAGAACCCTTGCATACTAATCCATGTGATGACAGAATGTACCAATTTGCTTGTTGAAAAAAAGAAAATGGTATTTTGAGGAATCATTCAATGAGGAGTTTTTATGCTGCTACAAAGACGAACAACTCATCCGATGAAGAATTCAAAAGTGATGAATTTAATATATTGCTTGAACATAAAATTAATATAATTAAACCTTCAATTTCAAAATTGGATGATTTGCTGGAACAAGAGAAGGACGAAGAACCACTGCTTATCCTATGTGCCAATTGTAGAAAGAAACATTTCCTTGGAAAGTGTCCACTTAGCGATATAAAAGTTTGCGAAATTTGCGAGGATGGTGATGCAACCGAACATTACCCATCACTGCCATGATTACGAAAGGTACTCAGGGAATAAAGTAAGGAATCAAATCAACCACCAAGTATAACTCAAAACCCAACACCATTTGATACTTGGAATAATGATTATTTTCCTGAGCAGGTCCCTTTGCATGTTTATAATCCTGGAATTGCATGGAAAATTTTTAATCCTCCTCCAATTGAATATCCTACTTCATTGCTGCAGTGGCCCTTGCCTTGGCTGTCATCCTCGAGCCATATATCTCCATGGCCTCAAGAATCGTTTGGATCCTTATCTCTAGGGAAATATCCCATGCAAATTCAATCATATGAGCATCAACAACAACCAAAATTTCTCTCCAATTCACCATTAAGTTATCCTCTTGCATGGTCCTAGTCGTATGTACAACCTTACCCTATCCTTCATCCATACCCTAGTCCTAATCCAAACCCTAATCCATACCCTAGACCTAACCATAATCCACACCCTAGAACTAACCCTAACTCTAATTTAAAACCTAGACCTAACCCTAGTCCAAAGCCTAATCCCAATCCAAATCCAAACCTTAGTCCAAGCATTAACCAAAGCCCTAACCCAAACCACATCCTAAATCCTAATCTAAACCATCTACTTGCACAGTAGTTTGAACCACCTATTCTTTCTGTTGATTCCCCTATTGAAAAAAATGCTACATCTTCCATGTTGGAAAAGGGAATGAATCTGGAAACTTCCCCCATTACTACAAAGCATTAACCCTGGGAAGATATAATTTAAAGAACACAAGAGGAGCAATATTTCATTGGAATATGTTCTAAAAATGTTGTTGAAACTCAAAACCGTATAATTTCTCTCAACCATTCTTGTCAATTTGAAAATCAAATATTTGAGCCTGAACTTGAGGGATTTATCTTTTGTCTTTCACTCGATCCTTTTTCCCTCCAAGAAAGTAAATATCAAACTGTGGAAGACTTGCATCAGTTGGAGAATCATAAATACGTGGATTCCATTGAATCCTGGTTTTGAGCAGTCATCAACACATCTTGTTTCCTCCACATTCGGAAACTCTTGGTACCATATCAATTAAAGAAACTTGTTTCTCATGCTTTCGTATGTCTTGAAGTCTATTCGTTAAAACTAAGTGTGAGTATAATCAGCATTTTGTTACGCACATGGCTTCATTAGAAGTACTCATATACTTGAAAATGAGTCTTTCGCCTCTTAGGGTAAAATAGGGTAGGAGAATAAATGAATAATGTAGTTACAATGATATTAGGGTTTTGAATTCTAAATAATGCCTGTTAAAACTACTTTTGATCCACATTAGTTGTTAACACACACATTTGTGACAAATCTTGTTGAGTACAATTCACTCGAGTACCTTATGATTTTGCAAAATTAACCACGATTAATCGGTCTAATAAGTTTCCGTATCGGATATATATTTTTAGTTTCCCTTAAAAGGTACCATTGGAAAACCCTTATGGTGGACCACTCTTGTTAAGATCATAATGAGCTATTCATGAGAGCACTAGCATTCTTAACTCAAAGAATATTTCAGTCATTTTCTGGGATATCTTTAACAAGTCTTTAGGGTAAAGGAATTAGCTAGCAATGATTATTCATTAAAAACTTTTCACGCCATCTTGCACTCTTAAGGAGTAGATCTGTCTCCCCACTTATTAAGTAACCTTTAAGGTTAATCATAATCAGAGCTTACAAAGGTTTAGGGAAGGATAGGAAGTCTCTTGATGAGCTGACCTACCATGATCATGAGACCTAGCATGCATGACATTACTGCTCCTGGTCACCAAGCTAGAGTAATGTCTTTCAGCCAAAAATTTGGAAGACAAGAAGTCTCATCGTGAGCCGGCCTGTTCATCCATGTTACTTCTTGTGAGTGGCACTGCCATTAGCTGGTTACCAAGTGAGGACAGTGGCCTTCATCTAAAAATTCAAATAATCTAACTCTGAATCTGTATCTAGTAAGTGGGATAATGACATGTTGCTAGGTTAAAGACATCCCTGTCGAGGTTATAGACACCTGCGGGCAACAGTGCCATGTCTGCAGTATTAAAGTTAACTGCATACTTTGATTTTCTTGGTCATCCTTCTCTTTCCCTAAGACTCATCATTTTTCTTGGACAATGGTTTCGAGATGATTTGAACATGATGATTTGAGTTCTATCTTTCAAAAATCAAGGATCTTTGAATGATGTGGTACCCTTAGGGAAGGTTATTCATTGTACTAGATTAAGAGGAAATTTAGTTTTGAATCTGGATGACAATGTAAGAAAGAGTTTTCTGATTGGTATCATAACTCACTTTAATTCTCATGGTATTTGAAGTGATGAAATGCTCAATGATGACTACTCACAAGGTGTTGGTTTCCGATAATGCGTATTGATTGTAGTTGCCTCTGCATGACCTAGGTACGAAAATGTTATGTTAGGTGTAGGAATCTTGTGTTATTCCTTTTGAAACTGCACTTTTTCAGTGAAATTTGATTTTCATCATAAGACTTTGGGCAGAAACAAAACAGGGAATTCATTTGGGATAAGGTAACAGGTATGTGCAACACTATTTTATCCATAAATGTTTACTTTCAGTACCTGATCTTGTTTTATCATTTGACATGGTTTTAGCTAGTAAAGTAATAGTAATACCAACATTGCGGGTTAATGAATGCATTATAATATCAAGCTAAACTCTTTGCTAACATTTTCCCTACTTTATTTCATCGTCTTATAGTTTTGGTTTGCACAATGACGTGCAAGAAGTTCAGCATGGGGGGATGTTGAGCTGCATCTTTGTCCAAATTTTTATGATTTTTATCAAATAAATACATACTTGTACCTGGTGTTTTTAATCATTATTAATCCATTATGTTGTTAATTAGAGGAATTTAGAAACAATAGATATTAGTCTTGTTATTAGTTAATTTGATGAGTGTTTTTAATAAATTCCTTCTTGGTTGCAGGAAGGCTCAGTGCAGGAATGCATTTGAGTTTGAATTCACCAAATGCATAAAAGTAGTTGTTGGGTAGTTAAATTGTTGTAGGTGAAAATATTAAATTTGATACCAAATGGAGCAGAATCTCTAAATTCCGAGACATGGGTTGTGTTCAGAGCACCATGTTTCATATAACCCAAAAACCGTTTGGCGGAATTCGGCTTCGTGAAGGAGTTATCGTCAGGGGAATATTCCACTAAAAACCATTTTTGAACATGAACGTATTGGGTCTCTATGAATATTGCTACTATGGTTATGTTTGGGTATTAAAACAAATCTCAGTTTACCCATCATTTTATGGAGAGCACAACTTAAGCGCGCAATCATATCTGTTATCTCTATCAAAGTCCATTGAAGTGGACTACATTTCTTCATCCAAGGTTGGGCTTTTACAAGTCATAACACCACGAATTACAAGGAGCAAGAAAAATACAAGACTAAGGATTATGGGAAAACAAGATGTCGACCCATCAATAAATCAAACATATGGTTCCTTTTTTAAAACAATTTAACATTAGTGAAGACATTTGTTGATGGAATATTAGTTCACAAGGATTAGATTTTGCCCATTGATAAAAAATTATATCTACAATCTCCTACAAGTCTTGTAAAAGATGCACACAATGCTGGGCTGGTAATTGTGAAAGGTTTTTTTGGTACTCTATTGCCGAGAAGTTTAGATCATGGCTCCTAGACCATTGGATTGGGAGTGTATTAATGAGGATGTGAAGAAGGTCACTCATGCTGTTAGAGGGGAGCTCTATCTACGTGTCTCAGAGCTTAAGAAAGAAGGAAAAAAAGGATTCTTTTTTACAAATATTGGTAACCCACATGATTTGGGTCAAAGGCCTTTGACATTCCCACATCAAGTTATGGCATTGTGTCAAGCACCGATGCTAATGGAGGATCCTAACATGAGCATTATGTTCCCAACTGATGCAATAGCAAGAGCCAAGCATTATCTTGCAATGAAATGAGGTGGTCTTGGTGCATACAATGATTCATGGGGTCTTCCAGGTATTCGAAAGGAAGTGGATGAATCTATTGAAAGGCGTGATGGATATCCTAGTGGTCCAAATCTTATTTTCCTCACAGATGGTGCTAGAAAAGGAGTCATGCAGATTCTTAACACTATTATTTGTGATGAAAAAGATGGGATTTTGGTTCCAGATCCACAATATCCACTTTACTCAGCAGTTATCTCCCTATTTGGCGGCACTCTTGTACCATACTACCTGGAAGAGAGTGCAAATCGGGGTCTGGATGTTGGGGAATTAAGAAAACTAGTTTGGGAAGCTTGTCATAAAGGAATAACTGTTCGAGCCATGGTGATTATAAATCCAGGAAATCCAACTGGTCAGTGTCTAAGTAGAGATAGTCTTAAAGAACTACTTGAATTTTGTTACATGGAGAATCTGGTATTGTTAGTAGACGAGGTTTATTAACAAAATATTTATTGGGATGAGCAGCCCACCTAAAATTCTCCCCAACCACATTATAATCAAATCCACCACATATTTATATTCAATTTAGGGATGATATTAAACGAATCACTGAGACCGCTAGCCGAGGAAGGAGAAGTTGAGGCGAAACCATAGAAGATTCGAAAATCGGGTTGCTTCTTTGGAGCTGCATTATAATGCTATAGTTAAGAGAATAAGGAACACACCTTCAAGTAATAGCAGCATCCCATAAAAAGAGGAGCGATTTCTCCAATTTGACATTCTATTTCAAAACCAATTCTCATTCTGGAAAATTTTAAAACCAATAATATTCTCTATTTCTTGGTTGAAGCTCCAGTTTGCAATTAAAAATTTATATATATCAGTTGCCGTAGTCGATGAGAAGGGGAGTCGATTGATTAGATAGGAGGTAGTCCTTCCATCAATTGGGAGAGGTGCAGACTCACTGAGTCCAGCAATTAAATTTCTCAGATGTAAATCAATCTCTTCTGAAAATGTAGGGAGGGCGCAGAATTAGAAAGTCCGTCCATCAATTAGACAGGGCGCAATTAAATTCCTTAGGTGTAAAAGTCGAGCTTCTCAGGGTCGATTTTCTTAGATATAGATCCGACATCAAATTTCCCAGCACAATAATTGTAATGAAGCAGCAACAGATGATGTACCTGATGATTAATATTTGATTCGATGTTCTGATTTAATTTAATAAATTTTGGCTTCTGCATTTGTTTTTTTATATAAGCATTGTAATTTTTGTTTTTAAACGTTGATTTAGTTTAGGACTTGCTCCAGGGAGTGGCAAGGATCCACCGCAACCTGGAGTTGAGTCACTCATTCTTCATAGATTTAGGAATTGTTTAATTTGTAGAATCATATTTCATTTCAAATTGTCTTTTCAATAGCATCTAATATTTCCTAATTATGCACTTAGATCATTAATTTGTTTTCCAATTTCTGAGTTTGATTTAGTAGTGAGAACAGATTGTAATTTTTTAATTTTTGAACAAGTAACACTGCCATTTAGAGTGTAATTCAAGGTTTGATTTGTTCATGCATAACAAGATTTCTCTTAAGAATTAAATATCTTTTAAATTATAACTATCCTTGTTTTCGTAGTATAATCACTTATTTATAAGAACAAGTTTGAGCGTGGATTTAATTGTGCATGTAGTGGTGATTTAAAGTTTTCATTATCGAGCAGCATGAGTTTTATTTAGTTTTCATTATGAGCTGCATGCTTTTGAAGAGTGAGTTATTTTTGAATAATTTGTTTCACCTAGATTAAAATATTTAAATTCAAGGTTATCATAGCTTATTTGTAATGTGATTTTTAATAGGATTTTTAAGTGTTATTTTACATGAAGTGAAATGGTTTCTTTTAGCAATAGTTAGAATTGTCTTTTGTTAATTTGGAATCTTGAATTTATTAGGAAGAGTAGTTATAGCTAGTTTAATTTGTGAGGTTGTCATTAGAATAACGGGTGTGTCTTTTACTTATCTCAAGCTTAGTTTAAAGTGTTAGTTTCTAAGTTAATGAGACGAATAATTAGATTAAGGTTTTTAAGATATCATAGGGGATTTAAATTTGAGTACGAGAATGTTACGTGATTGAGGATTGATTTGTAGTTTAATTGCATTTTGGAGTTTGCACTAAACGAAATTGGTTAAGTAGGTTTCCTTTTCAAGGTTTCTTGTTTGCCAACAAATGTGTGTTTCATTCCAGTACCTAGTTTATCATTACAAAGGAATATATTTATACTCTGACCATTAAGCTAAGCCAATACAAAGTACAACTCATGTTTACGACTCCCGGATTGATAATTAATATTGAGAGGTTTAATCCAACAATTAAGCCGCCCAAAATTTTGGCGCCGTTGCCAGGGAGTTGTATTTTGGCTCAGGTAAAATTTTTCTTACAGAGTTTCAAGGGTATTGTAGGACGACAGAGGGAAGAGAGTGTACGGTAAGATGTGAGTGAAGAGCCACGCATCCACTTTTGTGGGGTTACTCTAAAGTCTGGCCATCTTACCTATATCTTGAAATTTTATTTCCTTATCTTGCTTATGTGTAGAAGTAGAAACATGCTTTATACATTTAATTTCCAAATTGAATTGTTTTTAATAGATTAAATAGAACTTTGATTCAGCATTTTCCTTTCATGCAAGTGTGGTGAGTTATATTTCAGTCAAAATATTTTAAAATTCATTTATCTTCATAATCCAGTCTTCAACGATATATCATTTTTAAGGTACTGTAAGAATGCTTGCGTACTAATCCATGTGATGAAAGAATGTACCAGTTTGATTTTTGAAAACAAGAAAATGGTATTTTGAGGAATCATTCAATGAGGAGTTTTTATGCTGCTACAGAGATGAACAACTCCTCCGATGAAGAATTCACAAGTGCTGAATTTAATATGTTACTTGAACATAAATTTAATATAATTAAACCTTTGATTTCGAAATTGGATGATTTGTAGGAACAAGAGAAGGACAAAGAACCACTGCTTATCCTATGTGCCAATTGTAGAAAGAAACATTTCCTTGGAAAGTGTCCACTTAGCGATATAAAAGTTTGGGAAATTTGCAAGGATGGTCATGCAACCGAACATTACCCATCACTGCCACGATTACGAAAGGTACTCAGGGAATCAAGTAAGGAATCAAATCAACCGCCAAGTATAACTCAAAACCCAACACCATTTGATACTTGGAATAATGATTATTTTCCTGAGCAGGTCCCTCTGCATGTTTATAATCCTGGAATTGCATGGAAAAATTTTAATCCTCCTCCAATTGAATATCCTACTTCATTGCTGCAGTGGCCCTTGCCTTGGCTGTCATCCTCGAGCCAGATATCTCCATGGCCTCAAGAATCATTTGGATCCTTATCTCTAGGGAAATATCCCATGCAAATTCAATCATATGAGCGTCAGCAACAACCACAATTTCACTCCAATTCACCATTAATTTATCCTCCTGCATGGTCCTAGTCATATGTACAACCTTACCCTAACCTTCATCCATACCCTAGTCCTAATCCAAACCCTAATCCATACCCTATACCTAACCATAATCCACACCCTAGAACTAACCCTAACTCTAATTTAAAACCTAGACCTAACCCTAGTCCAAAGCCTAATCCCAATCCAAATCCAAACCTTAGTCCAAGCATTAACCAAAGCCCTAACCCAAACCACATCCTAAACCATAATCTAAACCATCCAGTTGCACAGTAGTTTGAACCACCTATTCTTTCCGTTGATTCCCTTATTGAAAAAAATTCTACATCTTACATGTTGGAAAAGGGAATGAATCTGGAAACTTCCCCCATTACTACAAAGCATTCACCCCGAGAAGATATAATTCAAAGAACACAAGAGGAGCAATATTTCATTGGAACATGTTCTAAAAATGTTATTGAAACTCAAAACCCTAGAATTTCTCTCAACCATTCTTGTCAATTTGAAAATCAAATATTTGAGCCTAAACTTGAGGGATTTATCTTTTGTCTTTCACTCGATCCTTTTTGCCTCTAAGAAAGTAAATATCAAATTGTGGAAGAATTGCATCAGTTGGAGAATCATAAATATGTGGATTCCATTGAATCCTGGTTTCGAGCAGTTGTCAACACATCTTGTTTCCTCCGCATTCAGAAACTCTTGGTACCATATCAATTAAAGCACCTTGTTTCTCATTCTTTCGTATGTCTTGAAGTCTATTCGATAAAACTAAGCGTGAGTATAATCAGAATTTTGCTATGCACATGGCTTCATTGGAAGTACTCATATACTTGAAAATGAGTCTTTTGCCTCTTAGGGTAAAATAGGGTAGGAAAATAAATGAATAAAGCAGTTACAATGCTATTAGGGTTTTGAATTCTAAATAATGCCTGTTAAAACTACTTTTGATCCACATTAGTTGTTAACACACACACATTTGTGACAACTCTTGCTGAGTACAATTCACTCAAGTACCTTATGATTTTGAAAAATTAACCATGATTAATCACTCTAATAAGTTGTCGTCTCGGATATATATTTTCAGTTTCCCTTAAAAGGTACTATTGGAAAACCCCTATGGTGGACCACTCTTGTTAAGATCATAATGAGCTATTCATGATAACATTAGCATTCTTAACTCAAAGAATCTTTCAGTCATTGTTTGGGATATCTTCAACAAGTCTTTAGGGTAAAGGAATTAGCCAGCAATGATTAGTCATTAAAAACTTTTCATGCCATCTTGTACTCTTAAGGAGTAGATCTGTCTCCCCACTTATTAAGTAACCTTTAAGGTTAATCATAATTAGAGCTTACAAAGGTTTAGGGAAGGATAGGAGGTCTCCTGATGAGCCGACCTACCACGATCATGAGACCTAGCATGCATGACATTATTGCATCTGGTCACCAAGCCAGAGTAATGGCTTTCAGCCAAAAAGCTGGAAGACAGGAGGTCTCATCACGATCCGACCTGTTCATCCATGTTACTTCCTGTGAGTGGCATTGCCATCAGTTGGTTACCAAGCTAGGACATCAGCCTTCATCTAAAATGTCAAATAAGCTAACTCTGAATCTGTATCTAGTAAGTGGGATACTGACATGTCGCTAGGTTGAAGACATCCCTGTCGAGGTTATGGACACCTGCGGGAAGCAATGCCATGTCTGTGGTATTAAAGTTAACTGCATACTATGATTTGCTTGGTCATCCTTCTCTTTCCCTAAGAATCATCATTTTTCTTGGACAATGGTTTTGAGACGATTTGAACATGATGCTTTGAGTTCTATCTTTCAAAAATAAAGGATCTTTGAATGATGTGGTACCCTTAGGGAAGGTTATTCATTGTACTAGATTAAGAGGAAATTTAGTTTTGAATCTGGATGACAACATAATAAAGAGGTTGCTGATTGGTATCATAACTCACTTTAATTCTCATGGTATTTGAAGTGATGAAATGCTCAATGATGACTACTCACAAGGTGTTTGTTTCTGACAATGCGTATTGATTATAGTTGCCTCTGAATGACCTAGGTACAATATTTTTATATTAGGTGCAGGAATCTTGTGTTATTCATTTTGAAACTGCACTTTTTCAGTGAAATTTGATTTTCATCATAAGAATTTGGGCATAAACAAAACAGGGAATTCATTCGGGACAAGGTAACAGGTATGTGCAACACTATTTTCTTCATAAATGTTTACTTTCAGTACCTAATATTGTTTTATCATTTGACATGGTTTTAGCTGGTAAAGTAATAGTAATACCAGCGTTGCGGGTTAATGAATGCATTACAATATCCAGCTAAACTCTTTGCTGACATTTTCCCTACATTATTTCATTGTCTTATAGTTTTGGCTTAAACGAGGACGTGCAAGAATTTTAGCCTGGGGGGATGTTGAGCTGCATCTTTGTCCAATTTTTTACGATTTTTATCAAATAAATACATAATTGTACCTGGTGTTTTTAATCATTATTAATCGATTATGTTGTTAATTAGAGGAATTTAGAAACTATAGCTATTATTCTTGTTATTAGTTAATTCGATGAGTGTTTTTAATAAATTCCTTCTTGGTTGCAGGAAGGCTTAGTGCAGGAATGCATTTGAGTACTAATTCACCAAATGCATAAAAGCAGTAGCTGGGTAGTTGAATTTCTGTAGGTGAAAATATTAAATTTGGGACAAAATGGAGTAGAATATCTAAATTCTGAGACATGGGTTATGTTTAGAGCACCATGTTTCATATAACCCAGAAATTGTTTGGCGAAATTTAGGTTCGTGAAGGAGTTATCGTCAGGGGAATATTCCACTGAAAACCATTTCTGAACATGAACGTATTGGGTCTCTATGAATATTTCTACTCTGGTTATGTTTGGGGATTAAAACAAATCTCAGTTTACCCATAATTTTATGAAGAGAACAACTTAAGCGTACAATCATATCTGTTATCTCTATCAAAATCCATTGAAGTGAATTACATTTCTTCGCCTGAGGTTGGGCTTTTACAAGCCATAGCACCAGGAATTACGAGGAGCTAGACAAAGGTAATACTAAGGATTATGGGAAAAAAAGATGTCGACCCATCAATAAATCAAACATATGGTTAATTTTTTAAAACAATTTAACATTTGTGAAGACATTTGCTGATGGAATATTAGTTTACAAGGATTACATTTGGCCTGTTGATACAAATTTATATCTACAACCTCCTACAAGTATTTTAAAAGATGCACAGAATGCTGGGCTGGTAATTGTGAAAGGTTTTTTTGGTACTTTGTTGCCGAGAAGTTTAGGTCATGGCTCCTACACCATTGGATTAGGAGTGTATTAATGAGAATGTGAAGAAGGTCGCTTATGCTGTCAGAGGGGAACTCTATCTGTGTGCCTTGGAGCTTCAAAAGGAAGGAAAAAAAAGATTAATTTTTACAAATTTTGGTAACCCACATGCTTTGGGTCAAAGGCATTTGACCTTCCCACGTCAGGTTATGGAATTGTTTCAAGCACCAATGCTAATGGAGGATCTTAACGCGAGCATTCTATTCCCAACTGATGCAATAACAAGAGCCAAGCATTATCTTGCAATGAAATCAGGTGGTCTTGGTGCATACATTGATTCACGGGGTCTTCTAGGTATCCGAAAGGAAGTGGCTGAATTTATTGAAAGGTGTGATGGATATCCTAGTGATCCAGATCTTATTTTCCTCACAGATGGTGCTAGAAAAGGAGTCATGCAGATTCTTAACATTATTATTCCTGATGAAAAAGATGGGATTTTGGTTCCAGCTCCATAGTATCCGCTTTACTCAGAAACTATCTCCCTATTTGGCGGCACTCTTGTACCATACTACCTGGAAGAGAGTGCAAATTGGGGTCTGGATGTTGGGGAATTAAGAAAACTAGTTTGGGAAGCCCATCATAAAGGAATAACTGTTCGAGCCATGGTTATTATAAATCCAGGAAATTCAATTGGTCAGTGTCTAAGTAGAGATAGTCTTAAAGAACTACTTGAATTTCGTTACGTTGATAATCTGGTTTATTAACAAAATATTTATCGGGATGAGCAGCCCACCTCAAATTCTCCCCAACCACATTATAATCAAATCCACCATAGATTTATATTCAATTTAGGGATGATATTAAACGAATCACTGAGACCGCTAGTCAAGGAAGGAGAAGTCGAGGTGAAACCATAGAAGCTTCGAAAATCAGGTTGCTTCTTTGGAGCTAGATTATAATGCTATATATCAGAGAATAAGGAACACACCTTCCAACAATAGCAACATTCCACAAAAAGAGGAGCGATTTCTCCAATTTGACATTCTGTTTCAAAACCAATTATCATTCCGAAAAATTGTAAAACCAATGATCTTCTCTATTTCTTGGTTGAAGCTCCAGTTTGCAATTAAAAATGTATATATATCAATTGCTATAGTCGATGAGAAGGGGAGTCGATCGATTAGATAGGAGGTAGTCTGTCCATAAAATGGGAGAGGCGCAGACTCATTGAGTCCAACAATTAAATTTCTCAGATGTAAATCAATCTCTTTTGAAAATGTAGGGAGGGCGCAGAATTAGAGAGTCGATCCATCAATTAGACAAGGTGCAATTAAATTCCTTAGGTGTAAAATTCGAGCTTCTTAGGGTCGATTTGCTCAGATATAGATCCGGCATCAAATTTCCCAGCACAATAATTGTAATGAAGCAGCAACAGATGATGTACTTATCGATTAATATTTGATTCGATGTTATTATTTAATTTAGTAAATTTTGGCTTCTGCATTTGTTTTTTCTATATAAGGATTGTAATTTTTGTTTTTAAATGTTGAGTTAGTTTGGGACTTGCTCCAGGGAGTGGCAAGGATCCACCGCAACTTGGAGTCGAGTCCCTCATTCTTCATAGATTTAGGAATTGTTTAAATTGTAGAATCATATTTCGTTTCAAATTTTCTTTTAAATAGCATCTAATATTTCCTAATTCTGCACTTGATCATTATTTTGTTTTCCAATTTCTAAGTTTGATTTAGTAGTGAGAACAGATTGTAATGTTTTAATTTTTGAATAAGTAACACTGCCATTTAGAGTGTAATTCAAGGTTTGATTTGTTCATGCATAGCAGGATTTCTCTTAAGAATTAAATCTCTTTTAAATTAGAATTATCCCTGTTTTTGTAGTATAATCACTTCTTTATAAGGGCAAGTTTGAGCGTGGATTTAATTGTTCATGTAGCGGTGATTTAAAGTTTTCATTATCGAGTGGCATGAGTTTTATTTAGTTTTCATTATGACTTGCATGATTTCGAAGAGTGAGTTGTTTTTGAATAATTTGTTTCACCTAGATTAAAATCTTTAAATTCAAGGTTATCATAGCTTATTTGTAATGTGATTTTTGATAGGATTTTTAAGTGTTATTTTACATGAAGTGAAATGGTTTCTTTTAGAAATAGTTAGAATTGTCCTTTGTTAATTTGGAATCTTGAATTTATTAGGAAGAGTAGTTATAGTTAGTTTAATTTGTGAGGTTGTCATTAGAATAACGTGTTTGTCTTTTACTTATCTCAAGCTTAGTTTGAAGTGTTAGTTTCTAAGTTAATGAGAGGAATAATTAGATTAAGGTTTTTAAGATATCATAGGGGATTTAAATTCGAGTACGAGAATGTTACATTATTGAGGATTGATTTGTAGTTTAATTGCATTATGGAGTTTGCATTGAACGAAATTGGTTAAGTAGGTTTCCTTTTCAAGGTTGCTTGTTTGCTAGCAAATGTTTGTTTCATTCCAGTACCTAGTTTATCATTACAAGGGAATATATTTATACTCTGACCATTAAGCTGAGCCAATATGCAGTACAACTCGTGTTTACGACTCCCAGATTGATAATTAATATTGAGAGGTTTAATCCGAAAATTAAGCCGCCCAACATTTTGGCACCGTTGCCAGGGAGTTGTATTTTGGCTCAGGTAAAATTTTTCTTACAGAGTTTCAAGGGTATTTCAGGACGTTAGAGGGCGGAGAGTGTACAGTAAGATATGAGCGCATCCACTTTTGTGGGGATGCATTAAAGTCTGGTCATCTTGCTTATCTCTTGAACTTTTATTTCCTTATCTTGCTTCTGTGAGTAGAAACAGGCTTTATTGATTTAATTTCCAAATTTCATTGTTTTTAATAGATTAAATAGCACTTTGATTTAGCATTTTCCTTTCATGCAAGTGTGGTGAGTTATATTTCAGTGAAAATATATTAAAATTCATTTATCTTCATAATCTAGTCTTCAACGATATATCATTTTTGGGGTACTGTAAGAACCCTTGTGTACTAATCCATGTGATGAAAAAATGTACTAGTTTGCTTGTTGAAAGCAAGAAAATGGTACTTTGAGGAATCATTCAATGAGGATTTTTTATGCTACTACAGAGATGAATAACTCATCCGATGAAGAATTCACAAGTACTTAATTTAATATCTTGCTTGAACATAAATTTAATATAATTAAACCTTTGATTTCGAAATTGGATGATTTGCAGGAACAAAAGAAGGATGAAGAACCACTACTTATCCTATGTGCCAAATGTAGAAAGAAACATTGCCTTGGAAAGTGTCCACTTAGCGATCTAAAATTTTGCGAAATTTGTGAGGATGGTAATGCAACCAAACATTTCCCATCGCTGGCATGATTATGAAAGGTACTCAGGGAATCAAGTAAGGAATCAAATCAACCACCAGGTATAACTCAAAACCCAACACCATTTGATACTTGGAATAATGATTATTTTCCTGAGCAGGTCCCTCTGCATGTTTATAATCCTGGAATTGCATGGAAAACTTTTAATCCTCCTCCAATTGAATATCCTACTTCATTGCTGCAGTGGCCCTCGCCTTGGCCATCATCCTTGAGCTAGATATCTCCATGGCCTCAAGAATCGTTTGGATCCTTATCTATTGGGAAATATCCCATGCAAATTCAATCATATGAGCATCAACAACAACGACAATTTCTCTCCAATTCACCATTAAGTTATCCTCCTCCATGGTCCCAGCCGTATGTGCAACCTTACCCTAACCTTCATCCATACCCTAGTCCTAATCCAAACCCTAATCCATACCCTATACCTAACCCTAATCCACACCCTAGAACTAACCCTAACTCTAATTTAAAACCTAGACCTAACCCTAGTCCAAAGCCTAATCCCAATCCAAATCCAAACCTTAGTCCAAGCATTAACCAAATCCCTAACCCAAACCACATCCTAAACCATAATCTAAACCAGCGAGTTGCACAACAGTATGAACCACCTATTCTTTCCATTGATGCCCCTTTTGAACAAAATGCTACATCTTCCATGTTGGAAAAGGGAATGTATCTGGAAACTTCCCCCATTACTACAGAGCATTCACCCTGGGAAGATATAATTCAAATAACACAAGAGGAGCAATATTTCATTGGAACATGTTCTAAAAATGTTGTTGAAACTCAAAACCCTATAATTTATCTCAACCATTCTTGTCAACTTGAAAAGAAAATATTTGAGCCTGAACTTGAGGGATTTATCTTTTGTCTTTCACTCGATCCTTTTTGCCTCCAAGAAAGTAAATATCAAACTGTGGAAGACTTGCATCAGTTGGAGAATCATAAATATGTGGATTCCATTGAATCCTGGTTTCGAGCAGTCGTCAACACATCTTGTTTCCTTCGCATTCGGAAACTATTGGTACCATATCAATTAAAGCAACTTGTTTCTCATTCTTTCGTATGTCTTGAAGTCTATTTGTTAAAACTAAGCGTGAGTATAATCAAAATTTTGTTACACACATGGATTCATTGGAAGTACTCATATACTTGAAAATGAGTCTTTTGCCTCTTAGGGTCAAATAGGGTAGGAGAATAAATGAATAAAGCAGTTACAATGCTATTAGGGTTTTGAATTCTAAATAATGCCTATTAAAACTACTTTTGATCCACATTAGTTGTTAACACACACACATTTGTGACAAATCTTGTTGAGTACAATTCACTTGAGTACCTTATGATTTTGCAAAAGTAACCATGATTAATCACTCTAATAAGTTACCGTCTCAGATATATATTTTCAGTTTCCCTTAAAAGGTACTATTGGAAAACCCCTATGGTGAACCACTCTTGTTAAGATCAAAATGAGCTATTCATGAGAACACTAGCATTCTTAACTCAAAGAATCTTTCAATCATTGCCTGGGATATCTTCAACAAGTCTGTAGGGTAAAGGAATTAGCCAGCAATGATTAGTCATTAAAAAATTTTCACACCATTCTGTACTCTTAAGGAGTAGTTCTGTCTCCCCACTTATTAAGTAAATTTAAGGTTAATCATAATTAGAACTTACAAAGGTTTAGGGAAGGATAGGAGGTCTCATGAAAAGCTGACCTACCACGATCATGAGACCTAGCATGCATGATATTACTGCTCTTGGTCACCAAGCCAGAGTAATGGCTTTCAGCCAAAAAGCTGGAAGATAGGAGGTCTCATCACGAGCCAGCTTTTTCATCCATGTTACTTCTTGTGAGTGGCACTTCCATCATCTGGTTACCAAGCTAGGACAGTGGCCTTCATCTAAAAAGTCAAATAAGCTAACTATGAATCTATATCTAGTAAGTGGGATACTGACATGTCACTAGATTGAAGACATCCCTGTCGAGGTTATGGACACCTGCGAGTAGCAGTGCCATGTCTATGGTATTAAAGTTAATTGCATACCATGATTTTCTTGGTCATCCTTCTCTTTCCCTAAGACTCTTCATTTTTCTTGGACAATGGTTTTGAGACGATTTTAACATGATGCTTTGAGTTCTATCTTTCAAAAATCAAGGATCTTTGAGTGATGTGTTACCCTTAGAGAAGGTTATTCATTGTAATATATTAAGAGGAAATTTAGTTTTGAATCTGGATGACAACGTAATAAAGAGGTTGCTGATTGGTATCATAAGTCACTTTAATTCTCATGGTATTTGAAGTGATGAAATGCTCAATGATGAATACTCACAAGGTGTTGGTTTCCAAAAATGAGTATTGATTTTAGTTTCCTCTGCATGACCTAGGTACAAGATTGTTATATTAGGTGCAGGAATCTTGTGTTATTCCTTTTGAAACTGCACTTTTTCAGTGAAATTTAATTTTCATCATAAGACTTTGGCAGAAAAAAAAACAAGGAATTCATTTGGGACAAGGTAACAGGTATGTGCAACACTATTTTCTCCATAAATGTTTACTTTCAGTACTTGATCTTGTTTTATCATTTGACATGGTTTTAGCTGGTAAAGTAATAGTAATAGCAACGTTGCAGGTTAATGAATGCATTACAATATCCAGCTAAAATCTTTGTTGACATTTTCCCTACCTTATTTCATCGTCTTATAGTTTTGGCTTGCACGAGGACGTGCAAGAAGTTTAGCGTGGGGGGATGTTGAGCTGCATCTTTGTCCGAATTTTTATGATTTTTATCAAATAAATACATACTTGTACCTGGTGTTTTTAATCATTATTAATCCATTATGTTGTTAATTAGAGGAATTTAGAAACAATAGTTATTATTCTTGTAATTAGTTAATTTGATGAGTGTTTTTAATAAATTCCTTCTTGGTTGCAGGAAGGCTCGGTGCAGGAATGAATTTGAGTACGAATTCACCAAATGCATAAAAGCAACAGCTGGGTAGTTGAATTGCTGTAGGTGACAATATTAAATTTGAGACCAAATGGAGCCTAATCTCTAAATTCCGAGATGTGGGTTGTGTTCAGAGCACCATGTTTCATATAACCCCAAAAACCGTTTGGCGAAATTCAGGTTCGTGAAGGAGTTATAATCAGGGGAATATTCCGCTGAAAACCATTTCTGAACGTGAACGTATTGGGTCTCTATGAATATTGCTGCTCTGGTTTTGTTTGGGGATTAAAACAAATCACAGTTTACCCATCATTTTATGAAGAGCACAACTTAAGCGCGCAATCATATCTGTTATCTCTATCAAAATCCATTGAAGTGGACTACATTTGCTCACCTGAGGTTGGGCTTTTACAAGCCATAGCACCATGAATTACAAGGAGAAAGACAAAGATAATACTAAGGATTATGGGAAAACAAGATGTCGACCCATCGATAAATCAAACATATGGTTCCTTTTTTAAAACAATTTAACATTTGTGAAGACATTTGCTGATGGAATATTAGTTCACAAGGATTACATTTGGCCCGTTGATACAAATTTATATCTACAACCTCCTACAAGTCTTGTAAAAGACGCCTACAATGCTAGGCTAGTAATTGTGAAAGGTTTTTTTGGTACTCTGTTACCGAGAAGTTTAGATCATGGCTCATAGACCATTGGATTAGGAGTGTATTAATGAGAATGTGAAGAAGGTCACTTATGCTGTCAGAGTGGAGCTCTATCTGCATGCCTCGGATCTTTAGAAGGAAGGAAAAACAAATTATTTTTTACAAATGTTGGTAACCCACATGCTTTGGGTCAAAGGCCTTTTACATTCCCATGTTAGGTTATGGCATTGTGTCAAGCACCGATGCTAATGGAGGATCCTAACGTGAGCATTCTGTTCCCAGCTGATGCAATAGCAAGAGCCAAGAATTATCTTGCAATGAAATTAGGTGGTCTTGGTGCATACAGTGATTCACGAGGTCTTCCAGGTATCCGAAAGAAAGTGGTTGAATCTATTGAAAGGCGTGATGGATATCCTAGTGATCCAGATCTTATTTTCCTCACATATGGTGCTAGAAAAGGAGTCATGCAGATTCTTAACACTATTATTCGTGATGAAAAATATGGGATTTTGGTTCCAACTCCATAGTATCCGCTTTACTCAGCAACTATCTCCCTATTTGGTGGCACTCTTGTACCATACTACTTGGAAGAAAGTGAAAATTGGGGTTTGGATGTTGGGGAATTAAGAAAATCAGTTTGGGAAGCCCATCATAAAGGGATAATTGTTCGAGCCATAGTGATTGTAAATCCAGGAAATCCAACTAGTTAGTGTCTAAGTAGAGATAGTCCTAAAGAACTACTTGAATTTTGTTACGTTGATAATATGATATTGTTAGCAGACGAGGTTTATCAACAAAATATTTATCGGGATGAGCATCCCACCTCAAATTCTCCCCAACCACATTATAATCAAATCCACCACAGATTTATATTCAATTTAGGGATGATATTAAACGAATCACTGAGACTGCTAGCCGAGGAAGGAGAAGTCGAGGAAAAACCATAGAAGTTTCGAGAATCAGGTTGCTTCTTTGGAGCTGGATTATAATGCTATAGATCAGAGAATAAGAAATGCACCTTCCAGCAATAGCAGCATCCCACAAAAAGAGGAGCGATTTCTCCAATTTGACATTTTGTTTCAAAACCAATTCTCATTTCGACAAATTGTAAAACCAATAATCTTCTCTATTTCTTGGTTGAAGCTCCAGTTTGCAATTAAAAATGTATATATTTCAGTTGTCGTAGTCGATGAGAAGGGGAGTCGATCGATTAGATAGGAGGTAGTCTATCCATCAATTGGGAGAGGCGTAGACTCACTGAGTCCAACAATTAAATTTCTCAAATGTAAATCAATCTCTTTTGAAAATGTAGGGAGGGCGCAGAATTAGAGAGTCCGTCCATCAATTAGACAAGGAGCAATTAAATTCCTCAGGTGTAAAATTCGAGCTTCTCAGGGTCGATTTGCTCAGATATAGATCTGGCATCGAATTGCCTAGCAAAATAATTGTAATGAAGCACCAAGAGATGATATACTTGTTGATTAATATTTGATTCGATGTTCTGATTTAATTTAATAAATTTTGGCTTCTGCATTTGTTTTTTTTATATAAGCATTATATTTTTTGTTTTTAAATGTTGAGTTAGTTTAGGACTTTCTCCAGGGAGTGGCAAGGATCCACTGCAACCTGGAGTTGAGTCCCTCATTCTTCATAGATTTAGGAATTGTTTAATTTGTAGAATCATATTTTGTTTCAAATTGTCTTTTAAATAACATCTAATATTTCCTAATTCTGCACTTGGATCATTATTTTTTTTTTCCAATTTCTGAGTTTGATTTAGTAGTGAGAACAGATTGTAATGTTTTAATTTTTGAATAAGTAACACTGCCATTTAGAGTGTAATTCAAGGTTTGATTTGTTCATGCATACCGGGATTTCTCTTAATAATTAAATCTCTTTTAAATTAGAACTATCCTTGTTTTCATAGTATAATCACTTCTTTATAAGAGCAAGTTTGAGCGTGGATTTAATTGTGCATGTAGCGGTGATTTAAAGTTTTCATTACCGAGTGGCACGAGTTTGATTTAGTTTTCATTATGAGTTGCATGCTTTTGAAAAGTGAGTTGTTTTTGAATAATTTGTTTCACCTAGATTAAAATATTTAAATTCAAGGTTATCGTAGCTTATTTGTAATGTGATTTTTAATAGGACTTTTAAGTGTTATTTTACATGAAGTGAAATGGTTTCTTTTAGCAATAGTTAGAATTGTCTTTTGTTAATTTGGAATCTTGAATTTATTAGGAAGAGTAGTTATAGTTAGTTTAATTTGTGAGGTTGTCATTAGAATAACATGTGTGTCTTTTACTTATCTCAAGCTTAGTTTGAAGTGTTAGTTTCTAAGTTAATGAGAGGAATAGTTAGATTAAGGTTTTTAAGATATCATAGGGGATTTAAATTTGAGTACGAGAATGCTACATGATTGAGGATTGATTTGTAGTTTAATCGCATTATGGAGTTTGCACTGAATGAAATTGGTTAAGTAGGTTTCCTTTTCAAGGTTACTTGTTTGCCAGCAAATGTGTGTTTCATACCAGTACCTATTTTATCATTACAAAGGAATATATTTATACTATGACCATTAAGCTGAGCCAATATGCAGTACAACTCGCGTTTACGACTCTCGGATTGATAATTAATATTAAGAGGTTTAATCCGAAAATTAAGCCGCCCAACAAAAGTCATCATGCCTAGCTTGCGTGATAAAGATATCATTCTAAGAAGGAAGAAACTCTTGAGGGGTTCTCGGTTTTTTCTAGAAGAAGATTTAACTGTAAGACAACAAGAGGAAAGGAGGGACAGAATGACAAAATTTAGGGCAACAAGAGATAAGGGAAAGAGAGCATGGATTTATAAAGGTAAAGTTGTTATAACACAATTTGGGCCTCCTTCCAAAACAAGGCAGTAAAACAATAACAAAGAAGATGCAACAAATTCTTCAGCAAGAAATGAGGAAGAAAGGCCAGTATAGGAAAGCAGGGACAAAGACTCAACTGTGAGTCTTGCATGTCAAAAAAATAACAATCAAGTTGTACCCAAGTTTGCTTAATATTAGTTTTTTGGAACTGCAAGGGTTACCCATGGAGACGAGGACCTAGGTTAGGGCCCATTGTGGAAGGTAGAGACATAATTTGCCTCATAGAAACACATGAGCATGAAGGGTGCAATACACCTTTGTTTGAAGGGCACTAGAAGATAACAGTGTGGAACAAGGCAGTAGGGAATGAAAAAGGGCACGGGGGTATCATGGTATTAGTGAGAGAAAAAGAGGGTCATTTAATTTAGCTAGAAAAATAAGACCCAAATAAGCAATTTGTTTGGCTTAAAATATCAGAAAATGTAAATCACATCAGAATTGCAGCATTCTATTTTGAGCCGCAAGTTTCAAAAATATACAAAAGTAGAGGGCTTGACCACAAATATCCCTTTGTAGCCCTAAAAGTAGATATTGCAATATATTCTCAACTAGGTGAAGTCCTTATATTGGGGCATTTAAATGCTAGAATTGCAGGTGAACAAGCTAGCATTCTTTGTTTCCAGGAAGAATATGACCCTATCTGGCTTACATAAGAGAGTAATCATCAATGGGAAAGAATTTTAGAGGATAAAGGCTGCAATATCTTTTGAGAAAAATTTCTTATGCTATGTGGGGCTTTCGATTTAGTCATTTGTAATGGTTTGACTAGATGATGAAATTCTGGTAATTTCACTTGCAATATTTACAATGGATAAAGTGTAGTAGATTATGTAATTTTCTCGCATAGTTTGTGTGAGAAAATGGAGGAAGTATTGATTGGAGATCAAATTTGGGACTTAAAATCAGATCACAAGTCAATTTATTTAAGTTTCTCTTGGACCAGAAAGAATCAATTAGGGTAAAAACCCAGTGTGTTCAACAAAATCCTCCAAAGGGCATACTTTTTTTTACTCTAGAGAATTTCAAAACCTTCAAAATAAAACTAGAGAGGCTCTTCGAGAAGGAGGAGATCTCATTTCATTGCATTCATAGTCACGAATTAACACATTTAATTCAAAGCACACTTGCTGAGTGTAAAAGAACAAAAACTAATAAGTTTGAAACAAATTGCTTTCATGTAATGCTTGGTTTGATGAGGAATTAAAAAAGGCAAGGAGAATGTGGAAGGAATCAGACAAGGATAACATAATGCTTAAAGCTTACAAGCATATATTAAAAAATAAAAAGGCCGATTTCATGGTTTCGAGGAGAGAAGAACTAATCATCCTTGGGAAAAATAACCCCAAATTATTTTGGAAGGAGCTCCAACCGAAAAAGGTGAAAAATAAAAACAACATTATAACTTCTAAATGGTTCGATTATGCAAGACAACTTTATGAGCAGGATCCCAAGGTTGATCCTCCTCCCTTGGTCAACATAGACACAAAACTCTTCACGGTGCAAGATGTAGAGATGGGTATCAAGAATTTGGGTGCTGGAAAAGCAAAAGACTTAGCTGAACTCCAAGGAGAGTATCTAAAGTGGGGCTTAAAAATTATTTCACCTCACATCACAAAAAATTTCAACAACATCATACAACAGGGCTTCCCTATAGATTGGAGAACTAGTATGGCAATACCTCTTTTCAAGAGTGGTGATGTCAATAATCCCTCCAATTATAGAATCATAATGATAAACCCCTTATTTGCAAAGTTATTTGGAAGCATGTTTGATGCATGGATTCTGCACAAAACAGATCCTTGTGCACAATAAAGTGTGAGTTTTCTTTTATCATGAGATCCTCAATCAAATTCTTCAATAAAACCTCATTTAATCAAGCTCAAAATATAAATAAAGAAGAGAGAGCCATACAAACAAAAATACTGGCATACAAAAACCATAATAAAATTACAGACTCAAACCATTTTGGCCGAATATTATAATTGGTGGCCTCTCGGCTCTTGGCCCTTTACAATAATTCTCACACCATTTCTCCCTATCTCTATTTGTATTCCTCACTGTTTTCCATCCTCACACAATCCTCATAGTTATACATAATTATGGATTAATTCCAATCTATGATTTGCTCCACACAAATCTCAACCAAAATCTAAAATATATTTATCCCTTATTTGAATCAACTGAGTTCCATTGAAGGAATTCCTGATCCCTAAATTATCTACCTAACTCAACTCCACTCATATCCTCCATTTATTGAAAGAATATTTACAATAATCCTCACAATCATATTTTTCTCTCTTAATTTATTAAAATGACCATAATAATTTATAAAATAATTAAAAAGACATCACCCCATAATTACTCAATTAAATAATGAAAATCAAACAGGATGCTCCTGCATCAAACTCCCCATGTAGAGAAGTTTCCATAGACACCTGTCTATGAGGTCTGTTTCTTTTCTATGATAATGCGACAACCACAAGTTTCGATGACTTGTTCCCTCCAGGATTCCAGACTCTGTTTTCCCGCTAGTCTTTTAAAGTATCAAATCCCTTTTTTAATTCATCACCAACATCACTCACTCTATCAATAGGATTCCATTCGTCAATTCCTCAGAGTAATTCCTCTTTGTTTGATGCTTTCGTCTCCAACTGCACTAAACACTCAACTTTATGAAGTGAAGAATAATCAATAATTTCTTCTTGATCATAATTATAGTCACTCACTTCTCCTATAGTCAATGACTATAGGAGAAATTATTATAGACTTGCATTCATCAAAAAACTATTAATTTTAAAAATATAAGACCTTTCAGCCTCTTCTGATGCTTCAAGCACCAATCTCCCATCATAGACCTTCTGGATTTCAGCAAATTCTCTTTTGAATTGCTGGCTGCTTTCATATTTATCCTGCTAGTTCAATACTTCTGTTTCCTTTGTGTCTCTATGGACATAAATTTCTTGCTACTCCTTATCTTTCATCTCATCTCCAAATACTTTCTACTCAATTTCTCTGATTTCAACATCATATTTATTAATGTTTCCTTCTATACCTACAACCATATTATCATTTGAAAAGTTATAACATTCACTCAACTCTATAAATGTTAAAAACATTTCATCCCTATCATGCACGGTAACTGAAATCTCTTTTGTATCAGGTTATGCAAGTTTCATTCCTCCTTTAGGTTCCTTGAGCCATCGTTCCAAGAAATCTATTTCCATGTGAAATATTTCCAGGATTTCATCACAACCTTCATTCCCAACTTCATTCTTCTTCTCGCAATCTTCCTGAGTTATCCTTGTTTCTATATCATCACATTGCAAAATTCTTTCATCAATTTCATTAAAAAAATTCATTTGTTTACCTCCCTGGAATATCACTTCGGCATTTTCATTATTCTTCTACTCCATAACAGCTTCAACTGGTTGTCTTATACCAAACAAGAATTCATTTATGATTTCTTCCTGCTGCAACAAATTAGTACCTTCCTCCTCTGAAATGAATTCTCCTTCATACTTCACTTTAAGAGTTTCATTCATCTCTGTGATAGTTTCACCAGATTGTCCACCATCTTCCACACATCCTGAAAACATACATAAACTGTGAGATTTAAAAATACAAGGATTCATAGCTTCATCTTCTTTTCTTGTCAACAAATCTTCCAATTCTTCTGAACTATTCCAATAGTCCATGAGATCTTTCTCATTGATCTCTCCACCCAGAATTTCACCATGTTCTGGGTCACAAATGGAAACTTCCATTTTCAACTCAACCTCTTTGAGTTCTTCACATCTCAATTGCACACTCATCATCTGCTCGAGCTTCCTCAGCTCTTCTTTCAATTGCATGTTTACATGATGTTCTCTCTTTGCGTGTAGCCTCTACCACTTCAATTTCTTCCTCATGGTCCAACCATGTCTCTGGTCTTTCTTGTTTCTCTGCAACAATTCCATCAATAACTCAAGGTGAACTATTATCTCAGCTTTCTCCCGCTCATACTCTTCATTAGTCAACTGCTTCCATATGCCATTTTCCTTGGCATTTTCCTTCTTCTTCCTTTTGCTGCAGTCTTTCTCAGAACCTCTGAAATGACTGTCACTAGTCATCTTCTCCTCCTTTGTGAAATTCATCTGTTCACGTGTGGATTTCATTCGTATCCTCTTTTTAGCAAGCCTTCCTACTTTCCATTCAAAAATGCAAGCTCTCTTCCTGTGCTTGACTTCTTTCGGTTCTCTATCTTGGAATCATCTTTGGCAACTCTATTGCTCCTCTTTGCTGCAAACAACAACTTCAATAATGCTTGTGTTACAATGACCAACTCTTTGGGTGTCGGGCTTCGCAGATCATGCACCCAATTACATTCAAACCTTTGACTTGATTTAAGACTCTTTGACTCTAGACTTGACATCAACTCTTCATCTTGGATAAAAAATACACCCTATTGTACAATAACTCAATGGTTTAACTTGACTCAAGCTATCCAAATTTTCATTTGACCTTAACCTTTGATTTGACTTCAAGGCTTGACCCAATAATTATAATAGTGGATATTTTGACTCTAATTCAAGTTATACAACATACTAATGAACATCCACCCTTAATACATTTTCATGATGTAAAATCTTCACTTTCTCTCATACTCCATTCTTATGAAAATATCATTAGTCTCCCATTATCACTTCACATGATATTGAAGCCTTTAAATCAAAATGCAATCCATTTTTCCCAAGATTTATTTTATGGTGAAAATAAATAAGCCATTCAATTTTTAACATTCAAAAATACCTTTTTGAATTATCATAACTTATGCTCCCGTCAAGGTTATTAATAAAACTTCTCTTTGCAATTTCAACTTTTCAGATTTCACTCTTATGTGCCATCTTTCTCACTGTGAATATTTGCATTCCTTTCAGACCATAACCACTTAAATACACTCATCTTTTTAGCGCAAATACTTTCCCTGTACTTCCATACAGCTCATTCTTTGCAGTGACGATTCTCATGCAACACTGTCTCTTCTTAGTGCACAAAACAATTCATTCCTAAGAATTTACAAAACTTCCTTTTAACATGGTTGCATCAACATATTTCTCCGGTAGCAGCAAACACAAACTGCACTATCTTTGGGACAAAAGAATGTGAACACTTTCACATGCATTACAAGCAACGATCAATCATGATCTTAACTTATTATCTCTCTTAAAATATCTCTCTTCCCACTCATGAATTTTGGTGAAACACTCATAAAGTGTATATGGCCTTAAGCACCATTCTTCTCAATTTGAATTACATATCCATTTTACGTTATTTAAATAACATAAAAACTTATTTGACTTACTACCTTCATAGTGTGCCCACCGATAGTTCTTGAGCTTCCGCACTACAACTCTTTTTACGAAGTATCAATATATATATAGCAATGCAAAATATTATCAAAATATTTGTAAAGAGAATGGCATAGCCAATTTTTTTTTTATCCATGACACTGATGATACTAACGACACTTTCTCAAACATTACTTCAACAAAGAGAACTTCCCAAGCTTTCTTTCACGATCACACTATTCTCAATTTACATGACCAATTTAAAAAAAATAATACATTTCCACCTTCACACGTTATAATTTTGTACCTTTTTTTCCCCATAAAAACAATTGGTTGCTCCAATCCCATCGTTTGGCCTTTACTCTTATAAAAAAATCTTCTGGAGCTTCGCTTCTTGAATTTTTAAAGAAAATACGCATCATGTAAATCATCTAATGAACATAATTTTTTTATGATCTTTAACACAGTTCCACCACGCCAAGAAACTTTACGAAAAGCTTCTTTCTTAGGTTTTGTCGAAGGCTTTTAGGGAATAATCCACACATTCACGTCCATGCTCCAGTATAGAGTCACATAGCCAAGAAAACACACTGAGCATACAATTATTTAAATAGACTTGTAGTCTCTAATACAAAGATCCCTCTATCTGCATCTCGGCTCTCCATGGAGGTAAAAATCCACACAAAAAAACACCATAGAACCAATAATCTCAAGATTAGATGCGGAGAGTACGTTTAAACAAATTTACATATAAATAACATAACTCCCATTACTTCATATTGTGTGGTAAAAATATGTATTTTGTTTTTGTTTTTTTTGGCACGTTCATCAACTAGCCATGTTCCATTTGATAAGCCAGTAACAAACTTTGAGCAGCTCTTGTTGGGCTGCGGTGATTGTCCCTTCCTATTCAAGTAGTCCACAACATCATCGAAGATCTCATCGATCCCAAATTTAAAAGAGAAACCGCTATCCACCAATTTCTTCGACGAAAGGTTTGCTTTTCCCTTTAGACTCTTCTCTCGAAGAACCAGTGAGAGGAGCAGAAGCTAGGCTAGGTATAGATTCTAAAACATTATGCAATCAGGGAGCTCGCAAAGCACTTCTAGATGCAGCAGGGATTTTACGCAGTTTCATAGTTAGTCAGTTTCGACCCGGTGTGCAACCTTAGGATGCGTTTTTGCATTATGCATTTCTCCATATCTCCACGGTGACAACGTCTAAATGGTCACGCCATCTCAGCAACCAGGTCTGCACGTTGACACAGAGAACTATCTCCAACGTCCTCCACAACTAAGACTGAATTCAAAGTTCAACTGTGCACTCACTACACAGCGTTGGGTCTTCTCACACATTGGCTGATTCCTCCTTTAGTTGACTTTACCAGTGACATTGACTCCTACGTGAAATTCACCTTCCGCAAAGATTGGCTCTGCAAACGTACACTTCTGACCTCCACTTCATCTGTAACTCAGACGGTTTGTTTGTATGGTAAAAAGATCTCTCAGATCCTGGGCGATGAGGATCGATTGCGGATTGGGCGGCTCTACTTTATTCTTCCTCGGTGAAAGTTACAAATTGCGCTAACGGATTCAAACATGGCTTCTCTTCTTTCCCATATTACCACGACGCTATCATGACGCACTATTATACAGTTTGTGGTATGTCCGTAAGTGATGGATCCCATAGAATTTTCAGTCAAACAAGCGAAATAGCGAGCAGAGAAAACCCAAAGATCACCCAGCAGCAAAAGCATAAAAGTGTGGATGCCATAAAGTACCAGCGTCAAATGCATAAATCATTTAAAAGTCGTTCCTCAATAGCTCCATATTTGGCCGCTTTGTTTTGGCTATGGGAAATCATAATTTTGTGCCTACACTGCTGTTGCACACGGAATGTGGTCTTATTACACATGCATATTAAAAGAGATATTTTACTATCTCTTACAATCCCAACACGAGCTTAAGGCTTTGATACCAAATGATGTAGGGATTATGCACAAAACAGATCCTTGCGCACAATACAGTGTGAGTTTTATTTTATCATGAGATCCTCAATCAAATTCTTCAATAAAACCACATTTAATCCAGCTCAAAATATAAATAAAGAAGAGAGAGCCATACAAACAAAAATACTGGCATATAATAACCATAATAAAATTACAGACTCAAACCATTTTGGCCAAATATTACAATTGGTGGCCTCTCGGCTCTTGTCCCTTTATAATAATTCTCACACCATTTCTCCCTATCTCTCTCTGAATTCCTCACTGTTTTCCATCCTCACACAATCCTCATATTTATACATAATTATGGATTAATTCCAATCCATGATTTTCTCCACACAAATATCAACCAAAATCTAAAACAGATTTATCCCTTATTTGACTCAACTGAGTTCCATTGAAGGAATTCCTAATCCCTAAATTATCTACCTAACTCAACTCCACTCATATCCTCCATTTATTAAAAAAATATTTACAATAATCCTCACTCATATTTTTCTCTCTTAATTTACTAAAATGAGCATAATAATTTATAAAATAATTAAAAAGACATCACCCCCTAATTACTCAATTAAATAATGAAAACCAAACAGGATGCTCCTGCATCAATGTTAGAAAATAAAATCAACAAGTGGGCGGAAGAAAGAGATAAGCGTGCTCAAGGGCAAGCAGGTTTTAGACCTAAACATTCCATAGTTGATCATTGTATAACTTTAAGGCACATCATTGAAAAAATTTGGGAAAAAAGGAAGAATTGTTTCTTTGTTGATTTTAGAAAAGCCTTTGACACGGTTCCTAGGGATAAGCTTTAGCACATAATGGAGGAACTCGAGGTTCCCAGGCATTTGAGGGAAGTTGTGCATAGGCTGTATGAAGAGGTGAATGTCAAAATTAGAACTTCAGCAGGAATTTCTACAAGTTTTAGAAGCGATATCGAGGTTAAGAAAGGTTGCCCATTGTCTCCCACCCTTTTTGGTTTATGTATTGACAAGCTTGAAGAGTGGCTAAATTAGCAAGTTGGTGACAATATCCATTTGGACACTTCATTATAAGGCTTCTTTTGTATGCAGATGACCTTATACTGATTGCTAAATCGACTCTTGGTTTGCAAGAGCACTTATGTTCCCTTGAGAATTTTTGTAGAAGGGTGGGATGCAAGTCAATATTAGCAAAACGAAAGTAGTGGTCTTCTCTAATAAAAGAAAGCATAGCTAGCATATGTTCTACTTTGAAGGCAAAATTCTGGAAGAAGTTGCAGACTACAAATACCTCAGAATTGACTTCATCAAAAATTTAAGTTGGGATGGTTGTAGAAAGAAAAGAACTTTGGGGGGTTAGAAAGCATTTCATGCTCTTCAAAACAGGTGTAGAGAGGTAGAGCTGTGGGACTGGAAAACCACTCTAACTATTTTTGGGCTTTTAGTGATTCCAGTGATTCTCTACGGTTGTGAACTGTGGGTCAGCAACACAACCGAGATGTAGTGGAAACAAATTGGGAAAATTCAGAAGCGTTTGATTACAAACAAATTCAAAATTAAAAGTGCAGTTCCTTATGCTATCTTGTTAAGTGAAACATGGGCTGCTCCTATTGAAGCAATTGCTATGGTGCGAGTCATTAGGTATTTGAAAAAAATTGAGCAAATGGAAGAGGGTAGATGGCCTAAGGTTGTGTTTAATGACATATTGTGCAAAAGAAAGAAGACTTGGATGTGGCAAAATAACAAATTGTTTAGTAAATGAGGTATTTTCTTGCTCATGTGTCCTACAAATAGTAAAGAGATAATTTGTTTGTTATGGATAAGTTCCATAAACTTACCTGGGAGAAAGAGCTAGGGAGAAAGAAGAAGTACTACATTGAAGAGTTTAACCACACTCATAATCATAAAAAAAAATCCTACATAGGGGCCAACATTTCTTGGAGATTTGAAATTCTTATTACTCAATAATTAAGGACTAATTCTCATCAACTCCGTTGTGAAACAAGGCGCTGGAAAAGGCCAAATGAAATTTGGGAGGAAAGAGTATGCATTTTTTTCTCTTTCGGAAAAGTGGAAACATAAAAACATTTCATTTTAGAATGCGAGGCCTTCAAAGACAAAAGGGAAAATTATTTAGGTACTATGACAGGTAGCTCTTGGGATAATCTATTCAGCAAAGAGTTTGTCGAGAAGCTCAGAACGTTTATTGTAAAACTCCACAAGAAAAGATACAAGAGCCAGATAGAGAAGCAATCTATCCCATAAACTATTTTTAGCCTAGTGTACATTAAAAATACTTTATTTCTTTCTTTCTATATCTTTAAAAAGCTTAATAAAACTACACTTCATCATATCTAATATATCATCCAAAACCATATATAAAAAACCCACAACCTTATTTTAAACATATTATTTTAAATCACTTATTATTAAAAAATTTCCCTTCTTTCATTTATTAAACTTTGGATTCAACATTGCTGCGATTTAATAAACTTTAGATTAAACAATTACTGCCATTTAATAGTGACTGTATTTCGTAGCTTTAAATTGATAAAAGCATTTCAACCCATTTCCTCGGATGTAATGTCGGCTAGTGAAAATTATAATATTACCAACATTCTTCATTAATTTATCCATTTTTCGTTTTGCACGACACAGTGTATATATATCCAAGTAATCCGTGGATATATACACACCAACTGTGAGATATATATAGACACTATACTAACGACCAAGATTATATTGGTTGACTCTCTTTTTCCTTTCGTACTATCTTTTGAAAACAAAAATCCGAAGAAATGGAAGGATCATCAAATGGAAGCAATATTGACATGGCTAGCGATAATAGGGATCTTGCCATAGAAATATTTGAAAAGATGAGCAGTTATGTAAGTGAGAAGCTTGATAGCAGTGAGGAATGGAGAAAATTAGAGGCTCCCAGTGTAGCAGTGACAGAGCAAAGTGGAAGTGAAGTTGACAGTAACAGCGTTCAACAGCACTTCATCTCGAGTGTCGTTTTCAGATGTGTATCACAAACGGACGGAGATGATTGGGAATTGGAGTCTTTTTCAAATTATGAGAATATACGACAGTTGGATGAAAGAGGATTGAGCAATTATGAATCGTATCATTTGAACTATAAAGGTCACAGGGACGTCAATACTGCAATGGCGCAAGACAGTGATGTTGTTTTGTTGCGAAGTATAGTGGATTGGAGTCTCCCAGATGGAAATGTGTGGAGCCGGGAAATCATATGGAGTGGCAGTTTCTCAGATTCCAGACGGATTTTGCAGTTGATGGAGGAGGATTCGCCTTATATACAAATTAGGGTTGAACAATTTGTTTTTCATTTACAGTTGAGAGATCGATATGTGGGTCTCCATGGGACTTATTCCATGGCCGCTGCCATTTCGGCGGTTGACTCCTCCCCCACCGTTAATGTTTCTGAGGAGCAGATCGTCTGTGAAGATCAGAGTGAGGATGGTGAGGGTGAGGGATTGGTATGTGCAATTTGCTACGATAGGTTTTTGGTGGGTGAGGCTGCAAAACAATTACGTTGCAGTCATATTTATCATACGCAATGTATCTTTGAATGGTTTTATTTCCGACTTCAATGCCCGTTATGCAGACGCGAGTTGCATAGCTCTGTTTGAATGTTTCCCTATGCTAAGTTCTGTAACCAGTTCTCAGAATTAATTCGAGTTTAAACTTTATTTATATTGGTTTCCATATCTATTAACCAATCTTCCTAATAATTATCGGAATTAATCTTCTTCGGTTCATTTTTTAAAAGTCAAATAATTCTGAACATATGCATTTAAACAAATCTATTACAATAATATATATTATTTATTATTTGCTATATATTTAATAACTCTTTAACATTGCATATCATTTGGTTTTTAAATTAGTGACTATGAGATTATCTTTTGTTTTTATTACATCTTTTTCTTTTAGTCTATCCTAATTTCTCACTCTGACTTGACTTCATTTACCTGCATTATTACTCTCTCTCTTACTTCAAAATCCAATATTTTAACATAAGCTCTTGCTCCGATATCCAATACTACTTAACTAAAGGGTAAGCACACCACTTGTGCTTTATAACCTAGAAGGAGAGATGTTTCATTAAAGTTGTAAGCATTTTTTATTGCCACTAGTTGTATCGAGAGGGGCTTTATAACCCAAAAAAAAATGAGAGATGTGGTAAATAATATTGTATTTTAAATTAATAAAATAATATTTACATTAGCAAATAAAAAATAATAATAACAAAAAATAATGTATCACAATCGCAATTATTTAAATAATTGTGTTTGATATATGTGTATATAGACATATGCATTATTATCTTAGTAAATGTGGTTGAAATTACGGATAAACATAAATGTTATAGATTTAATATTGATATTATAAACCCAACAAATTATTAATATAATAAACTCAAGGGATTAATAAACCCCAAGGGATTCACACTAAACACAGAATTAATATTATAAGCTTTATGTATAATATTAAACCATAAGAATATCAACCCTTAGATTAATAAAGCCATATAAACCCAAAGAAATAATAAACCCAATGGATCAATATTAAAACCAAAATGATTACAAACCCAAGGGATTAATATTATAAACCCAATTTATATAAACCCTAACGTATGAGACGTTTGAGCATGCTCAACCATGTTTGAACATACGGATTTCCATATGAAGACAATATTTCTCACAATGTGACATTTTACCATGGTTCATTCTAATATTGAGAAATTATTTCTCACAATATGATGTTGCATAATGCTATCGTTACAACTACAACAATCTCATAGTTATTATTACATGTATAAAATAAATAAAATAAAAAGAACCCTATATAAATTGTTTTCTCTATTTTCCCCTTCTTTTTGTAAATAGTTAATTTTTTTTTCAAAATATATAAAGAAAAAATTACAACATAAAAAGTCAAAAAAAAAAAAAACGAAAGTCAGAGGTTAGAGGTTCGACCTATGTATCTCATAAAAACATAACTCAGGTTACTGACCTTCCGACTTCTGACTACAATGTGGTCAGGCTCCATACTCGAACAAAGTAAAATAACATTCTTCACACTCGACCTCCCGACTACCGACGCCCGTTTTACCCCGACTACACTGCACGTTAGTGTGGCATAAAATTGAATTTAACAACATGCTAGATTTCGACGACCCAAATCGTTTCCACTGCCACTAGGAATAAAATATTTTATTTATTTCTTTGTGTTCCAACCATAATTTTCTTTTAGTTTTCTTTATTTTTTTCTTATTTAACTTTGATTTTCACATGGAAGTGGTTTAAACGTCTCGAGGATTTAAACAAAATTTAACAAGTTTCCTGCTTTTTGTTTTCTATTTTGCAATATTTTATCCACACCCTGTTTACACTTCTTCTTTGAAACTTATCTCTGATTACAAATAAGCAAGTTCAAATTCATTGCAAGTTTCTAATTTCTAGTAAACATGCACTCCCATAGACAACTCCACTAGTAAATTTGATATTTCTTATAGAAGGTTGTATTATTTTTCAAGACATAACATGGGTAAGAAAGGTAAATCTACCAGATCAAAGTGAGATATTTAAAAAATTAAGGAATTCCTAAATGGAGTTGAAAATACAAAATCAGAAGATTACAATCTCAATCCAGTCCTCATTTCAGACACCACCTTCAAAACCCATATTGTAGGTATGATGAAGTGGGAAGAAATTTATAATTTCTTTGAGAAAAAAAGCTGGTCAAATTCGAAAACTTCAAGTGAGGAGAAAAAAAACCCAGTTTGAAAAAAATTAGAGATACGAAACTACATAGAGTTGGGACTAGAGAAATCTATTTTCTTTATTATGACATGATTGAATGAGTTGTGAAACATCTGGAATTTTCTACCCACATGATCCCAATTTATGCAGGAATGCAAAAAATACACATATAACCATAAATACAAATATGCAATGGAAATAACACTACATTTCATTAATATCAAAGAATTGAAATTTGTTTACAGACATAATGTAAATAAACTAGCTAGGGCGTTGGGAGATTATCTCTAAGAAGAGATGTGGTGGCTACTGGCCTCTGAACTGTGTTACAATGAGGCTCGAGGGCCTATTTATTATTGAGAAATAATGGAAAAAACTAAACATCTAAAAACCTAACCCTAGGAGATGAAGCATCCAAAACTATGGGCCTCGTTTGGGTAAATTGGTACATCAAATTCTCGGGGACGTAACTTTGGCATACAATCTCTGTTTGATGCACATAATACCTTGTGAGAAAGATCTATATGTAGAATACAATTTTTGATGTGAGAAACATAGAAGAAAATTCTATGTTGCTCTCTTTTTTCCTAAAGAACATCGTTCAGGGCCTCAAAATGGCTCCATAATTTCAAGACCCGAAAAACTATTAAAACTAGTAAATTGTGCTACAATTAAGGAAACTAAAATTGAAAGAAACAATGGTGGGGCCCCAAGTGGAATAGGTGGGTGGCCACCAATATCAACCTGGATCACCACACTATAGTAGACTGAAAAAATGTTATAGCCTCTTGAAAACCACAAATACATTCAACAGTATACAAGCTTATTCCTAAGTAAATTTTCTCAAACACTCAATTTTTGGATAATTTCAACAACACAATATTCAAGATTTGTGAAGGGAATTATGATAAAGGTTTCAAACATTGTTTACGAGAAGATAGAGAAGGGTTAAAACTTAATTCATCAAAATAATATATCTCGTTTCCATTTTTAAAAGACGTGTTAGGTTCCTCATCAAAATGTTGTCCTGTTTATATGAAGAGAAATACCTTGAGCACTGCAAATTACATTGGATGGATTTAAACGTAACATACTCAATGATTCAAAGCGTTTGAATTGGGTTGATATTATTTCTTAGAATTTAATATATGCCCTTAAGTTTTCCATTTTTCTCCTCTAAGATATGATCAGATGTTTTGCATGTCAACCTATATTATGGATATTATAATTTCTTATGTTTTGTTTCCTTTGATGAAATGGAATTACATGATTATCCATTTCCATGAGAATTTGTTTGGAGAAAACCATCCTAGGGTTATTGAAGGTCTTAAAGAGGTGTTAGAATAAATAAGAAACTAGTTTGTGGAAGAATTATTCACATATATTAGAGTTTATGGAAGTGAAGTTGACCCTCATCTTCTTCCTAGATATATTCCAGAGAGGATTTATTTAAGAGAGGTAGCCAATCAAACTGCCTTGAATGGTCAAGCTCATAAAATGAGCAAACTTCAAAAGAAAATATGGTCAAACCTCCCAATTATCTTTGGAAAAAAATTCCTCAAGGATCAAGGACATGCATTTAAGGAGGCTGAATAACTCAAACATGTTTGGTTTTATTAATTGTCCCTTTATTATAATGATCCTAGATGAATAATTAATGAACATTATAAGTCTGTCAGTTACATCAAAATATTCACATACTAGAAGCCTATTTTTTATGAGATTTTCATTAATATTGATAATTTTTAACAAGCTTGTGAAATAGGGAAACTGTTGAGTAGGGAGGATAGAACTAAACTGCAAGAGTTTAGAGAAAATATTTATGAGGATTTCCTTAAAAATAAGAGTCTTCATATTAATACTCAAATTGAATAGAATGAAATCTCTTAAGATTTTAAAATACAATTTTAATCACATTATTTCAAACCCTTTTTCCTCTTCTCAAAAAATAGAAGAATCCCAAGTTGAAAATGGTTCTAATGTTTGTTTTACAGCTCCAAAGACAATCATATCCAAATAAAACACTATTAAACAAAAATATCCAGATAACGAGACAAAACAACATGTTCAAAGGAACAAAAAAGTCAAATATTAGAAAAAAAAGAAACCAGAGAAAGAACAAGTAACATAAAAACAAAGTTCCAGTGTCAACAATATCATTATTATTGATGGTCCACATGAAACCAACCAAACACATGTAGAGTCCAAGAAAACTGACAAGGAAGTCAAATATATGAAAATTGATATAAATAAAGATGAGGAAATTACTAGCATCCCTCATTCAACATTGACCAATTTCTTTGGCAGAGAAAAATAGTTTCTTGAGTAGCAAGAGACAAGTAATGAAATTTCTATTACACATAATTCTCATGACACACCCATGGCTCCAATTTCTATGAAAATTCCTTTCGATTTTTTTTTTTTAATTAATTTAAACATTTCATTGACATTGAAATTTTTCCTAAAATTGTTCCATCCTAAAATGAGTATTACTTTAATATTCAAACTAAGTCACTTGTGAGAAGAAGGAAGAAAATAAAGTTTGAAAGTTTTGAAACCATTTCAGAATTTAGTTGGAAAGAAAAAAAAATTGTTGATGAAAAAGTTGAAGAATCCTCTCAGGATCTAGGCGCCTTTGTCAATTATAACTAGCATAGTGTTGGAGAAATTTCCATGTCCTATAAGAACAGTCTGCAGAATAGTAATCGCCTAGAAAGTGAAATAGAGAAAAGTAAAGCATTTAGTGAAGAAAGATGGCACAACCATTCTGCAACACCTCTAGGTGGATTCACCATTGAAAGAGAAAAATTATAGAATCAATTACAAAATGAATTGAATGAATTGAAATAAAACACTCTACAGAGATCTAGCAAATCCAAAAGGCACATGAATACCAAAATAGAATATTGAAGTAAGATTCCAGAGACAACGTTGAAACCATGAATAGAGTAATGAAGGAAGAAATTGAAACTCTTAAGTCTCAGTCAAGTCAAAGTCATAAAGAAGAAAATAGTCTGAAGGTTTTTAAGGGGCAAGAAATATAACTTAACCAAATTTTGAAGAAAGACTAGGCTAAGTTTTATAAACAAATGGATAAAATTTGCATATTTTATAAAGATATTTTTGATCTTGAAGAGAGAATTGAATCTTTAGTTGAATAAAACAAGTACATTAAATAAAATTTCACATCAATTCTTTAATGGGAAACATAGCTTCAAGCTGACAACCTTTTGAAAGTCTCTAAAATGGATAAAAGACTAATGTTTGCTTCTTTGAGTCAACGATAGTTTGAGGCCAAAGAAATCAAAGACTGCATCAAAAGGACCACTTAAAATTGTGTGTTAGTATGGGAGTTGGGAATATATTTTATAAAGGAATTTTATTTATAAGGATTCAAACCATTAAAATAAGCAAAAAATGGGTCAATAGAAAATCATCTCAAAGACAATGTCACATATGACTAGAAATTCATAGAAACCTTAAAACCTGGAATCAAGAATTTTTTTAGAGATTTCTGCAATTTCCATTCAAGAAAATCAAACTGATTTCTAAATTTAGAATAAAATATATAAAAAAAGAGTTTTTCAAAAATTGATATCAACGTTCCAAGTCAATATCAATCATTTTCATCTTATCCACTTCTTAGTAATTTCTCAGTTGTACTCAGATTGGGCTAATTATATCCATACAAATACACCCCATTTTATTAGCATGGAGAAAGAAGACTATGATGAGGAGGAGGAACACTACAAGGAAAATACCTCTAGCGGATTTTTTTGAGGAACCCCATAGAAAAATACCCCATACATTCGTTTCTAGAGGAGGTTACTAGAGGAGGTTGGTGGGTGGAGGGTTTTGCGGATGTTTTCCGCTCGATGCGCTTATCCACTACAAGAAAAAGAGACATTGGTGAGGGGTGAAAAATGTCACCATAAGCTCATTGGTGACGGTCAAAAGAGCCTCCATCACCAAAAATTGAACGTCACCAAAGGTGGCGTCGCCGAAAGTATAGGTGTCATGGTGACATTCAAGGTCTGTCACCAATAATGCTTTATAATGACGGATAGTGACCGTCACCATTTCATATGAGAAATGGTGACGGACAATAGCCTCTGTCACCAAAAAATTGAACATCACCAAAGGTGGCGTCGCCGAAAGTATGTGTTGTGGTGAGATTCAAGGTCCATCACGGATATTTATTATAATGACGGATAGTGACCGTCACCATTTCATATGAACAACAACGATTTTTTGTGAGGACCCTTCATGGCCGTCACTATTGGTGCATATATATGGTGAAGTTCGTTGACCATCACCATTTCATATTTGATGAGGGTCAAAAAGTGTCATGATAAGCTCATTGGTGACATCAAAGTCCATCACAAATAATGACTATAATGACAAACAATGACCCTCACCATTTCATATCAACAACAATGATTCTTTCATGGTCGTCACTATTGATGCATATATACGGTGGCGTTCGTTGGCCGTCAACATTTCATATTTTGGTGAGGGTCGAAAAATGTCACCATAAGCTCATTGGTGATGGTCAAAAGAGCCTCCGTCACCAAAAATTGATCGTTTCCATTCCATATGAATATCATGGCATGATGGAATCGAACCACCAACGTCCTGCTTGTAAAGCAGGTGCTCTTCCATTGAGCTAGCACCCTTTAAATTAGAATTTTAAAAATTATATCTTGAAACCTTTATAGATTGTAAATTCTACAACTTTCAATAAATTAAATTAAAGCCCCAAATTCAATGTTAATTCAGCCTCCTGTCATGAGCTAGCAATTGGAAAAATGTCTAAATGCAATAGGCTTTGGTTGGAGGTCGACCAGTTCCTAACTAATACTCTGTTGGCAATATGTGGAGAGCTAATTCACAACAATGACTGGGGGCTCAACCTCGTAAGAAACATCCTGGAAAGAAATTTTCCACAAGTGAGCCTAGGAATGTACTTCCCCTATGCTTGATAGTTATTGGTGCAAATATAGTCTCTAGTTTGCAGATTGGTATGACTCAATTGTGCAAGAATTTTGCAAATAAGTGCAAGAGAAAAAGTCAATCTAGAGGTATTATGTGTCCCTAGATTGAGCATCACTGAGCTTTTCACACTGGTTTGGGGAGCAAGTAATTGTATATGTTGGTCATGGAGTAAACAGAGGGTAAGTGATTTGGTGTGGCACGACAATGAAAAAGTTGAATACAATGTGGGGAGGCCAAGCTGGAATAGAAAGCACCAATAGTTGTGCATGGCACTTTAATTGTAGCTGCAATGAGAAGGTAAATCTGCTAATGAAGAAATTTGATGTACTCCAAGTATTCTTTATAGTGATTAATTTGAAGCTCAAAGAGCAAATGATGACAAGTGTACAAGCATTGGAGGCGGTCACAGGCTTTGAAAGCCAATTTCGCCATGCAACAAAATGAATCTGAGGCTCTTTGCAGTCAGTTAGTGGGGCTGCAGGAGCAGGTCCAACTTCTGAACACCAAAATTAGTGACTATAGTCATGAGAATTGGAGACAAAATGGACAATGTTTGATTCAGATCTCAATTAGCCACCAACAAAGGAGGAAGATAAGTGTAGTTGAAGCATGTGCTAATGCAAATTTTGTTTTTTTCTTGGCAATTTATGTAGAGTTTAAAGCTACAAAAATGTATTGAACTATGACATCATATGTAGCCCCACTTTAAGAGTGATAGTAAACAATACCAGCTTATAGGCATATGCAAGAAGGAGATCACAATGTAAAAAATTTCTGAGTATTTGCCTTATCCAAGCACGGACTTAATGTTATACTTACAGGCTTACAAAAAAAATATTCAGTGACAATCACATAAGCCCTGGCACATAAATTCAAAAGATAGAGGTTGATGATTACATCACAGCTTAATAAATCTATCTTGGCACCATAAACTCTTCAACTCCATATATATCTCCAATTATATTTGTAAGGTCCAAAGATGCATAAGCGCTATAAATCGGGAATTTCAAAAAACCATGGATGCGTAGAGGCTGATGATTACATCACAGCTTAATAAATCTAGCTTGGCACCATAAACTCTTTAAATCCAGCTCCATATATGTCTCCAATTATATTTGTAAGGTCCAGAGACACATAAGCTTTAGAAATGGGGAATTTCACAAAACCATGGATGCCCTTGCTCAAACGGATTAGACAAATATTAAAAGCAACTGATCCTATTGTGAAACAAGAGCAACACATTTACAAAGATAAAGAAGACTAAAAACACTTTTACGAAAATAAAAGTTAGTTACCATTTCCAATTTAAATCGTACAGTTTAACAACCATTATAACTGAAAACATTCACTAAATCTCAGTCTTCTATTAATCTATGCATATGCTACAATAACCGATGAGACAAGAAAATATTACTATTGTGAATACATATAGAAGAAATTGAAAGATTACTAGGAGGTAGCAAAATCCATAACTACCTATTTATGCAAATAGTAGAATACTGGGACTTCAATTTCTGAAGATGAAAGACTGAAATGTCGTGGAAGCGAAAAATTCTAGATATAAAAACCATGTCATGAACTAATGTAAATACAGAAGCAAATATTTCCACTGAGGAAACAAGAAAGACATATTTACAAACATAAGAAGATGGATTACTAGGAATGCATAACTAAGATTTGTCTGCATGGAGGTAGCAAATTCTAGAATGGCTTATTTCAGCAAATGGCAGATTGATATCCCAAAAACAAAAATACTACCCACTAGAAGCTACAAAATAATAAGCCAAACCCTTTATCAACATGACAGTGATAGAACAAACCTCTAGCGATGTTGGCTTCTCTAGCAGTGATTATTCTACCAGAATTTTTTATGGGGATTAAGGTGTCCAACATCACTATCGCCCATTACTCTTCACACTAGAGTCCTTTCAAACAAATTTTCTAGCCATCCCAATTAACCTCCCCAACAACACCAATTGAAAAGAAAATTAACATATCCAATTGACCAAGAATTTAGGATCATCTAATGGCTCAACAAGGTGAGCTGACCTAATATGCATTCAAAATCCCATTCATATTTGGAATGAATGAATAAATGGTGTCTGAGAAAACATCACCATGTGACAAGAACCAGTTAACTAAAACAATCAAGTATAATATTCATACTCTAAACTATGATGCATTCAAAATCCTGTTCCTAGTTTTTGGAATGAATGAATATGTGGTGTCTGAGAAAAACTCACTATGAGACAACCATAGAGTTAACTAAACCCATAATCATAATTTCTATCATAATTTGCAACACCTTAATAATAGGGCATAAGGTACCCATTAAAGCCAGAAATCTTTACAATTAAGGGTGTTTTTAGTTCAGAGTTGTGCCTTCAAACTCAATACCTTTTTACCAGCAAGAAACAACTATCCTATGGTTGATCCCTAACTAATATTTACATAAAATATAGGGAAGCATATTATCAGTTCCAATTTCCATATCATTGCATGATTGGTTTACAAAAAACAACTTCTCAAAAGGGGCATGTTTCTTTGAGTTTGCATATTTGTTAAGTACAACACTTAAAAGTTAACATTAGATCAAACTACAAAGAGAAGAAAATGGACAAGAAAAATTCAGGTATAGACAAAACTGTGAATGAAAAAATTGTCCTTCCAACCTTCAAGTAGTGTACGGTGACATCTAGCATGTAGCCCATGTAGAGAAGACTGTCATATTATAAGTTTTGTCAAATTGATAAAGTTCAAATCTTATGTTTTAAGTCTTAGTAGATGGTTATAAATATTATAAATTGATAAAGTTCAGCTTCTAGGTTTCTAGGTTGCAACGTAAGATGCATACTTAGGTTGCTAATGGCCACTGGCATACACATGCCATCTACAAGGTTCCAATTTATCCATCACCTAGATCCATATCATATTCTCTAAGGCAATCTCATCCATAACATACATGAGCATGGCAAACTGATTATGATTTTCAAAGGCACATTTGTACTCAATAATATCAAAAAATAATTCACGACCATGATCAAAAGAAACGTGTTTGCTCTCCAAAAGAGAGAATTGGCAAGTAGATTGTTTTCTTTAAATTTTTGAAGCCTGGGGCAGAGCGCAAAACAGAAGAAAGAGGCCATTCTACTTGTGATTTTAGGTTTCATTTTTATGTTTTTTTTTTGCATGGAGATTCGGAGGAGAAGAGGATGAATTCATGTTAAGTCTAAGGTAAATTTCTGGGTTTTTCTGAGGCTTGCATCTGTGTCATCTAAGGCAACCTCAGAGGCTGAATTTTGACCCTTTCTCAGGCTAATCTGAGGTCGATTACACACTGTTCCAAGGTCTAATACATGCACATTTGAGGACAAATGACTATGGATTCTTTTGGACATTCTTTAATAGCACTATTCACTTAAGAATTGTGGCTATTTGAGTCTCGACCCTAATGGCTATTCTTTGGCTTATTTGAGACACAAGAACAACCTTTGTTTGATATTGTTTCAGCCCTAGAATAGGAGGGTATTCAGAGAACCTGAGGGATATTCATCGATTGGTTTTGTGGCTGAACTCATCTACATTATTTGCTAGAGTATTTTCCTCTATCAGAATGGCTAATTATTGACCTCTATAGAATTTTTCTAAGGTTGCTTGCACTTCGAAGGATGCAAGATATGAAACCATCATGATGAATTCAAACCCTGAGACTATCTCTATAGATTATGATACTAGTGTTAGAATGTACTTTGAGCCTCTTACAGTAGAGGATGTTTTGAATGTCATTGACAAAGAGAGGCCCGATGGTATAATTGTAGAGTTTGGAGGGCAAACACCTTTGAATCTAACTCTACCCATAGAACAATACCTCGATGAGTTTAAGCCCATGGGTGCAAGTGGGGAAGGTCTTTTGCAAATTTGGGAGACTTCTTCCGCTTCAATAGATGCTGTTGAAGATAGGGAGAAGTTCAATGTAATGTTGGATGAGCTAAAAGTCAAGCAACCTCAAGGTGGTATTTCTAAGAGTGATGAGGATGCATTGGCAATAGCAAGAAATGTTGGCTATCCTGTTCTTGTCAGGCCCTCTAATGTTTTAGGTGTTCATGCAATGAAAATTGTATACAGTGATGACATATGGAAGCATTACTTAGAAAATACAGTAGAAGTGGACCCAGAAAGGCCGGTACTCATTGATAAGTACTTGGCAGATGCTTGTGATATCGATGTAGATTATTTGATAGATTATAAAGGTAGTGTGATCATTGGTGGTATCATGGAGCACATTGAGCAAGTAGGTGTGCATTATAGGGATTCAGCTTGTTCTATTCCTAAGGAAACAGTGTCACCTGTATACTTGTCAGTCATTAGATCATGGACATCTAAATTGGCAAAGAGGCTTGGCGTCTGTGGACTGATGAATTGACAATATGCAATCACACCTGCTGGTGAAGTTTACCTTCTTGAAGCAAATCCTAGGGCATCACGAACAATACCTTTTGTATCAAAGGAAATTGGCCACCCCTTAGCAAAGTATGTCGTGCTTCTTATGTCAGGAAAATCTCTTCGAGACTTTGGTTTTATACAGGAAGTTATTCCAAGTCACGTATCTGTCAAGGAAGCAGTCCTTCCATCTGAAAATTTCAAGGCTGTGATGTGGTTCTTGGTCCTGAAATGCGAAGCACTGGAGAAGTGATGGGCATAGAATTTAAATTTCCTATGTCATTTTCCAAGGCACAAATTGCAGAAAATCAAAAATTTCTTCTTGTAGGCACGATGTTTTTAAGTTTAAGTGATTTCACCAAACCAAGACTCCCAGCAATTGCAAACAGATTCATTGAACTTGGTTTTACAATTATTGCAACAACTAGCACAACCAATTTGTTGAAAATGGAAGGAATTCCAGTGGAAAGAGTTTTGAAACTCCATGAAGAGCGCCCACATGTAGATGACATGATTGCAAATGGTCAGATTCAGTTACTGGTGATTGCAAATTCAGGAGATGAATTAGATCAAATATATGGGCAGAAGTTGAGATGAATGGCATTAGCATATAAAATTCCTATCATAACCACAGTTTCCAGAGCTTTAACTTCTGTTCAGGTTATTAAGAGCATGAAGAAGGATTCCTTGAAGATGATTCCATTACAAGATTTCTTCAATACTCAGGAATCAGAGGGAACAACTCAGGAACTACAGGCAGCTTCTATATGTTGATGTACCATAGTTCACATTTCTTTATGTTGGTGTAATAATAGTTCGTTACAAACTCTGCTGGTGTTTATTCGAATTTTCATCCAAAGTTTTCAATGCAAATTGTCTCTATCTAATGTTGGTGTAAGACTAATTCATTAGAAATCTATTGTGGTGTTCTTCCGAAACAATATGAAAGGATTATAACAGGTTACATAGATCAATGAGATTTCCATCCAAAATATGTCTTCAAAAATTGGATGGGATAGCGGAAGAACTATATCTAACTTCTTCTATTGGTAGTTGTGGTTTTCATGTGGTATATGCATGTTTCTCTTTTGGTTGTGGACTGTGGTTATTTGCAATTTATAATCCAATATTTATTTCTTACTAGAATTGTTTAGAAGACTGCATGGCCTCAAAATTGAATCCTTCATAATTCATTCCATGGCTCTTAAAAATGAAAAATCTGCCACTATCTTCAAACCCACATATATGTTATGTTAGTTAAAAATTAGCCTTGATGTGGGTCTACAACATTTGCGCTCAGATCCATGCTACATATGGTGTAAGGCAAGGGCTTCCCTCTTTTGTTTAAATGCATATTTTCCATCTCCAAGTAGTTCTTTTGGTTCTGTGATTTTCCAAAACTATTTTGCTGATTTCGTTTAAGTGCATATTTTCTGTGATTTTCCACCCAACTTATGTTGCTGATTTGCTGAATAGTTTTCAGAATCTCATGTTGATTTCCCTCTATATAAGTATGTGAAAAAGATATGGAAGAAGGAAAATAAGCCTTTGGTGGAATATGCTTGCAGAATTGTAGCAAATAAGTTGGCTTATAGTGTGTCCTACACTAGAGTTAAAATCCATTTTCTTAAAACACCCTTTGAACGAGTTTAGTTTTGTGAAGCTATCTCCTAAAAAGAAATTAATTTCAAAGGGAAAATGATGAAGCCTATTTTTCCAAGTTCCCCAAGCAAACAAGCAATCCCAAAACATGGATAACATGTTCCCTTAACTGTTGAAGATCCCTGCAAGTGACTTAATAGTGGACCCTTGGCAAAAAATGTTATATTGGTGAAAGGATGAGATGGAAAACAAAGTTTCCAGGGCCATATTTTCATATGGAACACCTTTCAATGTAATGTGGTCAAAATATTGGCAATACATGCTGAAGGTGGTTAAGAAAATAGGGGTTACAAGGGGCCAAAATTTGAGAAAGTATTCACTACTATTTTATGAAAGGAGAGATTCACTATAGAGATAATTCTAAGACCAATCCATGCTTGTTGGAGTTGTAATGGCTTTGAATTTTCATGTGGTATACCCTTCAATATAGTGTGGTCAATGTGTTTTCAAGACATGCTTAAGGTGGTCAATGAAGCACCTAGGAGGTACAAGGGACCAAACTTCAAGAAACTACACACTACTCTTTCTAAAGTAGAGATTAGCTACAGAGAATTCTAGAACTGATTGGTACTTGTTGGAGTTGTAATGGCTTGTCCATTATATTTCTGATGGTTAGACCAATATGACCAATAAGCCCTTGGTAAACACTCTTTCTCCTGCAGGTCCATACTTCTTGAGGGCTATAGCAACTGTAGGGGAGGAGAAGGCAATTGATTGGGGTGCTAAAATATCAGAAGCAATTAAGATCATTGGTCCTTCAAATGTCATGCAGGTGATCAAAGAAAATGCTCACGCAAAGTAACAGACCATATTTTTTTGACCCTGTTTGCTTCATAGGTTAAATTTTCCTATGAAATATATTGTTGTTGAAGTTCAAGGGATGAAAATTATGAGTGAAAATGGAATAAAAATTCAAATTTTTATTGCTACCCACCAACATGTTAAAGCAGTATACCGATAATTTGCTGATCTTCAACTCTAAAGGTTGGAGAAACCAGATTTGAATTTGACTATATCATGTTTAAACAATTAGTAGAAATGAGGACAAAATTATCTTCCATGGTTCAGTATTTAGTGGAAAACTTCAAAAGACAATTTGGATTAGAATTACCATTCTTCATGAGGCTTGATGTGATCAAGTCGATATTTTCTCTCCATAATGGAGCCACTTGTTGATTTTTTATTACTTTGGGATATTGATGTGACATTTTGGAGGGTGTCAACATTTTGTTGGAAAGAATTCAACATTTTCTTAAGGAGTGGGGCCCTCTTTTGTCTAGCACCCTAAGGGATGTAATCATAAAAAGATGGAACAAATTCCACTCTGTATTCTTTATCCTACACCTTGAACCTGGAGTACTGTGATGTACTTGGGGCTAAAAGGAGTGACCCACAAAATGAAAAGAGAAGTGACTGACCACACAAAGACAAGAGAAGAGACTGATAGTCTCAGGGAAACATTTTGTGAGATACCTCCGAATCCAATGGAATTCTCATAGCTAAAGATCATGTTTGTTGAAGCCTTCCAATAATCCCAGACTTCTACTTGGGATAGGAAGTTGTTAGAAGGTTTCAACAGTGGGATGCCTTGGATTCATGCTTGAGAAAAGAACTATGGACCCATGATAGTTTGTCTGTAGGTACTTGATCTATTTTTTCTAATGGTGTAATCCAAGAGTATTATTTTTACTACATTCAATATTTAGATACGAAGACAAATTATAAGGTACCTCCAATTTCATACCATGAAAGTGAAAATATAGATGTTGTTGGAGGAGAATGATCTTTGGCATTTGTAAAGACCAAATTTGAACGACCTACCAATCTATAAAGTTGACAAAAAAATAAAAAGAAGATGGCCAAAAAAAAGCAAGTCATCTTGGACTCCATGAAGGATCCCACACATTATCAGTAAAACCATCAGTAACGGGATGTTTGATGCTATCTTCACTATATATCGGGGTGAGAAAATCAATTGAAATATGCTTCTAAGGATCATGCTTAGAGCCACATAAATAAAAAAAATAAATACTGCAGCCACTTCTTTGATAAAAATTAATAAACTCTATGATCAATGTGCAACAACTTGAAAAGAGCTCAAGCATGAAGATTTCGTACACAACCTTGAATGGGCTTTCATATTCATGGAAACCTTATGTCTAAGGTGCCTATGCCCGAGAAAGCTTTCCACTTTTGAATCTTGAGAAGTTATGGCATGATTTTATCCAAGAAAATACAAACTAGAGCGAGTTGAAGGTATAGAGACGAAAGAGAAAAATTCTAACCCTCACTATAAATATATTGAATGCCAGAAGAAAAAAAGGGGACCTAGTATAGGTCAGCAGGAGAGAAAGAGAATTCAGGTTCCTCTAATCAATGGTAAGAAATGCTTGGGCAATATCAAGTGTTTCATGTGTCACTAATTTTACAACTATGCTTATTAGTGTCCTCAAAAGAAGGGGAAGGGAAAGCAATAACAACAGAAACAATATTTGTTAGAGTGGATGAGCTTTCATTCAAGCTTGTGACGTACTTATCCATGATGGTGTCAGATGGTACATGGATAGTGGAGCATCCAAACATATGGCCTTTGGGAAACTTCAAGAGTATGAGGCAAGCATACAAGTGGATGTTTGATGATGATTTCAAATATGCAACAGCAAGAATGGGATCTATCTCACTCCAAATTCCATTGGGTGATATCTTTGAGCTCAATGGTGTTTTACATGTACCTAGATTAACTAAAAATTTCCTTTCAGTTTTAGTAATGATAAACCTATGGTATATTGTTGAGTTTGATGATCACTCTCATAAAAAATATATGCCCATATCCTAGTTGGGGTTTTGGCTACAGGATTTGAGAGGGTAGTCGATACAAGTTGCAAGAAGACCATGTAAGAACCCTAGTGCATGATAGAGATAATTTGCGCAAACTTTGGCACAAGATCAAAATAGCACAAAAATTGTGTAACACTATAAACCAAGAGTGTTCCTAATCATTTTTCTATATATACAGAAATCTGAAACACAAGAAGATGATACATTTTCTTAATAAAACAAAAATCAATTAATAGCATGGTGACAAAATATTAAACCTCAAATTATTCTAATTAACATATCCTAATCGTTTCATACGCACAAATTTAAACCCTACCAAACAACTTGAGATGTTTATAAGATAGACCCTAAAACTCTACCTTTGTTGGGCCCAGATTCACTCAGAGGGGTTGGCTTCTCAGGAGCGACGACATTTTTGGCACTGCTTTTTTAACTTCCCAATTTTTTTGCTTTTCCATTTCTTTACTGGAACCTCGACAACTCTGATGTCCTCCACAGGAGTTGGTTTTTTAGTTTCTCGACATTTTCAACAACTTTAGGCTCGGGCTTCATCAACAAGGCCTTCTTGACACTCTTAAGGGTCTTGTTTGGGGTTTTCACTGATGCCATTTTGAGGGTTGATGTTCGTGCATGCTTCTTCACTGCTCGGGAAGCCATGTCTGCTCGAAAATTGTCAATATCCTTCAAAGATAGAATAAATGAAACAAAATATTCATATAAATATTCAAGGACTAGTTATATACATGGGCCTCATACTCCTCTTATCGGGTTTGGAATGAGCTAGTTGCGCATCATACTCGTCTTGTTCAAATGTAAGGAAACAAGTCAATGGCCCATGACCTAGAGGCATCTCGCAAGAGTAAAAGTTTGTCCCATTATGGACCTCTAGCGGGTAATTACAGGTGGTATGGTTTTACTTGAATAATAGTGATGAGTCAACCTGCATTAGCAGATAACAGCCAATGATGATTGTCCTTGTTCTTGGTTTGGCCATTGAGTTGTGATAAGTTTTCCCACCATTTAAAAAAAAATGGTGAGGTGTTTTATACCTAGTATGGAGAAGAAATTGTCACAAACTAGCAAACATAATGTAGTAGAAGGGGTTATCCTTTGTCCCAAAGGAAAAATAGAATTTTTTTATGTATGAGGAATAGGATCAATCTCAAGCAATCAAGTGGAAGCATATGCATTACTTCAAGGATTAATGTTGACAAAAGAACATCATTTTTCTTCTTTGATTGTTGTTGGAAATTTTAAACTCCTTATTCATCATATAGTATTTCATTCTCTTCCATTTATGTATATCATGTGCTCGGGGAAAACAACCAATAATCAGATGCAATGGCAAATGAAGGAGTGAATTAGAATTTGGGTGAATTGAGGTTCAATGAAGGATTAATGTTGACAAAAGAACATCGTTTTTCTTCTTTGATTTTTGTTGGTGATTTTTAACTCCTTATTCATCATATAATAGTTAATTCTCTTCCATTTATGTATATCATGTGCTCCAAGAAAACAACCAAGAATCAAATACAATGGAACATGAAGGAGTGAATTTGAATTTGGGCGAATTAGGGTTCAATGGGAAAACCTAATGGCGCCCTCTCCCTTGACATTTTCTTCATGCAATTAAAAAGGTAAAGACCTCCTCACCATGGGTACCATTTGTTTAATAAAAAAATACGCAACATGGAATTGAATCAAATGAAGCCCCATGCAATGGCACTTCAAGCCCTTTTAATTAATCATCCCCCATACCAGCCAATGTGATAACTACTATAGGATGGGGAGGCCAGTTCAAGTGAAAAAAATGTCGTTACAACCCCAAGTATCGATCAAACCATTCAAAAGGTGGGCCCTTGATTTTGTAGACCTGATCACGCCAATTTCCCGAAAGAAGAAATATATTCTAGTGTTCACTGGCGATTTTACGAAATGGGTCGAGGCCAAGGCGCTGGCTCCAACAAATGAACGGGAAATTGTCAATTTTCTTTATGAGGAGATTTTTACCAGGCTCGGTGTGCCAAGAGAGGTCATTACTGACCATGAAATGCAATTCACGTCCAAACTAATCAAAGTTATCATGGAGTAGTATCAGATTAGGTACTGGACTTCTAATCCTTATACAACTTATGAAAATTTGACATTTGGAGGTGGTCACTTAACAACCGCATCTAAAAGTTTAATTCTAATGACATTTGGGGGGGGGGGTGGATTGTCCTAAACTACTTCCAAAAGTTACATTGTTGTGACTTTTAAGGGTGGTTAAGGGATTCTAAGTTAGAAGTTAGGGTTTAAGGGTTTAGTGGCTTAGGGTTTAAGGGATCAAGGGTTTAATGGGTTATGAGTTATAAGTGTAGGGGTTAAAGGATTATGGTTTGGGGGTTACGGGGATAGGAAATTTAGTGGTTATGGGTTAAGGGCTTATGGGTTGTGATAATAGGGCCCCTAGTCCCCTTATCACAACTATTTCGGGTCCCCCTATAAATTGCTCTTATTGCCTTTTCTCTATGCCCACTAGTTCCTCTGCCCTCAGGTCATAAGGCCGCTCTCACTTCTACCCATCCATGATGCCCTTATTTCCCCTTTCCCCATTCATTACACCAAAAAAATCTCCCTCCCCCAAAATTAATGAAAAATAAGGATTTGGAGATGGTCATTAGGTAGGAGTCGTAAAATAATCTTAGCTAGGTAGGAGTTGTAAAAGAATATTAGGTAGGAGCTGTAAAAGTAATTGTAGTTGAAGCAACTGAGAAGATGGAATTTGTAGCTTGTCAAGCTGGAAAAAAAAATAACATGCTCAAAGAAGAAAGTGAAAATGCCAAAAATCAAAACTAGCATGGAGTTATTACTGTAGTCCACAACATGATAAAAGATATTGAAAACTGCATGGCAATTGAAAGTCAAAGTGTAGATGGGATAGTGAGTGAGTGGATGGGATAATGCATGTTTTATGAATAATTGCTCAGTGTAATATTCCTAATTAACAATGGCTAATTGGAATATTCGATTTTGCTCAATTTTACCTTCTATAGTTTATTTATAAATAAAAAGGTGAGTAGAGGGGACATAACTCACTTTGGATATAAAAAGTCACTCCCTAGTGGCACAACATTGTGACTTAAAGGGAGCCAAGGGGGGCCAAGGATAACGTTGAGAGGGGGCCCACGTATACACATGGAGAGACTGTGCAGATGGAGAGGAGCACGTGGCAAGAGAGAGAGGCTGCGTTGGAGGATTGGGCCTTAGGGTTGTGAGAGGCCAACGTTATAAAAGAGAGAGGAGCCTCCTCATTTTGGCATTCGAGTTTATGCATTTGAGCTAGTCACTTCGACTTCTTGAGCACACTAGCTGTTCAGCCTGTCTGCAGCACTGTTTAGTGCATCGAGTGTCTCCAAGCGGAGATCTCACCCTTAGCCTCGGGGGACTTTGAGTGCCTGCTCGGGCAAGGTATTTTTATCATCATTTTGTGGGAGGATTGATGTTTGGGTTTTCTTGCGGAGCTAGGCTTTCAGAGGCTGCACAATCTTAGAGGGAGGACACAGTCCATTCTGGGGGAGCTCCGGATTGAGTTTCTTGCAGGGGTTTTGAGCTTGGAGATTGAGCAAAGGATCAACCTTTGCCTGAAGGAGGATCTTGGTAGAGTTTGAGCCTGCATTTCAGTTGTTTCTATTCAGCCTCTGCGCAGAGCCTTGGAGGGTAGCGTAATTCCCCAAGGGGGGTGATTTTCAGGGGTCAGCCATTTCAGATATGGTTTCTGGGTTTTGCTGTGGTTGATGAGTGGAGGTGGATTCCAGATTTTTAGCTCATTCCAGTGAGGGGATCAACCCCAAGTCATCAGTTCATTTCAGTAGTAGAAGCTACACGATAGTTTTCAGCAGCTGGGATGCAGTTCAGAGAGTAGCCATTTCTTGGATACAGAGTCTGGAAAGGGCCAAGTAGCCTCCAGATCTCACCCTCTTCTCAGAGGTGAAATATCTGGTAAACGCCCTCCCAGTCCATCTCTGGTTGGAGTTTTCTTGTGTTTTAGAGATATCCCCGAAACGAGATATTACAGTGGTATCAAAGCATAGTTCTGGCTCAGCCCGTGGAGCTAGTAGTCTATGACACCGGGGAAGAGGCCTTACATTTGTTACAGAGGCGGGAAGTATAGAGATCGTGAGCGTAGGTTGGAGAACACCTACGGAGAGGGAGACTGTGTTCGAGTGGTGGACACAAAACAGGAGGAGCCTATGGTGGACGCAGGACAGGAGGAGCCTGTGCTAGATTCAGAGTAGAGGGAGCCGATGGCGGATGATAGTGAGGCAAAATAGTTTGGGGAGGCACTCCTCAAATCGGTGTAGGATCTAGCGAGACAGATTGAGGTGATGGGTCAGAGATTCACCGCTGTGGAGGCTAGACAACGTGAGACCCCATGGGTTTTCCAGGTAGGTGAGGGATCGCGTAAATCCCACCATTTTCCGGAGCATGGTGCTACTTAGTGTGATACTACTCAACAAATGGCTTCACATGCACCAACACGCTCTACCATGCCCACTTTTCTGGGAGCAAACACAGGGGTAGGAGCCCAACATGAGACAGAGCCCGGTCATATGGGCGATTATTTTGCAGAGTATCAGGCCTATGGACAAGAGTTCAAGGATGCTCTCTCGTTTAGAGATTTTGTTCAGCTCCAGCGGGACAGTAGACCCTGCGACCATCATAGAGGGCACCGACATTATCATGATGGAGATACCCACCGCACAGCTAGTAGATTCCACTTGCCCATGTTTGATGGTTCATCAAACAGTTCGGCAAAGTCTTGGGTGGAGAAGCTGGACATCTATTTCTAGCTTAACCAGATGTCGGAGACGGAGGCCATCAAGGTGGCGACATTACATTTGGATGGTGAGGCCCAGGACTGGTGGTTTTGTGGGATGGTTACACTCAGACATTCCACAGTGATGACATATTCCGAGTTCACCAAGAGATTGATTGAGAGGTTTGACCAGAGGGATCCGGAACAACACTTTATTCAGCTGACGAGGTTCAAACAGACCGAGAGCCCAGAGACATACGAGGCTCAAACAGAACGGGAGCCCAGAGACATACATTGCGGACTTCTTGAGGGTTTTAGTGATGGTGCCAGATCTATCTGCAACACGGATGATCTATATGTTTGTGGAGGGGTTAGCAGAGCCACTACGGGGTCTAGTCAGATCTACTAGACCAGCCACACTCCAGGATGCTATTAGGGGATTTACAGGATGCATTACCCTGGACCCAGACACCTTACCCCTAGAGACATGCCTTCCAGCCCAAGGGGAAGGATGTGAAGATTCCGCCTGCAAAGGGGAATCTAGGACGGGCACAGATGGATGATGATGCCAAGAGGGAGCTGAAGAAGAAGCGGTTGTGCTTTACTTGTCAGGAGCCGTGGGCACTGAGACATAGATGTGCTGCTGGAAAGGCACATTTTATTGAGGTCTTCTCTGAGAGAAGTGGGGAAGAGGATGAGGAGGATGACGTGGAGGCAGGAGACAGTCATGCAGCACAAGATCCTTTTCCACCTCCACCACCAGCAGCAGGTGGTGCGGCTTTTGCACCTACCAGAGGGGCCCTTGCAGCATTGCAAGGAGTTCCCAAGTATTTGACGTTGTGCGTACGGGGGATAGTATGTGGCCAGCAAGTATCAGTTTTGGTTGACAGTGGGGCAACCCACAACTTCATTGATGCCCAAATGGTCGAGCGGAGAGGTATACAGATGGAGAGCTTCAATGGATTTTCAGTTTTGGTCCCAGGAGATCAGACCATGATGTGTGCTCGTTATGTACTAGAGTTGTCAGTGACGATGGGCACATATACACTGACCGAACATTTTTTTGTGGTCGATATTCCAGACACCAACATGATACTGGGTGTTCAGTGGCTTATCACTCTAGGGAAGGTCACGGCAGATTGGAAGGCCCTAGAGATGGAGTGGGATGATGCGAATATCGGGAGGCATGAGAAGATACAGGGACAACCCACATATCTGCCTCAGACTGTTTCGACTCATCGGATGGAGGGAGTCTTCCAGAAGGGATACATAGAGTGGGCAGTTGAGCTACGTGCATCAGAGGCAGGGACTATAGGGCAGAAGGTGCACCCAAAGATACAGTCCATCCTTGATAGGTACGCCACAGTATTTGGGGATATTCTGTCGGGATAGCTGCCGAACCGAGGGTTTGAGCACACCATTGAGCTTGAGAAGGGCATACAGGCAGTGATTACTAGCCCTATAGGCATCCCAAAGCCTACCGGGATGAGATTGAGCGGGCCATCCAGGAGTTGCTGGCTCTTGGGCACATCCGGCCGAGCACGAGTGCTTTTGCTTCTTCTGTGGTGTTCATGAAGAAGAAGGATGGTACCTTGAGGATGTGTATTGACTACAGGGCCCTAAACAAGAAGACCCTGAAGAACAGGTACCCTATACCCAAGATTGATGAGTTGATGGATGAGTTGAGAGGAGCCTAGTTCTTCTCAAAGATTGATTTGAGATCGGGGTACCATCAGATTCGCATGAAGGAATAGGAAATTCCCAAGACTGCCTTCAAGTGTCACTATGGGCACTTTGAATTTTTGGTGATGCCCTTCGGGCTAACCAACGCCCCAGCGAAATTCCAGTCTTACATGAATCACATCTTCCGTAGTCACTTGAGCAAGTTTGTGTTGGTGTTCTTTGATGATATCCTCATTTAAAACAGGACTTGGGAGGAGCATCTCCAACACATTGAGGTAGTGTTGCGCATTTTGGAGGAGCAACAGTTCTATGCCAAGCTCTCCAAGTGTGAGTTTGGGTTGATGGAGATGTTGTACTTGGGACATATCATAGGAGTGGACGGAGTGAGAGTCCATGAGGAGAAGATCAGGGCCATCAGAGATTGGCCAGAGCCGAGGAACGTGACAAAACTTCGAGGATTCATTGGTATTTGTACTTATTACAGGAAGTTTGTCAAAATTTTCTCACAGCTTGCTGCATCCCTTACATATTTGACGAAGAAGGGGGCAATCAGTTGGTCGGATACAATGCAGCGAGCCGTTGACAGGCTCAAGGAGGTGATGAGTAGCTGCCCAATGCTTGCATTGCCGGATTTTACGTAGTCGTTTTTTTTGGAGTGTGATGCATCGGGAGAGGGGATCGACGCAGTATTGATGTAGGGAGGACACCCTATAGCCTTTGAGAGCCGGAAGCTCCTACCGCACGAGAGGTTGTATTATATATACGACAAGGAGATGTTGGCCATTATGCATGCATTGGCCAAATTCCGGTAGTATTTAGTGGGTAACAGGTTCAGGGTGAGGACTGATCACAACAGCTTCAAGTTATTTTTGGAGTAGAAATAGTTACAGGAGAGGCAGCAGAAGTGGATCAGTAAGATCCAGGCATATGAATTTGACATTGAGTATGTCAAGGGTAAGAAAAACGTGGTAGCAGATGCCCTTTCACGTAGACCAGCCACGTTGTCTCTTATGAGCTTGGATACAGACTGGAGGGCTTGAATTTTAGTAGAGTACTCCAAGGACAGATTTGCATGTGAGGTTCTGGATGGACAAGTGGCGGATGATAGGTATAGGGTGGTCGATGAGATCATCTACTACAGGGACCAGATCTTCTTGATTGAGGGATCTCAGCTCAAGAAGAAGATACTTCAGGCATCACATGATTCACCATTGGCCGGCCATCAGGGGTCTACCAAAACCTACAAGGCCATTAAAGAGAGGTTCTCATGGAAGGGCCTCAAGGAGGACATACTCTAGCACATCAGGGAGTGCGATGTTTTCCAGAGGAACAAGGGGGAGATGAGCCATCCTGCAGGATTATTGCAGCCTCTTCCCATTACGGAGGGGAAATGGGAGAGTATTTTGATGGACTTCATCACAAGGTTTCCCATGGTGCAGGGCAAGGATTGTATCTTTGTCGTCGTTGATCGACTGACAAAGTATGCACATTTCTTCGCCATATCCGGCACTACACAACCACACAGGTGGTTGAGCTATTTTTCAGAGAGGTTTTTAGGCTACATGGTCTTCCTAAGACCATCAATAGTGACAGGGACAACCACTTCATGGGCGGATTTTGGCAAGAGCTTTTCCGGTTGGTGGGGACAGAGTTAACACCGAGTGACAGTTATCACCCATAGACGGATGGGCATACGGAGATAGTTAACAAGTGGCTAGAGGGCTACTTACGTAACTATGTCAGTGGGCAGCGGCGAGCATGGTTGAAGTGGCTGCATCTGGGAGAGTATTGCTACAACACTACACATCACATGTCCATTGGTATGTCTCCATTTTATGCTTTATATGGATATCATTCTTTGTCTTTTGTTGATGTGATGTTTGGTGCTAGCAAGGCTCCAAGAGCCAAGATTTGGATCCAAGAGAGTCAGGATATTCTCCAAGCTCTCAAGGATAATATGGCTACATCACAGAACCAGCAGAAGCTGTATGCCCACAGAGGTCGGGTGGAGAGATATTTTGAGGTAGGGGACTTGGTCTACCTACGATTATAGCCATTCTGACAGTTGTCACTGAAGTAGAAGGGAGCTGAGAAGCTCAAGCCCCACTTTTATGGGCCATACAGGGTGATACACAGGGTTGGGCAGGTTGCATATGAGTTGGAGCTGCTCCAAGGCAGCAAGATTCATAACTTTTTTCATGTATCATGCCTGAAAAAGGCATTGGGGCAGCAGGTGACAGTGACAGATGAGCTACCATCCACGAATGATGAGGGGAATTTGGTGTTGCAGCCATAGGCTATTATTGATACCAGGGGGAGGCAGCTACGGAGCAGGACAATCCGGGAATTCTTGGTGAGGTGGAAGAATTTGCCGGATGAGGATGCCACTTGGGAGAGTGAGAAAATTTTGCAGCATCCATCAGTTCAGTTACTTGAGGACAAGCAAAATTTTGTCAGGAGAGACTGTAATATTCCTAATTAGCAATGGCTAATTGGAATATTTGATTTTGCTCAATTTTTCCTTCTATAGTTTATTTATAAATAAAAAGGTGAGTAGAGGGGACATAACTCACTTTGGGAATAAAAAGTCACTCCCTAGTAGCACAACGTTGTAACTTAAAGGGAGCCAAGGGGGGCCAAGGATAACATTGAGAGGGGGCCCACGTATACACATGGAGAGACTGCGCAGATGGAGAGGAGCACGTGGCAAGAGAGAGAGGCTACGTTGGAGGATTGAGCCTTAGGGTTGTGAGAGGCCAACGTTGTAAAAGAGAGAGGAGCCTCCTCATTTTTGCATTCGAGTTTATGCATTTGAGCTAGTCACTTCGACTTCTCGAGCACACTGGCTGTTCAGCTTGTCTGCAACACTGTTTAGTGCATCGAGTGTCTCCGATTGGAGATATCACCCTTAGCCCTGGGGGAATTTGAGTGCCTACTCAGGCAAGGTAGTTTTATCATCCTTTTGTGGGAGGATTGATGTTTGGGTTTTCTTGCGGAGCTGGGCTTTTAGAGGCTGTGCAGTCTTAGAGAGAGGACGCAGTTCATTCTAGGGGAGCTTCAAATTGAGTTTCTTATAGGGGTTTTGAGCTAGGAGGTTGAGAAAAGGATCAAACTTTGCTTGAGGGAGGATCTTGGTGGAGTTTTAGGCTACATTTCAATTTTTTCTATTCAGCCTCTGCGCAGAGCCTTGGAGGGCAGCGTAATTCCCCAAGGGGGGTAATTTTCGAGGGTCAGTCATTTTAGATATGGTTTCTGGGTTTTGCTGTGGTTGATAAGTAGAGGTGGATTCCAGATTTTCAGCTCATTCCAGCGAGGGGATCAGCCCCAAGTCATCAGTTCATTTCAGCAGTAGCAGCTACATGCAGTTTTCAGCAGCTGGGACACAATTCAGAGAGTAGCCGTTTCTTGGATATTCTGAGAGTATTTATTCACTTGCCTTGAGCAAGTCTAAGTACCATCACTATGATCACATATTTTACTTCATTATATTTCTCAGTATAATAAAATGGCTTAGCATTCTCTCTCTATATTTCTGGAGCATTTGTCATACATTCTATCTATGCTATTTTATGTCTGCATTACTGTTATTTTATATATTTATGGGCATTCTAGTCCTATACCACTTGGCATGTTTTTCTCATACTCTTAGACAGAGTCTGGAAGGGCCAGGTAGCCTCCAGTTCTCACCCTCTTCTCAGAGGTGAAATATCTGGTAAACGCTCTCCCAGTCCATCTCTGGTTGGAGTTTGCTTGTGTTTTAGAGATATCCCCAAAACGGGGTATTACACTCAGCTCAATTATTTATGCTCGTGATCATTGGTTGAAACCTGGTGGAGCAATCCTTCCAAACATAGCTAAGGTTTATGTGGCTGGTGTTGGAAAAGGTGGAACTAGTCTATCGTTTTGGGAAATGTATATGGATTCAACATGTCTTGTATTGGTAAGTAAGTGGTTGAAGATGCTGCTCAACAGAGAATAGTTGATGTTGTGGATAGCAGGGATATAGTGATAAAGACTTTTGTCAAACATAAATTTGATATTATGAAAATAAAAGTAATCCCGTTGATTCCATGCATGCAGGAACATATTAAAAGAATATTACGATTTTGTAACTCTAGAAGATTACAGTGATGTTTTTGGTGTAAATTTGAAATAAAATATGCAATAATATGACAAGTGGATTTTTAAAGCCTCCTTACCAATTAGTTTTCTATATTTTTAAAGCTCTGAGATTCGATCAAGAGGGTGATCGTAGAGGGTTGATTCAGCAAAATTGGCGAAGGATTTTTGAGAGGGAAATCAGTTGTTAGAGGTAGCAGTATCTCTAGAGGGTTTCTAACACCAAGAAACCCAGATCCGGTCTTCTGTTGAGTGCAGCAGTAGTAGAAGGGAGAAGAGTATCTATTTCGACAGTTTGAGCAGAGATGGCCCCATATGGATTGAGAGATAGGGATAGGTTGGACGGTGTGTCTAAATTTGCGATTTGGAAGGCCAAAATCCTGAGTATGGTATCAGAGACCACATGAAAAATGTCCTAGTTGTGCCCACCAATGTGAACGCTCTAAATAAGTTCAACGAAAATCAGGCACGAGAAAAGCACTTGCTCATGGATGGGGTGAAGGATCACGTGGTACCACACATTTTCGAGAAGAGGACGACACATGATATGTTGAAATCTTTGACCACGTTGTATCAAGGCAGCTTCGTCCAATGGAAGATGCTTCTAGAGAACCAAATGCGGATGTTCCAAATGTACAAGGGAGAGGAGATTGATTCCTTTCTCTTCATATTGCAGATGATTCGAGATCAGTTGATTGCCATGAGGGCAACTCCGGATGAAGGGCTCTTGGTGAGGACTGCCCTGAATGCAGTCACTGATGAGTGGGAGACCTTTGTCCAAAGCATCTTGGGCAGAGCACAACTCCCAAATTGGGGTGACATGTGAGCTATCCTTCTACAGGAGGAGAAGGGAGATGTAGCCCTAGCATCAAAGGGACAACAACAGCAAGGGAAGAAGAAGGACCTATCCAAGGCATGGTGCTTTAGATGTGGCAAAATTGGACACTTCGCCAGCACTTGTCCTAAGAGGAAGGATAAGGAAGCTTCAGATTCCAAGCCAAAAACAACTATAGGGGACAATGGTAGTGAGGATGATGTGGCCATGAGTGCTCATGTCTCGAGAGAAGAGGTGGGGCGATATAGATCTGTAGAGTAGCTACAGATGGGAAGGCAGGATCCTTGAGTTGCCCAAAATCTTGGATCACATATGAGCTACGAGAGCCTTAAGGAAATAACAGGATGACTGGAGAAGTGGGTGCAAAAAATCATGGAGAAGCAGAGGTAGTGTTGGGACGCTGAATTTTGGAGCAGCGTAGATGAGAGACAGTAGCGCAAAGGCAGTGCTTACGCAGTACAGTGCAGCAGACATCGCAGAGCTTCAGAGAGACAGTGCAGCGTAGCAGCAGAGGGTGCTTCAGTGATGAGATGCATCCTAACTAACTTGTTTGGTGATTGGGTGGTGGTCCTTCAGCTGCTTACTTCTCAGCAACTGAGTTGCAGTGCAACAGTTAGCAGTGGCAGTGCTATGGGCAGCATGATGCAACAATTTGAGAGGGAGATGCAGTATAGATGTGGCAATGTCATTGGTAGTGACATGGGCAACAGTACAGAGAGAAGCATCACAGTGGATGGAGATCAGCAGTACAAGCATCGGTGCAAAGACTGATGCCAGAGATCAAGGTGACACTTCAGTGGGGAACTATTGCTAGAGCACACTCCTCGCTAAGAGGGAGTGTTGAGATTTTGGGGTAGCATCGGATGTGCTATAACTCCAAAACTTTGTGGAGGGGCTAGAACACATGATATCTCCAAGACCCAAAAAAGCGTTTGGAGAAATTCCATCTGGTGTAAAATTTATTCAAATAATTAATTTTTTTAATGGGGACCCTAAGTCTAACTTAGGGAAATTAAAAAAATTAAAGTGAATTAATTTACACATGTGATGAGAACATTCTAAGTGACGTGGATCAAGATTCTTTTAATCTTAGCCATTGATTAGTGATAAGATCACAACCATTGATTTGTCAACGAGAAAAGTATAAAGGAAGGGCTTGGGGTCAATTGGAGAACACACACACAAAATCTAAGAGATCGAATTCTTCTGACGGAGCAGTGCTTGGACGAAGATCAGATTTGAGTGATTTAGAGAAGCAGTGAGGGGCGAATGCAGTGATTAGTCAAGAGGACCAAGAGTACAATGCAAGGCAAGGGCAACAGAGACGCAGTGGAGGCAGCACAACCATCATAGGGTGTGACGCAATCCCTAGAGAGGGTGACGGAGGCCCACGCAGAGCCTCCAAGGAAAGTCTGAAATTCAACTAGAGGCTAGGGTGTCTGAGCTGGCAGGGCTGAAACCGAACTTCGGTAGAAGTTTATCAGCGCAGAGCAAGGGTGACGTAATCCCTCAGTCAGTGCCATGCAACCTTACACAGTGGCAGCATATAGATTGTGCAAAGCTAGTTGGGGTTTCACTAGTGGCTCATCCAGATCAGCCAGGACTTGCGAGAGTGAGGTAAAACTCACATTTTATTTGTAGCCAAGGTTTTCTCTGTTGGGTGATCCAGATTATGGCACCCTAGATGTAATCAGAATATTGTTGCTTAATAATAATAAAACCTCATATCTGTTGCACCGGTTTTCCCGCATTGGGTTTTCCGAGGACATTTGTCCGAAAAATCTGTGTCCTTTGTCATATGTGCGTGATGTTAAATAAACGATTTGTATTTGTGTAGGTTGCTAGTTGTGTTTACCTTGAAATTATTTTGAATATTTTCAGTTAAATAACTTGCGCATAATAAAACAAGTAGGAGAAGTAAATCAATATTTAGCAGTAGGATTTTTGTGCTCAAAAATTTTCAAAGTATACAAATCAGAAATAGAATAAGAACTCAATGGCATGCATTAAATCCATTCATTCTCTATGCTTCCCACAAATAAATAACATCAAAGAGTAACAAACATACAAAGAAAAACGAAACTACGTATCAAAATGCACACTTGCATTTTTGACCCAAATGACAAAAACCTGCAAAGCCTCCAAACTAAACAGAGTCAGCTCCACAACAAATGAGATTACTCGCACTAATATCAAATGGAAATCAGTATACACTAGCACAGACACATCTAAAATTGTGTTTGGTATGCACATCAATGTTCCAAAGCTTGAGGTTGAATATCTCAAATTTCAATATTAATATATCAATTATTTCTCTAAACTCAAGATATGCAATATTGACCCCATCGAAACCAGAATTATATGGATTTGGGATATTATATTCGATGCATCTAACACATAGTATAGATTAAATGTAATTACATGCAAATAAACTATTGACGGACCCACCCACCCCAAGCAAGATGTAGATCATCTCACATATTTCGATACAAACACAAACAACTATTCATTCAAATACCACATAGTTTATTCTTGTGGTAAGGATATGAATCAAACTAAAACAAGAATTAGAAGAAGAAAAAACATACCTTCAGTCCCTCTCCGCAAGCACGTGTTCTAAAAGTACAGTATATTCAATGTCACAGTTGATGCATTTTCCAAATAATCCTGGCCCAGACAAAAATGGACAAACAAATCAGTATCACATGCCAGGCATAAGCAATCTCAAAGTAAGCATCTGGAAAAGTTCCTTTCATAGTGTAGAAATTATATACAATATGCATGTATATATCTGGACTCTCCTGATCTCACAATATTTATCTTCTTGCAAAATATTGTGAGATCAGGAGAGTCCAGATATATACATGCATATTGTATATAATTTCTACATGGTATCGGAGCGATATTGATCATTGGAGCAATTGCAAAGCATTGAAGCGGTTGAGTTTTAGGATAAAATCAGAAACATAAAGATGGAGAAAGCCGGAATTGCCACAAATTGTCCACAGAAGAATTGTTGTGTTATATAATTTTCTACATGGAATGAGAGCGAGAATTTTTGGGTGCGCGAGTTTGTAGGGAATATCTGAAAATTTTTGGTGAAATATTTTCAGAAAAAAATAACATATTTGGATTCCTTGCGAAAAAATACCCAAATTGAAAAAAAAAATCGGTCGAATCGGAGCTCGGATGAGGGAGATATCATCGATTTAAAATCAGCTCTTTTTTGTTAGAAAATTTTGCGACGGCGGGACAATTGCAATGTGCGCGAGCCAAGAATCTACATGCACTGAGGTACAAGATGCATGCAAAGCTTTCAGGAGAAAAGCAAAGGTTAGTGACTTGGTGGTTGAGAGGGAGCCTCTCAACATGCAGCGTGAGAAGCAGTCTCAGAAGGTTGTGGAGCAGCCACCACTGGAGATGCACAAGAATCTTTATAGATTTGATGTAGATGGGATTTCTACGGAGCTTCCTACTGTTGGGAAGCGGAAGGAAGACATGCAACTGAAGCTTGAGAGGGAGCAAGTGTTGCATGCAGGCGAGAAAGACATGCAATTGAAGCTTGAGAGGGAGCAAGTTTTGCATGCAGGTGATAGTGAACCTCGGGATGTGGAGCAACCACAAGAGGATCATGGAGTGGAAGAAACCACTCATGCAGAGAAATTTCGTGCCAGATGGGCAGAGGGAGTGCATGCAGCTATACCACCAGGTATGAGGTGGGGCGACATGCATGATTGATCCCAAGAGGAGATTTCTGGGCAGATTCATGAGATGGTGTGGATCTCATGGATTGAACCTGGCTACGAGGTGCCCACAACATGGCAGTAGCAAGATCAGTTGGAGTGATGCAGGCAGATCAAAGTGACAGTGTCGGATACTGGAGCGCGGATCAGAGTTGACAGCAAATGCAAGAGTGCATGGGTGCAAGAGTTCAACAGCGCAGTAGTTCCTGATGACATGTGCAGTTGGTACCAGCAGAAGTCGAAGACTTTGATGATAGATGCTAGATGCATCAAGACTGATTGAGTTGTTTGGAGCTTATTCAGTTTCAGAGGAGTTGCAAAGCAGATGCATGAGTTTGCATGGCGCATGCAAAGGGTGCATGGCACATGCAAGTGGTGCATGGCTAATGCATGGACAGGATGTCGCATGCATGGAGTTGCATGGCGCTTGTGAAGGTTGCAGGGCGAATGCATGGAGTTGCATGTCGCATGCAAAGACAGTCCTTTCTTTTTGAGAGGGAGTGTTGAAAATGGAAACAAGAAATAGTGAAGGAGGCCTCCTGAAACATCTTTCCTGATCCTAGTTGGAAAGTGATCACCTAAACTAGGTGGGGACCACATATGTGATTTTTGTCGAAAAGTATATTTTTGCACATATGGATCATGGACCTAGAGCTGCAGATGCTGCCCTTGGAGGATTGGTCATGTTATGCAAAAAATAGATGGACTTCTATTTTTAGACATATTGGGCGGAATCTATTTTTAGATTTCCAATCTAAAAATAGATATGTCAAATATTATTAGCTCTTAACAATATTTGGACTATAAACATTATCTTATTCTCTTGGAGCACTTCAGTTAAGTGCACAGATGTGGCACAAGAGCTGACAGAAGGAATTACGCTATTCCTGAGGGTTTACTGGATCTATTGCATGGAGGACTTCAATTAGAACTCATGTGACAGAGTTTGTGGAGTTGTAGAAGTAGTTGGTGGAGTTGTGTTCAGTTTAACTCAGCTAAACATAGTTGAGCTAGTTGTATCTAGTCTAACTGATTGATACACTAGTGAGAGTGGTGTGAATTAATTATTAATTAATTCACTAATTAAATACTCATTAATCAACTAAAGAATACATCAGTTAACTTCAGTGCATGGACAGTTTCAGTGGAGACCAGTGGAGAGGTAGGTGAAAGAGCAAGTTAACTATTGGTTGTGACTATACTATTGCTATTTGCAACACACAGATGGGTGGAGTAACCCATGAGGAGTGCGCAGTTCAGGCTGGGTGGTTTATCTATATAAAGAGGCCATCCCATAGCTTGAAAACGCAACTCAGGTTGGCTTCAAGCTGGTTAAAGGTTGGAGCATGAGTTTTGCTAGATCTAGCTTGATAGTGTGTAGCAAGGGAGGTAGTGCATGAGAGCTTGCAAAGAGCTTTGTACTATGATTGTTACATGACTTCCATGAAATGTATAATATACGTATAGTTAAAGTTTTTCAAATTTTTAAGCTTTCCATGAAATACCGTGTTCATATGTGTGAATTTTTATGGCTTTAATGTATGCAATTGATTTTATTTCCTATGTGATGATCAATGAAGAGATTCTCAGATGGTGCATGCAGCTAAAAACCCGTGACTGTGGAGAATCTCTGTGATAAGGTTAATTATTCAAATTTCTACAAAATTTCTACACATAGTGCCAAAATAATAACAGTAAGTTGAAGCAGTCATTGGTGATAGAAGCACAGATCCATGTTCCTGGATACAATGGATTATCGCATTAAGTCCCTTGGATTACAAGTTAGAAAGCAGCACCGAATACAACATACATCAACAGGTTTTTATCTATAGCTCTTTCGTGTTTGGACAGACAATAAGAAATTGAATACAATTCATGTGAAGGAACAGTTAAAGAAAATTCAAAGCACACTTCAAATTCAAGAATGCAAACTCAAAATCAAAAGAGCACATCAGAATCTCTAAAGAAGGTTTCATGATGTTCACCAAAAGATGAATCTTTGCAAAATGTTTGGTTCTAAAAGCAAACCACTAGAATTTGGGCTATGATAGATCATAGGAAGCTAAGACATTAAATCTATGGGATGCATGATATCATTGAATTAACTTGTGAGTAATGATGATAAAGAGTCAAATAAATGACACCTACCTACCCCTTTTGTAAACAATAAGGCAAAAATTTTACAGCTAGATATGCTTGGAAAAAGGAGGGCATGGTTGCCTCTACAGTGACAACTAGAAAATGAAACATTGAAACCCTATGCACAACAGGTTGCATGAGTAAATGATAATAATATATGTTGGAAAAGGACATTGATGTGTTTGAGACGAAAAAAACTGAAAAATAAGTTAGGATTTTTCATAAAGTAGGTCGAAACTGAATCCACTGGTTAGAAATTGTCTCCCACCAAACAATGCTTCAGGCACCACTCAATTCTACATTTGGTATCCAAATTATCAAAATTCAGTTGTGCATAATTTTGTTTTCTGTGATCAAAACATAGTAATAGCCACACAAAGTTCAAAATGTAGAGCATATATACATACATTTTTGGTTTTTTCTTGAGGCCACGCATTGCACATACTGTGGCTAGGGTTCGAAGCCCATAATCTAAATGGGGCAATTGGGATAATTAGACACTGCAAATGCACATACTGTTCTAGGGTTCGAAGCCCATTACAGTTTTGAAGATCTTAGAGATCACAACATCAGCTTCACAAATGGCTACTACCATCAATAGAATATTGGATCTTTTCAATACTTTCTCTGATGGATTGACAGATAAAATCATGGATTAAAATCTTAAAGATGTTGATCTCAATGTTAGATCTCAGGCACTCAATGCCCTGCTTCAAAATCGTCAACTCCAGGTTTTCAAGCAGGGTGATTTCATAGTTTAGAAGCAACAGACGAAAGAAGAATATGTAAGGTTTAAGGGCCTCTCATCTGAAGATATGCTCATATATAAAGTCATAAAAAATGTTGGAAATATGGGTATATGGACAAAAGATATGAAAAGAGAAACAAATTTACAGCAGCTACAGGTTAAAAAAGCATTGAAAAATATAGAAGCTCGTGACTTAATAAAAGGGGTGAAGTGTGTTTCTAACTGAGCAATGAAGGTGTATATGCTAGCAGAATTGACACCTTCAAATGAGATAAATGGAGATGCATGGTACACAGGGCTAAATTTTGATATGGAGTTCACTAACATTGTTAAGCAACAGTGTTTGCAGTTCACCTTGGAGCAGGGTGTAGCCACTATTGAGAGTGTTGCTGATTTTGTGAGAAAATCAGGGATATCAAAGGTGGAATTGAAGGTTGAAGAGCTCAAGAAAATGGTGATGTGGAAGAAGTGATAAGCACGGGAACCAGAGACTGCTGCTATAGAGGTTCCCAAGCTCAAATTCAGGAGTGGTCATCATTTACGAACATTCCTTGTGGAGTTTTCCCTGTCTTGCGAGAGTGCACAAATGATGGTCTGATTTCTGATTTCCATGGCACAACAACTACATTATACATGCAATAATTTCTTAAACTCTTACCTTCTTGTATGTCTCTCAAAAGATGGAGGAGGGGCCACCTTCTTCTTCTTGAAACTGAATAATCGCTTCTTCATCTTTTCTCGAGTCGAACTCTTCAATGCATTCAGTATCGATGAGAGGGTGTTAAGGCCCCTCATGTAGCTCTAGCTTTGCTCTACTGTTTTGGTAACAGAATGCTCTGTGTTTAGTTTGCCCCTGTTTAGTTTGCCCGCCAATCCTCCATGACAATACCCTCTTGAAATTTAAATCGAGTGGGAAAATGGTTTTTGGATGACTCAAATAATTTTAATTGGAAGGGTAAAAAACGTTTATCACAATATAATAATTCCAATATAATAAATATTATAATTTCTTAAAAGTTATTCGAATATGGTAAATATTTTAATATTTTTCAAAAAAAAGGTGGATACTATGTTTATTTTGCAAATCAATTTATTTTTTATGTTTTTTATTTTTTTTCATTGTATATGATTAATTTATATTCATCTTCATTTCAAATTTATCAAGTGTCTAGAGATCAAATTTAAAGAGGTTTGAATCTCAAGAGATTTGATTCTTCCCTCTAGACCTTTGGTAGATCTAGAGTTAATATAGATCTAGATTGGTTTAATTATTAATTTTATGTTTTTAATTTTTATTTTATTTTGACGGACTCAAAATGTTAAAGAGAACATTACAACATCTTTACCATAGGAGAAGAATTCAACACTAGAGAAACCCTAGAGGCCCATGGAAAAATTGCAGGCAAAGAAAGCGTCGTAGTTTTGACAAAGAGTGAACAGGCTCTAGACAATGCTAGGCTCTAATATCATTGTCAAAATGCAAGATAAGATTAAATGGTAACCATGAGTTTTTTATCCACGTGATATATATTTTGTAGAGAGATGGTCGCCATGATAAACCCTCTGAAGGCACGCAACTACTCATCAAATATGCTTTTAAGATGAGATGTTGATTGCTTACTATTGGACCCACATGGAGGAGGAGGAGTTGGTGGATTATGAACTAGAGGAGGGGGGTTTTCAACAAATTTGGTCTAGTCCCAAGGATTTTATCCATTTTCATTTAAAATTCAACTTAGAAGGTCACCATACTGCAGTTTCTAGGCCTACCAGATCTTTAGAAAGAAAAGTTAAGAATTCAATAGGAAACTATCTAGCAGTTTGAAGGCCCTAACCCTTGCTCTAGCCACGCACTATTAGGGTCCTTTAGTTTTGGCTAGCTCGGGGCCTGAGGATGTTTGTCAGGGGCTAGATAACTCTTCTTGGGGTGTGTGGCTCTAAGTTTAGTTTCCCTATTGTCACAGATATTGGAGGAAGACATACAATGTGTTACTACTTCCTTAGGGTTTTCAGAATTTTTTGAACACAGTGGGGGTTCTTCACTCTCAGAAGCCTCTCCAGATTGTTTTCATGTATATCCTTCATCTCAAGTGCCATCGAACTCGCCCTCCTTCGGTGAATTAGTGAAGGAGAGCCTTGCCTCGACAATGGAAGAAGTTAAAACTAACATCATGAATGGTCTTGTGGTTTTCAGGGAGAAACACTCTTGTGAATAAGAAGGAATTATGATTCAAAAGGAGTATGAGAAAGCGAGGAAGAGGAAAATCCATTGTAGTGTCAAGAAGAAGAACAAAGTCCTACTTTCTCTATTTTTGGGAGTCAACGTCACCATTCAAAATACTAAGGAAATGTCCCAAAAATCCTTGGTGGGGCAAGTAAGGGGTTGAAAATTCAAGTCCTCAACCCTAAACGTGTGGGCAGACAATGAAATCTTACCTATTGTAAAATTTTCTCCATAAGTGTCATTGTTAGCCCAAGGTTAGATTCATTTGTGCTTCAAAGATGTAGCAGACACCCAGAAGGTACAACAAATGGTTTAGAAAACTGATTCATCTCCTATCCTTTTCAATTTCTAGATGTCCCTCTTCGATGCAAAGTAGGAGAGACTAGATATGGCCCCAGTCTAGGTTCATCTTCCAAGTCTCCCTCCTACCTATTGGGATGCCCTAATTTTCAAAGATATAGGTAACTCACTGGGATCTTATTTAGCCCATGAATCTACATATTTAGAGATGGGGATTAAGACATACACCCACATTTTGGTTAATATGGACCTCATAGAAGGGCTTATAAAAGGTATGGATATCTGGATTGGGGTGGAGTGTATTTAGATATTGGGTTATGAAGGAATACCTTTTAGGTGTAGGCGGGGCCATAGGTATGGGCACCTGGCTAAAAAATATAAGCTTCCCTTTTCTTGCTTAGGAATATCCATCTAGAGGAAAGGACATATTAGGTTAGAAAAGGGTTCTGGATTGGAGGTTTTTGGCGTTGAGGAAAAGCTAAATGGTGCAACTCCTCTCTGCAACACATCCTTCAAGTTGTTGATGACAATTGTCAAGATATGGTGTTTATGTTGTAAGTTTTCTAGAAGGCCTACTAAAGGGGTGGAGTTTCATTTCCTTGGATGCTAATGGAAGGTTAGGGGGTTTAGCAGTTGGATGGAAAGCCATAAATATTTGGGTATCCAATTATCGGGGTTTGGATTCATGTAGGAACCTCTAGGACATATGAATCCAACACTCGACTCAACCCCTAAAAAATACATTTTATGCTTCCTCGTAATGAAGGGGTTTATTATAACTCTTACAGGAAGTTTAGATTATTGGTTGTGGGTTGATCCAAACCTTTTTATCGAAGATATAGTTATGATGATGAGCCTTAGAAACTTAGCCTAAATCCCATGGAATGCTCTATATCCAAGCCATAACTAGGTTGATTATTCATATTTTATTATCCTTAATACCTTGTATAGAATGAGATAGGTTCAGTATCGTACCTAACCTAGTCATTAGCCCATGTGATTCTCTAAAACTATGCTACATGCATTGATTATCATACTCCTTAAAGGTTGGTTTTGCAAGTGTGATTTTTTATCTTTGACATCCCATATTGTACAATTCTCCCATAAATTAGCTTTATTTCTGAATACAAAGAAGCACATATGATAGACCTTCAACATTTGTGTATTTTCCTTGAAAAGTGAGACATTTTGAAACAAAATTAGAGTTTGCATGTCATTCATTCAATATTTTGAACAACATGCAACTAATTATGGTAGGTATTGGAGTATTTCGTTTGACACATGTGTTTATATTTAGTTTCATTCTCTTAAGTTGAGATGGTATCAAGGAAAAAGAATTTGGCAATTGGTTTGACTTTGGCTGATATAGGCCCTTAATATTTGTGCCCCTTGATATATTTTCCCTTTTGCTCTTGATTCAATTATTTTTGAATGTTTTCCAATCTCATGTATAAAATTTGTCCTTATAAATTGAGTCACCTATACACCAATTTTAGTCATTGTTATCTAACAATATTGATCATTTGGAGGATGGGGATGGTGTGGTTATAGGCCTTGCCTCTCAATTGAACATTTATTTATCTATGTACTTGGGTTTCAACACACCTCCTTCCTAAATTCCATGCACCTTCATTCTTTAGGGCTTACAACCTAATGTTATAATTACAAAAATGGATGAATGACAATACAATGTTAAGGAAAGTTCTCTTGTATGCCTTAAAGTTCCCTAGATTGATATGAAGAATCTAAGCTAATTTTTTTGTTGCTTCTAATCTCAATGCATTTCTGAGTGCAACTTCTTTGCTCACCATTGATTAGCTAGCATTACTTCTTATTGTTCTTCTTTCGTGGATAGTTTGTGGCATAGTGTCCATGCTCATGAATACTCCCACCCTCCATTTTTCCAAACATCATTTTTAATATTATGCCTTCAAATATAATTTTAATATCATACCCATTTTTTTTCTTATGGATGTTGAGCGCACTCTATGATTCTTTGTAATGCCAAAAATTGATTTAAAAGGAAGCTTCAAAAATCAATTCAATTTCATTCTAATAAATTTATTTTAAAAACATTGATGGCAAACTACACAATGAGTGGTTCGAAAGGCATGTACCTTAAAAATTTTATGTGATTTATCCATAAGAGTTTTTAAAGAAATTAATTAATTAATTATTAAATAAAATTGAGATAAAATAGTAAATTTAGGAGAGGTTTTTGTAACCCTTGGTTTTACTCATGGTATTCCACCTTGCCAACAAGGGGGAATTAACCTGCTCTTGTTTCGAATGGCTAATCCCAACGAGTTTTAAGGATTATTATAAGGGTTAGGGGAATAATTAATTAGTGGTTAAGGGATTAAGGATTAGGGGCTTAGGGCTTAGGGGAATAGGGGCTTAGGGGTTATAGGTTTAAGGTTTATAGGTTAGTGGAATAATGAGATAGTGGTTAAGGGGTTAGGGATTGGGGGCTTAGGGCTAAGGGGTTACTCTTGGGGCTAAGGGGTTGGGGATTGAGGGTTAGGGGGTTAGGGGATTTAGGAGCATTTATGGGTTAGGGGTAAGAAATTATAGTTAAACTCTGAGAGGGGGTGAATCAGTTTAACCACATTCCCGATCTTTTAAAACTTTTCATTAAAATTTTTTACACCTTCATTTCATATCTAATTTAATGTGTGAGTAATCTTAGAATGTAAGCAGCAAGTATTAGTATAATATAACAGTAGACGTAATATGAGAGTAGCAGGTATTAAGCAGATGATACATATCAGATCAATACATAAATATCATGCACAGAGACACCAGATATAAGTGGAAACCCATAAAGGGAGAAAACCACATCTTATTATTGTTGTGATGCAAAGGCAAGCTCCAACTCCTCTCACTCACTATTTTTCCGTTATGCACCAACCTACAGGAGGCTCCAACTCAATTTCGCAAGCTACAAACTTGCAAGGAACCAATCCCCTTCAATTTTCCGCAGTACCCGAACTCATGTGAGGCTTCAACCTCGCCCGCTTACACCGATGTACTTACTGCCGCAACTTGATAGGGAAGCTCCAACTTCCTGAATTTATCAAATTGAATGTTTGTTGATTTACTTCAGATATCAGCTCTATTCTGTAGCTTCTCTTTCTGCTCTTCTTCTCTTAATCTTCTCTTCTTTATTCTTCTATATTCTGCATTCTCTATATTTTCTCTCTCTCTCTCTCCCTCGAGCTTATCAAAATTGGTATTATATATAGAAATTCTCACATGACTGTTTGTATTTCACAAGGAATTTGAAGTGAACAATCATGACTCTTTGGCTTTTATCTTCTTATTCCTTTTCCCAACTCATTTTTAGAATTACTACAATATGTAAAAATTTCCATGCTACAGTGGGATTTTGACTTTTCCTTAGGATACTTGTCTTTGCATCACAAACAATAAAAATAATTACAACATTTACATTTTTCAGTTATACATCAATTTCACTCAACTCCTTTTCTGGATTTTGGCTTTATTGGATTTGTCTTTTCTGCTGCTGTTGAGTGACTGTTCTGCCTTCTTCTACTCACTGTCTCCTACACATTCTCTAGTTTTCTGAGCTTCACTTGTCCAATTCACTTTTGAATCCCTGGAATTTTCTTGTTCACGAACTTTCATCTCTGCACGCTCTCCTCTTCTTTTCTTTTCCTTACACATTCATCCAACATTACTCTCTTTTTCATTTTCTCCTGTATGAAGTTCCCTGTTCATTGTAGTTATATAATAGTTGATTTTAAATCTGGGAAAGCTTGAATTAATCCGGAAACGTTATACCAGAGTCCAGCAATACTCGGTGTTCTTTTATTAACTCACAACCTTAATATATATCAATATATGGTCACACCTTCATCCTTATTAATTCATAAACCTTAATATATATTTGATTTGGGCCCACACACCCACAACACATTACCAACGTGGGGTAAACACGGTCGAATCGTACCTTCACTAACCTCTGCACACCTTTGTTAAACTTCGGGCATGTTCAACGTGCGATCGCCGTCCGATGGCCCGTTTCCAAATCAACGGCTCCTGTCCATTTCGTGCGGCTTCCAATGCAGAACGTTAACACGTGATGTCACAGTTTAACAAGTGGTTTTGGAATGGGTCCACAGGCCACGTGTTGATTCCTGTATGGAATCACTCCTCCTCCAAGCAATACCACTTATGGTAGATAGGAGGTGCGATGAATTCTACTTACGGCCTTTACTGTTCACTCTAAACCACGTCACTGTTCCTCTTGCAAGGTTCCGTCCTCCACTCCAGGTTCCGGTGCAACACTTTTACTCTTATTTAGCCCATGAATCTACATATTTAGAGATGGGGATTAAGACATACACCCATGTCTTAGTATATTCGCTTCCTCTGCCTCTGCCTCTGATAACAGTTCGGTCTCTTATTATATTCGCTTCCTCTGCCTCTGCATGTCTCCTTTATTTCCTTCATTTGCTTCTTTGCTGTATTTATTTCCATGATAACAGCTCTGTCTCTGTAGCTATTTTTATTACGCTCTCTCTTTTATTTCATATGCTCCTTGACTGATGCTACTCCTTAATTCTCATTTTGTTGCCTCTGCTTCTTTAAATGAACCTGTCTCTACTGCTCGACCCTCTCTACATCTTACTTCTTTGCTGCTTTCTTTGCCTTGTTGCTGCCTCAGGTTTTCCTCCTTTGCCATCTCTTTTGCAATCAATGACAACATTTCCACCAGTCTCCCCCTTTGGCATTGATGGAAAAACCTCTCCTTTTGCTTTTCCTCCCCCTTTGACATCAATGGCAAAGGGTTTCTTTTTGCATTTCCTCTCTCTGAGTTATGTTTAGGCCCTCTTCTGCTGACTTTGTACCATGCTGGTCCATAGTGATGTATAAGACTTGTTGAGAGAACACTTTGAGGATTATCGACTTTGAATATACACTATAAATTGATACAGTTCTCTCACTTGTATAGAGCTAAAAGTGAGAATAATTATACTTCATAGAATACATTATATCAGCTTTATCTAGTCAGAGATGTATGATTGGATTCAGCAACTAAAAATGCTGAGAGGCTTCAAATGATAATCACTACTCGTCTTTTATGTTTCAAATTCTTAATATAATGTTTCAGAACACAATACTGATCCTTTTTCTCTGTAATTGACCTTTTGATGCTTGAATAATGCAAATAACTCTAGGATAATAACTTAGTGTTCTTTTGTCTTAGTCCTTTGATCCTGAGGACCTGATTCATGCTTTCCTTGTTGGCTGATCTCCTCCTGCAATGATATTTTCGTTTTTTTTCTCCCCCTGAAATGATATTTTCGTTTTTGTTCTCCCCTGAAATTGTGTTTTCTCTTTATATCAGAGAGTAGCATCTGCAGATACTACCCCTAGTTTATCTCTCAAATATTTAAATGGTTCTCTAGCAAGAGGTTTGGTAAATATATCTGCTGTATGTTCTTTTGTTGGTACATATTCCAGCTTTACTATCTTCTGAGCCACTTTTTCTCGGAGGAAATGATACTTGATTGGAATATGTTTAGTTTTAGAGTGAAGCATAGGGTTTTTAGATATACTTATAGCACTTATATTATCACATTTGATTGAGACAGGTTCAGCAATGCTTACCTTCATGTCTTGAAGAGTTTTCTTCATCCACATGACTTGTGTACAACATGTTGTTGCTGCTATATATTCTTCTTTTGCTGTGGACAGAGAGATAGATGTTTGTTTCTTGCTTAACCATGCCACCAGACTTTCTCCTAGATAGAAAGCACCTCCACTTGTGCTTTTCCTGTCATCCACACAGCTGGCCCAATCTACATCTGTGTATGCTGTCAAAGTGAAGCCTTTGCCTTTAGGATACCAGAGTCCATATTGTGTTGTTCCTTGTAGATATCTGAATATTCTTTTTACTGCCAGAAGATGGTTTTGTTTAGGTGCTGCTTGATATCTAGCCACTAGTCCTACTGCTAGCATTATGTCTGGCCTTGATGCAGTTAGATAAAAAATACTTCCTATCATGGATCTGTAGAGTTTTTGATCTATATCAGCAGATCCATCATCAACACACAACTTGCATCCCGTGATCATGGGAGTTGACACATGTTTACAGTCCTCCATTTTGAACTTTTTCAACATTTCTTTTAAGTATTTTTCTTGAGAGATGAAGGTGCCTATGTTCTTTTGTTGAATTTGCAGTCCCAAGTAGAAACTGAGCTCTCCAATCATAGACATTTCAAACTCTGTTTTCATGTCATCAGCAAAACCTTTTGCTAGTTCATCTTTGTTGCTTCCAAACATAGTGTCATCAACATAGACTACAACAATCAGGAGTTCATTTTCATGGGATTTTATGTATAGATTGATGTCTACTCCACCTCTCTTAAAACCCTGTTTTTGCAAATATTTATCCAATCTTGAGTACCAAGCACGAGGAGCCTGTTTCAGTCCATATAGGGCCTTCTTTAGTCTGCATACATAGTCTTCTTTGTCTGTCAATGAGAAGCCTTCTGGTTGTTCCATGTACACTTCTTCTTCTAGATCTCCATTAAGAAAAGCAAACTTTACATCCATTTGATATAACTTGAAGTCTTGGTAGCATGAAAATTCCATGAACATTCTGATAGCTTCCATTCTGGCTACAGGGGAAAATGTTTCTTCATAATCAATTCCTTCAATTTGTGAGTATCCTTTGCAGACCATCCTGGCTTTATTCCTGATTACTTGTCCTTGCTCATTCATTTTGTTTTTGAATACCCATTTTGAACCAATGATATTCTTCTCAGTGGGTCTAGGAACTAGTTCCCAAGTATTGTTTTTCTCAATTTGATCCAATTCTTCATTCATAGCATTCACCCAAGACTTGTCCTTACTGGCTTCTTCAAATTTCTTTGGCTCTATTTGTGACAACATGGCTATGTATACCTCTTCAGTTTGTTCTGTCAGCTGCCTTCTTGTTTGGACTCCTACACTCTTGTCTCCAATGATTTGATCTTCTAGATGGTTCTTTTGAGTGTATCTTGAGGGGGTTTTCGAGTTCAGTTCAGTATCTTCTAAAGTATTGCTTGCTCCATCATCATATTGGTCCTCTTCTTCATGATTTTCTAAATAGTTGCTGCAGTCTGTATCTCTTGTCTTGTTTGGGAGTTCTTCATCAAATCTTACATCAATACTTTCTACAATTTTTTGAATAGTCTTGTTGTAGCATCTGTATCCTTTACTCTTGGATGCATATCCTAAGATTATTCCTTCATCTGCTCTTGCATCAAATTTCCCTAGATTTTCATCATTGTTCTTTATGTAGCACTTGCTGCCAAAGACTCTAAAGTGCTTGATTGATGCAGGTTTACCATGCCATAGCCAATAAGGTGTCTTGTCACTGTTAGGTCTTAAATGAGCTTTGTTTAGAATATGTACTACTGTGTGTACAACTTCTGCCAAAAAGGTTTGAGTAATGTTACTCTCTTGCATCATAGCTCTAGCCATTTGTTGTACATACCTGTTTTGTCTCTCTTCTACTCCATTCTGCTGAGGTGTCCCTGCAATGGTAAATTGTTGTTTTATTCCATGTTCATTACATAGGTCTGCAAAGTCATAATCTGTGAATTCTCCTCCTCTATCTGATCTGATACATTTTGGCTTGCATCTAGTTTGATTTTCTGCTAATGCTTTGAATGTCTTAAACTTTTCTAGTGCTTTTGATTTGTTCTTGAGAAAAGCAACCCATGTCATTCTGTAGAAATCATCTATTATCAACATGAAGTAGGATTCTCCACTTGGTGTCTTAGTTCTAGCAGGTCCACACAAGTCCATGTGCACAAGCTAGAGTGGTCTTCTTGTTGATAGCTCATCTTTAGATTTAAAGGATGTGTGAGTCTATTTCCCCAATTGACAAGATTTGCATATGGTATTTGAAGGTCTTTTTATTTCTGGCATATCTCTGACAGCTTTCTTCTTGCTCAGTCTGATGATATGGTCGAAACTAAGGTGTCCCAATCTCCTATGCCATAACCATGACTCCTCAAGTTTTCTAAGGTGGCAGGCTTCATCTTCCTCTTTCAATATGTACACATTACTCTCTGTTCGAATACCTTTGAGCAGAGTATTTCCTGTTGTGCTTGAATTTACTACACAATCTTGTGCTCTAAAAAGAACTTCACACCCTTTGTCACACATCTGACTCACACTCAGTAAATTTTCTTTCAGTCCATCCACAAATAGTACATCTTGGGCCTTTCCTCTGCCATTGTCTATGCTGATTGAGCCTTTTCCCTTGATCTTTCCTGATTTATCATTGCCAAAAGTAACATTGCGAGATTTATTTTCATCAAGAGTTATAAACTTGCTTCTGTCTCTAGTCATGTGTTTAGAGCAGCCATTGTCCAAATACCACTGGCTTTTCAGGTCTTGAGCAGTTAGAGCTAGGTCACACTTATTCTCCTTTTTCCATTGGAGGCATCCTTTTGTTTTATGTCTTTTGTGAGATGATGAATCACTCTCTTTCAAAGGACATTTGAAAGGCATACGTCCAGATTGATTGCATATAAAGCATTTGATCATAGTTTTTGCAGAATTGTGAGTATGAACACAATTTCTTTGATTCATAAACCTCCTTGAAGTGTTGAAAATCAATATTTGTCCATAATTTCTACATTCAATGATTTTATGGCCAAATTATTTACAATAAAAACAGTAACCATAGAAACTGTTTGCATACCTGATGTGAGGTTGTCTTCTCCAGTTGCTTGTTTGAGGTAGTCTCTTCATTGTTTGCATCTTTTGCAGGTTTGAATTACTCCTCCTTGTATGAAAATATGCAGCAATGTGTCCCAGCTTGTGGCAGACATAACAGGTGGCATTCTTCATAGGAGGGAAGAATCTCCTTTGATGGCTTGCAAGCTTGACAGACCCAGGAGTATATGAACCTTTTTCTGTTGTCTGAGTATTTCTTTCATTCTATGTTATTCGAGGATTATTATGGGTTCTGTTTCCCTCCTTACCTGCTTCTTCTTTTGTAGGCATTATTTGAGGTGCTTCATCATTCTTCTTTGATTTTACAAAGATAATTTTTATGTTTTCCTTTTCTTTGCTTTTACTTGATTCTCCTTCATAGCCTATTCCAGTTTTTATCAAAGGAGATCTTTGAGCATCCAAAATTTCATCCAACTTACCAGAGCTTGTTGTTTGAGAGGAGTTCATATACACTTTCTGTTGAGCACTTTCTAATTTCTTCCTCAGACATACAATTTCTTCTTCCAGCTTCTCTTGCTCTCGAGTTTTATCCTTGATTTGCTGAAGTAACATATCTTCTATCTTCTTAGCTTCTTCAAGCTTTACCTTCAGCTGCATGAGGACTTCTGAATTTTTTTCTTCTTTCACACATTTGAGGAGAATCTCTTTTTTTTTTCTACATTTTAGTTTGAGTCTGTCAATCTCCTCCAGAGCACTTCTTAGCTCCCCCTCAAGGTCGACTTCCCCTTCTTCTTCTTCATCTTCTAGTAAGAGTCCTTCAACATTTTCTATGGCCATCAGTAAAAATTTAGAGGTTCCCTCTTCTCCGGAGGATTCATCTGAGTGTTCAGATGTACTGCTGTCTTGTTGAGCATAGAAGGATTTTCCGCTGAATTTCTTTCCTTTCTGCCAGTTCTTTGATGTGTTTTTCTCTGATTCTTGAGCCTGATTTCTTACTTTCTTGTGAGGACACTTAGCAGCATAATGTCCAACTCTTCCACAGTTAAAACATTTGAAGGGAAGTTTACCTTTGTATCTACCTGAGCCTCTATCCAGTTTCTTGAAAAATTTAGCTTCTTCTTCATTAGAGCAAGAGCATATGTCTACTTTTTCTTCTTTATTCTTTTCTATTTTAAAAGCTGCTTCCCTCGTACTTGGCTTCTTCTGTGGGAGCCTCATCTCATACGTTGTTAGATTTCCAAGTAGCTGGTTCATGGTCAAGGTCTCCCAATCAGTTGTCTCTTCTATTGCAGACACCTTAGGATTAAATCTGCATGGGAGTGATCTTAGAATCTTTTGCACAACTATACTTTCTGGCATGGTTTCTCCAAGAGCTTTCATATTGTTAACAATTTCTGCAACTTTTAAGAATAAGCTGCCAATATCTTCATCATCATTCATTTTAAATTTTCAAACTGGGCTCTATATATTTGAAGTTTGGCAGTCTTTACCTTTTTATTTCCCTCATGGATATTCTCTAGAGTGTCCCACATATCTTTGGTAGTCTTACTGTGCATTATTTTGATAAACTCAGCTTCACATAGTCCATTTAAGATTGCATTCATTGCTTTTGCATTAGCTATAAAGCTTTGTTTAGCTTCTTTCTCTGAATCAGTTGACTTTGTGACATATCCAAATTCCACAGCATCCCAAACTTCTAATCCTAAATACATTATATATGCTTTCATTCTGATTTTCCAGAAGGCATAATTAGCACCAGTGAAGAAAGGTGCTTTATTGGTTGAGCTTCCTTCTTGACTAGCCATCTTGAGGGCCTAGGATCTCCTTTCAGTTGTTAGACTGATACAAAAGGAACCTGCTCTGATACCAATTGTTGAACCTTTAGTTAAACTGAGAGGGGGGGGGGGGGTGAATCAGTTTAACACATTCCTGATCTTTTATAACTTTTCATTAAACTTATTTACACCTTCATTTCATATCCAATTTAATGTGTGAGTAATCTTAGAATGTAAGAAGCAAGTATTAGTATACTATAGCAGTATACTTAATATGAGAGCAGCAGGTATTAAGCAGATGATACATATCAGATCAATACATAAATATCATGCACAGAGACACCAGATATAAGTGGAAACCCATAAAGGGAGAAAACCACATCTTATTATTGTTGTGATGCAAAGGCAAGCTCCAACTCCTTCTCACCACTATTTTTCTGCAGGCACCAACCTACAGGAGGCTCCAACCTCAATTCTGCAAGCTACAACTTGCAAAGAAGCACCAAATCCCTTCAATTTTCTGCAGGCACCAACCTATAGGAGGATTCAACCTCAGTCAGCTACAACTGACAGCTATCAAGCTGCAACTTGATAGGGAAGCTCCAACTTCCTCAATTTATCAAACTAAATGTTTGCTAATTTACTTCAGATATCAGCTCTGTTATGTAGCTTCTCTTTTCTGCTCTTCTTCTCTTAATCTTCTCTGCCTTATTCTTCTATATTCTGCATTCTCTATATTTTCTCTCTCTCTCTCTCTTGAGCTTATCAAAATTGGTATTATATATAGAAATTCTCACATGACTGTTTGTATTTCACAAGGAATTTGAAGTGAACAGTCATGACTCTTTGGCTTCTGTCTTCTTATTCCTTTTTCCAACTCATTTTTAGAATTACTACAATATGTACAAATTTCCATGCTATAGTGAGATTTTGTCTTTTCCTTAGGATACTTGCCTTTGCACCACAAACAATAAAAATAATTACAACATTTACATTTTTCAGTTTTACATCAATTTCACTCAACTCCTTTTCTGGATTTTGGCTTTATTGGATTTCTCTTTTCTGCTGCTGTTGAGTGACTGTTCTGCCTTATTCTACTCAAAGTCTCCTACACATTCTCCATTTTTCTGAGCTTTTCACTTGTCCAATTCACTTTTGAATCCCTGGAATTTTCTTGTTCACGAACTTTTCATCTCTGCATGCTCTCCTCTTCTTTTCTTTTCCTTTCACATTCATCCAACCTTATTCTCTTTTTCGTTTTCTCATGTATGCATTTCCCTGTTCATTGTAGTTATATAATAGTTGATTTTAAATCTGGGCAAGCTTGAATTAATCCGGGAATGTTATACCAGAGTCCAACAATACTTGGCGTTCTTTTATTAACTCGTAACCTTAATATATATCAATATATGGTCACACCTTCGTCCTTATTAATTCATAAACCTTAATATATATTTGATTTGGGCCCACACACCCACAACACATTGCCAACGTGGGGTCAACACGGTCGAATCGTACCTTTGCTAACCTCCGCACACCTTCGTTAAACTCCGAGCATGTTCAACGCGTGATCGCCGTTTGATGGCTCGTTTCCAAATCAACGGCTCCTGTCCATTTCACGCGGCTTCCAACGCAGAATGTTAACGCGCGATGGCACAATTTAACAAGCGGTTTTGGAATGGGTCCACAGGCCACGTGTCGATTCCTGTATGGAATCGCTCCTCCTCCGGGCAATACCACTTATGGTCGATAGGCGGTGCGATGAATTCTACTTACGGCCTTTACTATTCACTCTAAACCACGTCACTGTTCCTCTCGCAAGGTTTCGTTCTCCACTCTAGGTTCCGGTCGAACACTTTTACTCCGGGTTCCGGTCTTTTATAAGTGGCGCTACGATATGTATAACACACAGTTCCATTACCATTGCACATATAATTATGGTTCCACCTCTATTTAGTTTAACATCGTCGTGTTTTTGCTCCGTTAGTGTTATGGATAACTTCACTGTATTATCGTGAAACATCAACACAGTTCACAAAATTTGTTTATATATATATAAATAATGCCCGGCTTGGAATTTTATAACGGCTCTGCCTTGGCACTGCCTCTGCTGCTTTTGTCGTTCTGCCTCTGCCTCTGCCTCTGATAACGGTTCTGTCTCTTATTATATTCGCTTCCTCTTCCTCTGCATGTCTCCTTTATTTCCTTCATTTGCTTCTTTGCTGTCTTTATTGCCATGATAACAGCTCTGTCTCTGTAGCTATTTTTCTTACGCTCTCTCTTTTATTTCATCTGCTCCTTGACTGATGCTACTCCTTAATTCTCCTTTTGCTGCCTCTGCTTCTTTAAATGAACCTGTCTCTACTGCTCGACCCTCTCTACATCTTACTGCTTTGCTGCTTTCTTTGCCTTGTTGCTGCCTCAGGTGTTCCTCCTTTGCCATCTCTTTTGCCATCAATGACAACATTTCCAACAAGGGGAATAATGAGTTAGTTGTTAAATGGGTTAGAGGTTAAGGGAATATTATGCATTTAGAGGTTAAGGGGTTAATATTATGCATTTAGAGGTTTATGGTTTAAGGGGTTAAATGGGTTAGGGGTTGGGAATTAGGGTTTAATGGGTTAGGGGTTAAGGGGTTATAGGTTTAGGGTTTAGGGGTTAAATGGGTTAGGGGTTTAGGGGGTTAGGGGATTTAGCAGTTAAGGATTTTAGGGGTTAGAATTTAGGGGCTAATGGGGTTAGGTTTTAGTGGGTTAGATGGGTCAAGCATCAGGAATTAGGGTTTAAGGGGTTAGGGTTAAGGGTTTAAAGGTATAGGGTTTAAGAGGTTAGGGGTTAAGGGTTTATAGGTTTAGGGTTTAGGGGGTTAAATGGGTTAGGGGTTTACTAGGGGTTTAGGGGGTTAAATGGGTCAGGGGTTAAGGGTTTAGGGGTTAGGGGTTAAGGGTTTAGAGGTTTATGGTTTAGGGGTTAAATGGGTTAGGGGTTTAGAGGTTTATGTGGTTAAATGGGTTGGGGGTTGGGAATTAGTGTTTAAGGGGTTAGGGGTTAAGATGATAGTTTCATTGGTCTCTGTTTGTGCACAATAGTTGCTTATTCTTTGCGTCTCAATGTAACAATTTTGTAAGTATTGTTGCTTGTTGCCATGTTTTCTTTATTTATTAATTTATAGAATTTGTTAGCCATTGATTTACATTTATTGATGAAAATGTCTATTGCAATCAAACCAAATGTATGTTCAATCTCCAGTTTCAAACTCAGCCATAGTGTTGTCACACAATTTAAGTCCGGAGAATGGCCATCTGATGAAGTCTTAATAACCAGATTGCACCTCATGACTACTCCAAAAAATCTTAAGCTTGAGTGTCCCACATTCATGAGAAATTTGGCTCTTATACTCTTGCTCCACCTGACTGTGTCTTGGAAATACCCTTGTTTATTGCAAAAACATCCTAATGTTGTTAACCTTGTCCCTTAATAGACCAAGGAAACATATGTGATTGAGAGGAATGGAAAGCACTACAAAGTTGAAGAGAGTACAAAAGAATAAGATGGTTTAAAGGATAAGCTTGAAGAATGTAGCAGTGTTGAAACAACTAAAAGTTGTCCCAAACAAATAGTTGATAATGAAAAACCTTCTTCTGTACCAGTCAAGCAAGACTACATTCATGTGAGAGCAAGAAGAGGCCAAGCAACTGATAGGCATAGCCTCGAAGATAGGGTATGGTTCCCTCCTTTTGATGAAATATTTGATCTACATTTTTTCTATCGAAGATTAACCATTTTAACCTTGCCAACAAGGCGGAATTAACCCAATCGTAGGTCCCAAGATGTCATGATATATATTAAATCTAGATATATATGAGAAGGAATAATAAATACATAGATTGATAGAGGTGGTGAGACAAGGGGAGTCACAAGGGAAAGATGGAGATAAACTGAAGGAGAGGGGAGAGAAGGAATGGAGAGAGAGAGAGAGGGAGAGGAGTGAGAGAGGTAGAGAAGGGTAAGAGAGGGAGACAGTGACACAAAGATGGAAGGGGTGTAGAAATAAGGATAGATGGAGGGATATAGTGAGAGGATTGGAGGGTAGAGAGAGAGAGAGAGGGGAAGAGAGAGCGAGGTAGGAGAGAAAGGGAGAGAGAAGAAGTAAAATGGATTAAAACAACAAATATATTAGGCCCACTCTACACAAATCTGCAATTTGAGAATTCAGGATAAAAATAGCAGGCTCCAACAACAATTGCATAGAAGTCTACACATCTTATCTCGGGATTATGTCTACACATAACCCCACCTTACACCTCGAGGTATGGCTGCTCCCTCTTCCCATCTGGCTTGAAATTTCCCCCTCATGGAGGTCTTTTCTTGAGTGGATGCTTCCACTCGGTCTCCTCACTGCTTCTCCAATTGTGGCAGCTACTCCACAACCTTTTGAGACTGCTTCTCATGAGGACGCATATTGAGAGGTAACTTATGCTCCCTCTAAACCACCAAGTCTATAACTTCTGCCTTTCTCCTCAAAGATTTGCATGCATCTGGTACCTCAAGTGCATATAGGTTCTTGAATCGCGCACAGTGTAATTGTCCCAAAGTTACAAAAAGTTTCTAAAAAAGAGTTGATTTTAAATCGATGATATCTCCCTCATCCGAGCTCCGATTTGACCGATTATTTTTCCATTTGGGTAGATTTTCGCAAGGAATCCAAATATTCTATTTGTTTTCGAAAATTTTACACCAAAATATTCAAATATTCTCTACAAACTCACCGCCCAAAAAATTCCTGCTCTGATACCATGTAGAAAATATAACCAACAAGATTCAATCTGATCTTGTAATCTACTAAAACAAGATACTGAATCCTTCCTACAATTTACGGAAACAAAACACGATCACACAATCATATATAAGTAAGAGAAATAAATTATCAATCACACAACAACATGATGTATTTGGGGAAAGCAACTAATCAAAACCCCTCTATCTCTATTGTGTATTAAGTCAAGGAATCATGAAACAATACAATGCTTAATCTCTCATGAGATTCTCTAGCACTCTGTCAATTTTCTCCCGTTGATCTAGGCAAACTCGGTCTAGTACTTAGCCAATTCTCATCCTTACTTCAACCTGCCTTGCTCATGCAATTCCTAGGGAATTAACTCCTTATTAATTAGGAAAATCAGTCTTCCTTGATTGCGCAATCCATCATGGCATCCCAATGACTTTATAATTGCACATGGGAAATTTTCTCTAAATAAAAATGATAGTTATGTTCCCTTTAACCTCTGTCTCAACTGGGTATTCCTCGAAACTAACATGCATGCAACTATTAATAGTGAATTATCAGTTATTTGATTGATCACTCATTGTGAATTAAATCTAATTTAATTCAATGGACCTCTCACTAGCTCATCACTCAGTTAGAACTAGTTAAACTGATTTTAACTCATTTAATTGAGTTAATTACACTTGCACCCCACTAATGCATCAACTTCAACTGGACCCCCAAAATATTAGAATCCCTCTAGAGGCCTCATATTAGACCCTCAACTCGAATTTATTGAGCTAACTCGGCCATCATGACTTAATTAATTGACACAAGTTGTTATGAGATGAAATTACAATTTATTTGAGGGAAAAATAAATTAGACGCCCCACATTCCTCACCCCTGGTGCATCAAAATTCCTCACTAGTGTGGGTGCATTTTTTTTGTCCTTTCTAGTTTCCAATCTCACTATTTCTTGTTGCAAATCTCAACATTTCATAATTTGATGCGGCCTTCACACAAAGACACCATTGAAATCACATGCCCAGATTCTCATGAGAAACCTCTCTTAAGCTTGATCTTCCAGAAGAGAACTAACAATATGCCATCCTACTTCCTAGCGCAAGCCGACCATTAAGGTATGCAACATTCTTCTGAACCCTCACATGATGATCTTGCTCTTGGAGGATGATCATGACCTCCCTTTAGCAACCCTTACTCGGCCCTCGTACTCGACCTACTTTAGGACTACATCTCTCTTCACCCCCTTGATGTGAAAGATAGTGGGAATACATGTCAAACATGCTAAGATGTGCTAAGTGATAAGGCATGCCAAGATGTGCAAGGGTGTGTCAATGCATGTCAAGGACTGTCAAGACAACAAAAGGGAGAAAAAAGTTAAACTACAAGGAAATGAACACATAAGAGGGTTAATAAGTCATCAATTTACCTTTTCCAAGAGAGGCATGCTAGGCACACTAACACTAGGTGGCAATAGGTGCCAAGTGAAAATTCTTAGTGCATTCTAAGTGCCAATTATTCCTTTGTTGCTTCTCATCTACTTTCCAACAATTGATCATCACAAATAAATTTAATATTAAACCATGCTAAATCATACCAAGGCATTTCAACGTATTCCATACATGATAAGACTTTCCAAGCGCCAACACGTGCCAAGCGGCAATATGTGTCAGGGACTAGTGTTATGCATGTTATGAAGTGGAAGGGAATGTTGAAGAGTGCTAAGGTGTGCTAGAGAGTGATAATGCATGTTGATGAGTGTTAAGGAGTACTAGGAAAAAAAATTAGGGGAGCACTAGGTAAAAATTAAATGAATATGAGGAACGTGTACTGCTAGAGACTAGTGTTAATGGTTAGTGTTAGTTGTCATGCCAAGGAGGGAGTGACAAGGTATGCTAAGCATTGGTAAGGCATGCTAGGGAATATCAAGGCATGTTAAGAATTCCCAAAGTGTGTTTGGGAGTTCCAGGGTGTGCTAATTATATCATGTGCCAATTAATAGTTCCAAGATATGCCAATACATGCTAGGTGCTAAGGATGTGGCGTAGGGTGCCAGGGTATATCAATATGTGTCAAGGCAACAAAAGGAAGAACCAATAAGAGGGTAAATAATTCAGGACTTTATCTTTTTGAAAAGGGGCATGCTAGGCACACTAATAATAGGTCCCAATACATGCCAAGTGGCATTGTGTGCCAAGTGCTAATGTATGTAAATGCATTCAACGAAGGTGTTCCAGGGCATGCTAGGGACTATATGCAACATGCCAACACATGATAGGAGAGTTCCATGTTGTGCTAGCGCATGCCACCATGTGCTTGGGCGTCAGTGTCATCACAAGATGTTCTAGGTACAAATATGTTCCAAAAGATGTGTGGGGTGCTAAGAAATGTTAGTGTCTTATGTAACTGTGTGTGTTTATTGTTGAATTAATTAAGTCTTTTTCTCATTATTAGAATTATCAGGCATCGGTATGTGTCCTCTTCTCTTCTACACATGTGGAACGATAATGAATTTCTAGATAATAAAAAACATTCAATGAAATCGCGGCATATTTGTCTCTTAGGAAATATCATGCCGACTAATTTATTACTTGAGGAGAAATATTTGCCTGAACCCAAAATTATGACCCCAATACTGGTGGCTGTTGCCGTTGGCGTTGCAAGCGGGACGTGATGATGCGTGAACAATGAAGAAGAAGTGGAGCGAAGGCAAAAATCATCTTCAAAACTCATTGAATTGATGCAAGAAATGGCGACCTTGTGAAAATTCAAATCATAAAATATTAAAAAAGAGAAAACGTAGAGATGATTAAATTTATCCTGGGGAGTGGAAGATATCATAAACAAGAAGAAGAGAGAATTAGTGATGGGCCTTTAACGACCCTCACCAAAAGTGTCATTGAAAATGTCTTTGGTGACGGACCATAAAGGACCATCACTATATACACTTACAGTGACGGTTTTTAGTGATCAATGATGACGGACATATTTTGACCGTCACCAAAAGTAACAAAAGAGCATTAGTGAGGGTCATTAAAAGTTTGTCACTAGAAGTGTCACCAAAGAGATAATTAGTGATGGGCCTTTAACGACCGTCACCAAAAGTGTCATTGAAAATGTCTTTGGTGACGGACCATAAAGGACCATCACTATCTGCTAGGTGACGGTTTTTAAATGGTTGTCACCATATGCGACATTAGTGACGAGACCTTAAGGTCGGTAAAGCATGACCTCTTAAATGTGTTTCTCGTAGTGATCATTAAATTTCGCCCCGATGCTTTGCAATACCGAAAGTACCGGTGCGCACAAAAACATTGGCATACTGGACACCGTGCACTCCGTACACACCCGCCTAGTGCGTTGTATTATTCTATAGCACCAATGCGTCTCAACTCTTCTGCGCTGGTGCATTATAAAACACCGCACCAAAACTGAAACCACCTAGTGCGGTAGAAAGAAACCACACCGGTGTATCATAAGACAATGTGCAAAAACACAAACCGATCGGTGCTTTCATAAGAAAAAGAATCGGTGTGCCTATAAACCATGCGCATCAGTAAAGGGTTAAATTAAAAAAAAAAATTACAACAAAAAACCTAGATTTTTCATTTTTGAGTGCTCCTGAGCTCTTAATTACTGGTGCATGCTCTACCATAGAACGCATCGGTGTGCACAAAATAATGGCACACTGGACATCGTGCGTGACTTACACACCCACCTAGGGCGTCGTATTACGATCATGCACTGGTGCTTCAATACTCTTCTATGCTGGTGCGTCATAAAACACCATGCCAAAAAAAAAATGTGTCGGTGCGTTCTTATCCAAGAGCACCGGTGCAACTATAAAACTCATGCACCAGAATAACATTAAATAAAAAAAAATTAGGGCCAAAAAACTAGTGCTTTAAGACTATTCCGCACCAGTGCGTTACAAATACCCTTTAGGTGCTGTGCATCATACAAACTTGCGCTGAACTAAAACATCCCCGGTGCACTTTATTACTCACCCGAACTACCCACAATGCATTATTAACAACGCGCTAAATTTGACACAGCCCGGTGCGGTTGTAGGTAAGCATCCCGGTGTGCCTATAAAACCCCACGCACCAAAACAGGGTTAAATAAATAAAAAATTACGGCCAAAAAACTTCATTTTTCACTTTCCTTAGTGCTCCAGAGCTCTCAAGCACCAGTGCCATTTCCCCTTGTCTGAGCCGCCCTGACATCGGTGCTCTCATTTCACCCATTGCACGCACTGTTGCTCTGCATTGGCCACCAATCTCCAACTTGCATTTTGAAAAACGGTGGGAAATTTTTCTTTTGCAAATTTTATAGCCAATATGCCTCCTCGACGGCAAAATGTATAGGTATTTTTCTAGTTTTTCCATAATTAAGTCTTTTAGTGGATTAGAATTTGAAATAACCTTAAAAATAACCATTAAAAAAGAAAAAAAAAATTCATTAGGGGAATTTTGAGGTCTAAAATGGGCCTCATAAGAAAAATGTACAACAAAAATAAACTTTATAACAACCAATAGGATTAAAGATGATGATGTCAACCATGGGGGATGATTTACCATTTTTTAAATAAAAGGGTAAAAATATTAAAAAATAATAAAATAATAAAACTACTTTTTCAACTCGTATTTCAACTTATCTCCCAAAATTTTTACTCAAATTTCGAGTGGGAGTACTCGTTGGATGCGCAATTCCTCATCCAAGGAGTACCCATGTTACATCTTTCGATGAACTATTCTACACGAAAAATGAGAAATACATAAAAAACGTGATTGTAATCACGTTTGTTATGTATTTCTCATTTTAAATTAATTAGAACCCATCGGTATGCAACATGTAGGTACTCCTTGGATGGGGGTCGTCGCTTCCAACGGTGTACTCCATAAAATTTGAGTAAAAACTTTGGGAGATAAGTTGAAAATATGAGTTGAAAAGTAGTTTTTTCATTTTTCCCTCTAAAATTTGATGATGTCATCAAATCTTATTTGATTTTTTCCACTATTATTTTATAATTTCCTTAGGAGGCCCATTTTAGACCTCAAAATTCCCCTAATCGCGCGGTGTGCACAGTGCATTCGGCTTGCATCGAGATAGCGGTGCTACGTAAAATTTATGAACGCACTGCTGCAGGTGATAATGGTATCCACACCATTTCTGGGGCAGTTCCGAAAGGCGCCCCACATAATTTTAAATTAAAAAAAAAAAAATGCGGTGCGCTCATTTAGCCAAGTGCACCGTTGACCATGGGAATCCCAGTGCAATGCATTGATGGAATTATCCGCCCCGATGTATGTCAGTGTACCACATTCTGCATTCCGAGAGGGTCAACGATGCGGCCGGGTAAAAGACTGCACCGTCGACTATGTAATTGTCAAGAAGTCGGTGCGATGACATGACTATACGCTCCAGGGCGTATATTTCAGTCAGCGCACTGCTATTCTGAACTTAGATATAGTCAACGGTGCTTGAAAAATAGACAAACAGACCGAGGCCTAGTAAGGAATTATTTTTGCACACTCGACCGTCCGTTTGATTTTTTTTTTCAAAAAAAAAAAAAAAATATGTATATTCCTAAATACATGTCCGTTTAATAATTTTTTTTTATTTAATATGTCAATGATTCAGAGAGAAGAGGAGAAACAACATCAACAACAGGCGGAACGATATGACATGATTCGCCAATGGGAGGCCCGAGAGAGGGAGAGAGATGCATACCCTCACCCTATTACAGTAGATACCCAGGGAATCCTTAGGCAGGTAGGCCACCTCAAGTTCTATGAGGAGGCTACTTCCCTAAAGGCCCATAGTGTGTTTTTGAGATATCTTATCCGCAGGTGGAATGCCCACCGACAAGCTTTCCAGGTTGGTCCTGACCAGTGGTACACACCCACTGAGGAGGATATTTATTTTATTACAGGACTATCGAGGAGAGGAGTGGATTTTCCCTCATTCCCAGACGTGCCAGCTGGTTGTGTAGCAGGAAGTCAGTTAGTTTACTCCCAGAGATACATTGGAGCACATGTACTATCTCCTTTAGAGTTTCAGGTACCTAGAGGTCAGTTACGTATAGGTGCATTTGGTAGACAGGACATGTAGTGCCTCTCACTTATCATTTCGACCATTTCGCACAACACAAGTGACAGGCAACGCATTAGTTACTCGCTTTTATATTATGTTGATTCTTTAGTACAACAACCACGACTTGTTAGGTGGTCTGCCATTTTTTGTGGTGGTTTTGTATGGCTTTAGATAGATGTCGTGCTCATGCACAAGGGAGGGTAAACTTCCCTTTTGCTTCAAGAAGTTTTGTTTATTTTTTGAGAGGCTTCTAGAGATGAGACCTATTTTTGTTCGACAGCCTCGTAGGTCGATGTTCGAGGCCCGAATGCACATGTGGGGGCAGATGATGCCCAAGAGGGGAGACACTATGTTTCCAGCCAGGATATCGCATGATGCACTAGACTTACTAGCCAGTGTTGATGGGCTGCATCCCTTTATTATGGTCCCATGTCCTTATGCTGGATTAGATTGGCGAGGGTGTCCCAACATCCTCTTCACAGATGATGAGCCATCAGATGATAGAGGTAATATTACTGTTTTATTTATATTTATTCTAACATGTTCTTTAACTTGCTTTTATTAAATTGTGTAATGAAATTGTCTAATTATTGTTGTGTACCTGTATATATTATGTAGACATTGGCTCTTTTGATGGCGAGGAGATGTAAAAAGGCTAGGAGGAGATGTTGGATCAAGCACATGATCCGTGTGGATTCCATGATCAAGACATGGTCACAAGTATGATCATGATCAGGGTGAGGCCGGTGCAGCAGAGAGACATGCTCCTACTCATGGTGCACTAGTACCGTCTTTTTTTAGGCATGGTTGACCTGAGACTAGATATAGGATGGAGTTGGGCAACCAACTCTGTGCATTGATTGTTGATGCAGGCATCAGGCCCGCTCATTACAGAGACATACAGGTCGATGATAGGTTGTTCCAGATGTGGAGAGGCATGTCGCATGACATGTACGGCCTGATGCGACATGTCGTAGGAGCTATGACATATGTTACATGACTAAGGAGAACTGTCCATAGCTATAGGCGTACTAGTCGAGCCGCGACACGTGATAAACAGTCCGCGAGCAATGACTCACATGCATCTCATGATTGTTCACCTCGCGCGGCGCCTGATGAGCATGAGGCTAATGCACCAGCAGCATCTAGTAGTCATCATGGAGATGAGGTTGGACCATCAGCCACGTCCATCCAGCACCCTACAACATCCATCAGTACTTGTCATGATCATGAGAAGGCTGGACCATCGACCGTCGAGGCTGCACTATTGACTTAGCAGGCCTCCACTACTACTGCTTATATTGATGTTGTACTAGTACCACCAGCTGATGCATCCATCAGTACTAGTGATCATGATCATGAGCAGGCTTGACCATCGACTTTCGATGCTGCACCGGGCACCCTTTACTGGGCAGGCCTCCACTTGTACTGCTATTGATGTTGTTATACTACCACTAGCAGATCCATGACATTTATATTACAGTTGTATATTTTTAACATTATTCAGTTATATATATATATATGGTCCATGTATTTTATGTTCATGTTGCAGTTGTACTTAATTTACATGTTGGTGATCATCATGATGTGGCGCATATTGTTAGGTCATGTTAGATATGTTCATTTCATGTTTAGCTTGCAGATAGACGTGTATATGTGATAGCATGAGTTATTTGACATGAGATGTATATTTGATGTTTGATATTAATATATAATGTTAATTTGATGTTTGAATGTGTTTTTTAGTCGAATATGATGTTTGTGCGATGGTTATCATGATCATGATGATGTTTATTAATTAATTTAATATTAAATGACCATGATATTTATTAAATATTATGTCGTGATTGTAATTGAAATTGAAATTTTAATTGTATGTAAAATTGTAGAATTGTATTTGTATTTGTACTAATTGTAATTTTAACTGTAATGGTATGTAAAATATTTATTAATGTAAAATTTTAGTTGTAATTGTAATATTTAATTTATTGTGAAATGATTGTAATTGTATATATGAAAAATTGTAAAATTGTAATTGTAATTCTAATTGTATGTAAAAATCTAAAATTGTAATTGTAATTTTAATTGAATTGTATGTAAAATATTTGTAAAATTGTAATTGTAATTGTAAATGTAATTCTATGTAATTAAATTGTAAATGTAAAATTCTAAAATTGTAATTGTATTTGTAATTGTAATTTTAATTGAATTGTATGTAAAATATTTGTAAAATTGTAATTGTAATTGTAAATGTAATTCTATGTAAAATTGTAAATGTAATTGTATGTAGAATGAAAATTGTAATTGTAATTCTGATCGTAATTCATGTATGTGAAATTAATGTAAAATTGTAATTGTATGTAAGATATTTGTAAAATTTTAATTCTATTAATGTGAGAATTTTAATTGTATTAATGTGAAATGATTTTATTAAAATATTTAAATTTGCAAATTTGCAAATAATTGTAAAATAACAAATCTAGAATAATATGAATTTTTGTAACATAATAAAGTTTAGAAAATAATGAAAATAAATTCATGTACTTTCGAATTATCATTATTTTATTATGATCTTACATAAAAAAAAGAAAGAAATTTATACAGTCCGGTATGCTTATCATCATAACACACACCCATGCGTCATATTACTAAGACACACTCGTGCTTCACAAATCTTCCGCACCGGTAACGAATAAATGCAAATAAAAAAAAACGCAACTCTATTTTCTTTAAGTAAAAAAAGTGACAATTTGAAAAATGGGCGGTAAAATATTTTTGAAAATATAATTTCATAAAATAATTCTTTAAATACTAAACACTTTTCATTATTTCACTATTTTTGCTAAAATTTTTAGTGAGATATTTGCAGGAGACAGACCTAGAGCAAGAGAGCACGAGGGCACTGTGGAGCAGCGAAAAATGTTTGAACAAAAGTATTCAGACAATTAGAAACCAACCTCTGGTGATTCAAACCCTGTATCATAGAATTTCAAACCATCTCGTGATTAAATTTGATTATTTTTTTTACTTTTTTTCTTGCAGTTTTATCCATTTTTACCCTAAACCCTTCAATTTTTTGTTTTTGCCCTTTCTTCTTCCTGTTTCTATGATTTCATAATTAAATTTTTCATTTTAGATTGATGTCCAACCCATGGGACAACTTAAATAGTTGGATCCCAATCCATTCGGCCATTGCGTGAATTTTTTAAAAAAATGGTTTTTTTCTTTATTAGTGAGCCCTACGTACACTACCACACCAGTGCGCCGTATATACAGTGCACCGCGTAAGTACTGTGTAGTAAAAAATTTGAAAACATTTTTTATAAATCCATGCGGCATATCTGAAATAGAGCACCGATGCTTCATTTAATGAGGATAGCACCGTACGGTATTACACTATTTTTGCGGTGCATTTATAATACCCCACGCACCATACGGTCTATTACACTATTTATGCAGTGCGTTTATAATACCCAACACACCGTACGGTTTATTATACTATTTTGTGGTGCGTTTTCAATATCCCCACGCACCGGTTGCGGTGCGTACCTCATGAAAGACGCACCTGTGACTTGAGATTTATTTTATACCTAAAAAGTTAAGAATTTATTTATAAACATATTAATGAATGATATGGTACAAATTTTATATTGATAAAGAAATGATTGACAAGAGATCAAGTAACAAAAATACTGTTAACACATCAAGAAAAGCAAAAAAGGCAAGTTCTTTGTAAATTATTTATAAAAAATATTATTTTTGAACTATATGTAAGTTTAAATAATATGTATTGTTTACTGTGTATCATGTAGAGCCACAAAATGACGAAGCTCGATATGATTATTTCTGATCTAGGACCATAAGAACGTAAAAGTTTAATGGAACAATTGCAAAAGGATGAATCAGGTGAATGAAAAAATATTATCGATCCAATATGAGTTTTCTTTTTTAATTATCATTAATAATATACTTAAAATTATTAGATAACATGTGTCAAATAGTCTACTAATTCACATATGTCTAATGTTCTACAGGGACCAACAAATCAGAAAAGGAATGCTGTTCTAAGAAAAGAAAAAAAAATAGAACATGCAAATGAAAATGAATTTCTCCTTAGCTCATCTGGAGTGGTGTTGGAAGTTAACAAAAGGGGGAAAAACTTTTACAAAATTTTGAGGGATCTAGTGGAACGAATGTATAGACGTTCTTTCCACTTAAATACAAAAATAAATCCAATGATTCCAAGAACGAAATTTTATCTAAACTATAGGAAGAGTTTCCAGAGAATTGGTCAATGAGACATGTCAGAATTTTAATAGCAAAAACATACAAAAAAAAAAGAAGGAATGAAAAAGTAATATTCCTTTAAATGTTTGTCTAGAATTATTTAGAAATATCACTTTTGCTATATTTACTTTTCATATATCAATATAAAAATTAAATATTTTATTGTCATGTTACATTTTTAGGAAGATTACGAAAATCTCAAAAGATAAACGAACTGATATTAGAAATATACCAGTAGGAATGTCCAAAAATGTGTACAAGGATATGGTCAAAGAAATTGGACAAAATTGCATGGTAGGAGGAGCCATATCAACAAAAACGTGCTTCAAATGTAATATGTAATCATTGAATTTTTCGATCATTAGGTACAATAAATAAACAATTTAGCATTAAATATTAATTTTCAAGAATTTTCTTGTAGAAAAGAAAAGAAAATGGAACCCATTTAGCACATAAAATAGGATGAAAAGGAAGAAAAGTGTTGATCTCTAAGTTTGTGAGTAATTGTTACTTCCTTATAAAAACTTAATTAGATTTCATTTTTGTAGTTTTAAAGTTGTTTAAAAAAATAATCATTAAATGTCTTTAAATAGGTGCTATCATACAAAGAAGAACCATCAAACGAATTGATTGAAATTGGGTTAAATATGAGTTGTGAGTATATGTTGGCATATCAAAATTTAATTGTGGAATTTGTAAGCATCTATCGATCTTATTTTACTTAGCTCCATCTATAATTAATAGAACAAAAACATCTTTTATATTAGATATATGATTTTTTATGGGGTATAAAACTTGCAGGAAACAAAGTATGGAACTACGCCAACAGATGAAATTTTGAAAGATGGCATGGTACATGGTATTGAAAGAATGTGTATAGTTTATGAGTCAATTGTTGCTATGGTACGTCATTTTTCTTTTCGATTTACATTGATGTATATTATTTAATATTTCAATTTTCATTATTCTCACCAATGTATATACACTCTTTTCAGTTTATTTTTATGCTTGTAGATGGAAGGTGAAGAAGAAGAAAACAATCAACACCGTGAACAAAAAATTCCTGAAAATAACCTAAGTCATGGAAGTAGCTCTAGCAGTGACAACAGTTCAAGAGAAGAATGATGATCACTATGTTTGGATATCAAAGCAAGGTGTTTTATTTTTTGAAATATGTCTGTGAAATCAGACATTTTGTTTAATGTAATGGACATAGTGTCCCAATTGAAAGACAAAGGGATATGGATAATTTTCCCATTTTGTATGATAAAGACTGTCTTATTCATATATACACACATACATATATATATATATATATATATATATATATATATATATATATATATATATATATGTATATATATATATATATATATATATATATATATATGTAATCATAAAATATGTTAAAATTTATTCTATTGCGTTTTCCATTGTTGCTATTGCATTCTCCATTGTCATTCTCAAATGCACTAATAAAAATTTAATTCATATGAATATTTTTATAAGATATATAAGTGTCGACTTTTGATGAATAATGAATTTTTAAAAACCACAATAATTCTGATATGATATAACAAATTAATCCAAACAACACATTCAAATGCATTAATAAAAATGTAATTAATATGAATATTGTTATAAGATGTGTCAAATTTTGATGAATAATGAATTTAAAACAATCACAATAATTGGACTGTCACAGGTCGATGTTTCTAAAAAAAAACCAAATGAAAACTGGTGCGTGTCAGTAACTGTCGACCGGTGTGTTTATGTGTCTATATGCACCGGTGCCGTTGTACGATGCATGGGCACCACACAAATACCAATACCAGTTATAAATGTCACTGTGTTTGTGTGATACTGCGTACTAGGGCATTTATGTATCTATAAGCACTGGCGCATTTTTATGATCAATGGGCACCGCACGAATACTGATACCAATTATAAATCTTGGTGCCTTTTTGTGATATGACGCACTGGTGCATCATAAAGGTATATGTAGCAATGTATTGATACAACCTATGGGCACCACACAAATCCCAAGGCCAATTAGAACGGCCCCGTGCGTTGTATGACCAACACTACGCCCAATGCAGTTTTACACCTAAACGTCCCAGTGCGTTCGTTCGACTGAGACAACCCTGGGGCGCCATCTTCATGTACACATTGGTGTGTTAAATCTAGAGTAGCGCATCGATGATAAGACATCCATAATAACCTATGGCCACCCATTTTTTTTTAGTTGTGTTGAATTTCCGTAAAAGCTCTGCCAAAACCTCTGTAACCATAAACGGATGTTGTAGCAAATGTTTTTTTTGACAATTTTGGCCAATTTTATAACACTAAAAACCTCCTTTATAACCTTCGCTAGAGGGTCTTTTCCTTGTAGTGGAAGCTCGAACAACTTGGAAACTTTCCATGGAGAAAATACTTTAAACAAGGAATAAAAGTTTGGAGCATATATATATATATATTTTTGGTAAAGAACTTTTGCATATTTTCTGATTTGAGACAATTGAATGAACTTTCCTTATTTTCATTATGATTTAGATGACCTCTTACATTGGATTAAGGGTCAATATCTGGATGAAGCTGAAGGCTTTTATTTTCCAAACTATTATTTTAAGTCAAAGCTTTTTGAAGACAAAAAATTAGAGTTGACAATAGGAGAATTTTGAGGTCTAAAATGGGCATACTAAGGAAATTATAAAATAATATTGGAAATAGTAAAATAAGATTCGATTACATCATCAAATTTTAGAGGGAAAAAATAAAATACTATTTTTTCAACTCATATTTTCAACTTATCTCCTTATGGGTTTACTCAAATTTCGAGCGGGAACATTCGTTGGATGTAGAATTTGATTCCTCATACAAGGGGTACCCATGTTGCATACTTTATATGGAGTCTTCTACATGAAAAATGAGAAACACATGAAAAAAATGATTGCAATCACATTGTTCATGTATTTCTCATTTTTCGTGTAGCAGGGTCCACTGAAAGTATGCAACATGGGTACTCATTAGATGAGGAATTAAATTTTGCATATAACGAGTACTCCCACTCAAAATTTGAGTAAAAATTTAGGGAGATATGTTAAAAATACAAATTGAAAAAGTAGTTTTATTATTTTATTATTTTTAAATCTTTTTACCTTTTTACCCCAAAAATGTTGAATCATCCCCCATGGTTGAAATCATCGTCTTGAACCCTATTGGTTCTTATAAATTTTATTTTGGTTGTACATTTTTCTTAGGAGGCCCATTTTAGACCTCAAAAGTTATCTAATGATGCACGTTGAGCTATTACATTCATTTTCTCTGATCACTTTAATTTCTTAATGGATGTATCTGCTACTCAATTCTTAACTTTACTCATGTTTATCTTTGACTAAATATTATCATATTGTGCTCAACACTTCTTGGGATATGTTACACCTAATTTTCTTTCTCAAATAAATTTGTTATTTTTTCTATCATTGCATATCTATTTGATATTGAAGCCTAGTATTGAAATTATAGTGCACTAAATTGCTCTTGTTTTCAACATAGGTTCTTTTCAAGTTGTTTATTTATGGGTTTACATGCAAATATATTTTTCGAACAACACTTTTATATCCCAAGAAATTTTTCAAGTCAAAGTTTTTTGAAAAATATAACTCCGAGTTGAATGTGTATTGAGCTAATGCATTGATTCCATGTAATCACTTTAATTTCTTAATGCATGTATCTCGTACTCAATCCTTAGCTTTATTCATGTTTATCTATGGTTGAATACTAGCACATTCTCTTAAAGAATCCTGATCATGTGTCACACTTTATTTTATCTCTCAAAGAAAATTTCTTTTTGTTCTGTGATTGCATATCTATTTGACAGTGAAGCGTGATATTGAAACTATAGTACACTATATTTCTCTTGTTTTCGAGATAAATTCTTTTCAAGTTATTTATTTCTAGCATTACATGCAAACATATTTTTGCAACGAGATTTGTATTTCCCAATCAAAATTTTTAAGTGAAATACTTTTACAGAACAAAACTCAGAATTGAATGCGTATTGAGCTATGACATTGATTTCCCGTCGTCACTTTAATTTCCCAATGCAGGTATCTGCTACTAAATTATCAAATTTATTCATGTTTATCTCTAGTTGAATATTATGATATTATGTTAAACACTTCTAAGGATATCTGGTAATTTTTTTTCCTGTCAAAGAAAATTGTTATATGTTCTGTGATTACATATCTATTTCATAGTGAAGCTTGATATTCAAACTACAATGCAATTAATAGTTGTCATTTTGAACATAATTTCTTTCAAAGTAATTTATTTTTGGAATTACATGCAAATATATTTTTGGAACAATATTTGTATTTCCAAATCAAATTTTGAAGTGAAATTTTTTTGTAGAACAAAAGTTTGAGTTCAATGCGGACTGAGCAGCCACATTGATTTGTTGTCATCACTTTAATTTCTTAATGGATGTATTTTATACTCAAACTTTAACTTTACCATGTTTATCTCTAATTGAATCAAATGATATTATGTTAAACACTTCTTAGGATATCTTGCACTTTATTTTTTCTATCAAAGAAAATTGTTATCTGTTCTGTTATTGCATATATATTTGATATTGAAGCATGATACTCAAACTACAGTGCACTTAATCGTTCTCGTTTTCAACATAAGTTATTTTCAAGTAAATTATTTCTGACATTACATGTAAATATATTTTTGGAACAACAATTCTATTTTCCAATCAATTTTTGAAGTGAAAGATTTTTGTAGAACAAAACTCTGAGTTGAATGAATATTGAGCTATCACATTGATTCACTATCATCACTTTAATTCATTAAAGGATGTAGTTCATAATCAATTGTTAAATTTATTCATGTCTATATCTCGCTGAAAAGAAAGGATATTTTGTTCGACACTTGTTAGGATTTTTTGCTGTTTATTTTCCATGTTAAATAAAATTGTTATCTGTTGTGTGATTGCATATCTATTTGATCGTGAATCTTGATATTCAAATGAAAATGCACTTAATTGTTCTCATTTTTAACAAAATTCATTTCCAAGAAATTTATTTCTGGCATTACATGCAAATATATTTTTGAAAAATATTTGAATTAAAGAAAATAAGCATGTTACAATGATATGGACTTTAATCGTTCCTCCTCTCTCTTACTAGTGCGACATATGCATTATTTTTCATTTTATAAAATTTGGAAAAGAAAAAGGTGGTAAAATTTGTAAACCATCCAACGATTTCACGCTTGATGTAGTTGAAAATGTAAAACTTTGCCTCTCTTTATCTCCTATATCTACAATAGCTCATTGCAAAGTCATTCCGTGTGATTTGTGTATAGTGAAGTCCCACACCATTTTTAAAGGAATATGTTTAATATTCCCTCTAACAAAAGGTGTTATGGGCATAATGTTTGGAAAATTTATATCAGCTGGAACACTTGTGTACTTTTAAAAAATAGCTATAATGAACATTGGAAGTCTAGGTGGCTTCGAACCAGACATATAGAAGATATCTTCAATATATCCAAGCACACCATTAATTAACCCAAATTCAACCCACAAATTAGAATTGAACGTGACATGCTCTCCATGCCATAACAACGCTTCATTCTCCAACACATCATCATCATTGTCAACTATTTCTATTCTTCTGGTGTGCTCTACAACACACCTCACAATTGGATAATTTAATTATTTTAGCATCTTTCGATTGTTAAAGATAACAAAACAATTTGTTACAAACAAGTGAAACAACGAATCAAATAAAATATTTTCCTCTGGACTTAGGAAAATGTCAACATGTGACATGAGAAGATCCCAATCATGAATAAACAGGTTTACAGTTATGATAATAGTTAAAAGATTATGAAAAGGAACTTGTTAGGATCATCTCCTTGTCTCCTGAGGATTTTATCCAAAGTCACATTAATATTGAAGCTTTCCCACAACACTTTCCCTGTTGTTCTGCATGCATACAAAGGTTTATCCTTAACAAGAGGTAGTTACCCAAGGCCACCCACAAGAATCATGGAACTCCCACCAAAAGGAGAATCCTTGTTTTCAGAAAATGTTGTTAGGGCTTTCCCATTCAGTTGTTTCATATATTTTATAGGCTTTTTAAAATCTAAATGTATTTTTTTTCCATGTATATTAAAATTAGAAATGCTCATAGGACAGAGCAACAAAAATGGACTTCTACAACCTATTTAAGAAGTAGAAAGAGCATGAGAAATACAATGAATAAGAGAAGACTTGCTAGTTCGAGTTGTTCCATGAATAATTATTTTAAAAGAACCATTGCTTCCAACATCAACAAAGTGGCATTAAATGATTTCAAAAGAATTTCATTGTTTCTATGATAAAGAGAATGGTGGAACTATTGTCTCCCCAATTGAGTCACCATTAACAACACCCACAAACTGGGCATATTTTATAAAATGAATAGCTTTTTCTACAATTTCATCTGGCACCATTGTTTCCTACCAATTATAATGAATATCATAGTCCATTCTACCAAGATTTTCAAGGTCATAAATGTTAACATTGTTTGGAGGAATAATCCAAGAAAGAACCTACGACTCTTGAGAATTCTGATCAACATTATCTTCATGAACAAGGGAATAAACATCCTATTCATTACTCTCATTTGGAAAATGACCTCGATCAACATGCCATACATGATATCTTAGATTCCTCTAATTCTGAATGATAATTTCACTTTAAAGTCCTATATCTAAAGTAATGTCACAAAATGTCTTATACAAAAGAAAATTGATTTAGCAAAATATTTCAAAATCTTCTGAATGATTATTCGGAATAGCATAAAAGCGCAACCATACATGAATATTAGAATGAAAATTTCACAGTATCCATGGATTTGGCCTATGATTGGCATTAAAACTCCATTATCTTTTTGTTTTTATCAGACAAAAATGTTGTAGAAAATGGGGGTGGTTTTGATAAAGCTGAAAAAAATTGTTCTCACATGAAATTTCATCAGATTGCATTGATATTTTTTGGAATACTTTATTTCCAACATTAAAGGGAATAAATTTGTGACTACACACAACAAGAAGCAACTTTAGTAGCATATGGAAAGTTTCTTATGCTCCAATGTCATGCTCAACAAGTGTTTCTGGAAGAAACATTCTATATGTAGATAACGCAGGAGCATCAGATCCACCTACACTTGCAACTCTTGTCAACATTTCATAAACACTTTAAGACATTATTTCCGCCTTCAAAAAATATTTTGCAATGTATTTCAATATTGCATGTCGAGTAACAAATTCTTGAAAATGAACATTTGCTCACCACATTGTCAGATGATCAACATTGTGAATATTTAAATGATCATTGTTCCATGTTGCTTCATACTTCTTTATCTTTTTTTTTTTAATCTATGAACATTGAAGAATAATCATGGATCTCCCATGGAACATAGTAACGAAATGAAAGTATAAACCCTTTTTTCTGTAAGTAGGAATCAATACTGCATTTTGTGTGTCTTTGCACTCTGTTCACCAAATGCTCATAATCTTGAGAAGTATTGAATGAAAAAATTTGTGAGGTTTTCAAAAGGCACATGTCATCATTAACACTTCAAGGAACCATGAAATTTCGATGGTGGATGTTGCATGGATTCCAGGTTGTTACATATTTATCAAAGCAACACTTCATTATATAAACATTCAAACGGTTGGACTAGTATAGTGTTTCCATATCCGTAGCTCTTGGTAGCCACAGGAAACCATGGATGTGCATTGAACCCCTGTGCTTCCACTCATACTTGAAAAAAAAACTTGTAGTTAACTTATAAAAACTAACCAAAATAACAAACACATCATTCCAAATCCATAAAAAATACCACAAAAGAAACAAGCACAAAAATATACCAAAATTATTTAGCTCCAAGATATTTCTCAAGAACCAACTCATGAAATATATTAAATATTTGGTGTATATACATAACAACTATATGTCGGTATTGAATACAATTTTCAATTTTTTTTGCATGTTCATTTTGTGGATGACAGTGTGTGTTTAAAGGCATAAGACAATGCAAGTGAGGCCACTTAGTGTCGGCCACACTTAACATATAAAACAAAGTTCGAAAACCCAATTGTTTGATCATGTTAGTGAGTTTAGAACGATATTTTTTCCAATATGCCATTGTACCCCTAAGACAACAACCAAAATGAATTAATTTATCAGGCAATTTATTGGCAGACATATCGTCGAATTGTTGACACAACTCTTGAATAGTTGTAGGTGCATTCTCATGGATATTTTTTTCAAAAAGAAAGAAGTTTTTCCCTAGATACGATGGAGAATAATCATATTCAACATGAAATATTGAAACCAAGGATGGCTTCCAAATATTTGATCACAATACCTAAGTAGATGTAAACCATATTCATGAATTTCAACATTTCATATATGTGGATGCAACCAATCAAAATCAACAGTGGGAAACAAAATTTGAAATGCCATGTCTAGAAACCCTTCAATTCTATATTCGTTGATAGGATATGTGTGAATATCTGGCCATTCCATTGGCTCATTGCCTCTAGAGTCTAAGTTTTTAATGAACCTTCGTATCCATTCCACTTTCCTGCATTCATTAGGCATGTGATAAAGAAACAATGATGAATGCTAGTGAAAAATGCTAGACCCCAACATTTCAATGTCCTCATTGGCTCTCCCTGTATCACCCAGATCACTATCTACATATTGCAGCCTACTAGACACACCAATAGGTCGTTATGGGAGAGAAACAATATAATATATATCAATTTAAAATCATTGTAATATTTATCCATCTGAATCTTGTAAAGTAATGCATCCACCACACTGTGTCTCTTGACATAACATTCATAATATTTCAACTCAGCACCACGTCTTTTGAAAATTAGAAAATCAAGTTGTTCTAAACTTTGTGGAATCTTCTTTTCAATAAAATATATATCTTGTGGAAAACTAATCATATTCCCACTATATTTATACTAGCAACCACACGCTTGTATCAATTGCAATTTTGGATTCACTCGTGATATTAACATTTATTCAACCCACGTCAAAAATCTTAGAACCTCAGGTTGTTCACCAAGATATGTGTTGTTAAATCGAGAGAAAATATGAGATCATTTCTCATTATTACATATTTTACAGATGGTCCCTTCATGCCATCTCACCACTTGTATACCAAGATAAGATTCATTATAGACTTGGTGCATTTGCACAAAAAAAATGTTTTCAATCGTGCATCAAATTTTTTTATGCATTGAATCATCTCTTTGCTATAATAGTGGCGACCACTTTCATTTTATCTTCCAAACAACAATCCAAATTGAGGATGAAGTGAAACAAATTTATGAATTGGAGCATTTAATTGAACATTTGTTTCCATAACATGATGGGAATTCATTCTTTTAAATTGGTTTCAGTTGGGTTCATTCTAGTTACATAAATTATAAACCATAATTCCAAAATGAACATTTAAAAAATTCCAAATCAAATTTTTGAAGTATGAAGTAAGTTAAATATACAAAACACATACATATGATTTCCAATTGCACCTTCCAAGCTAAAATTGACCAATCGATAAAGGTTGCCTTGGTTGTGAATTTATTTCTCCACCACTATTCACTCAAATATTGTTCTACAAAAAAAATAAAAATAAAAGATTCATTTAGAAATTATAAAATTTGTATTCACGTGCACAAATCCCACGAAAATAAATTCACTTGTAGCACCTGTCTTGTGCATAGATTATCTACCCATAAAAATATTGTATACAAACTTTCCTCCAGAAACACATATTCCCACATTCGCAACTGCATGTCGCAAATTTTCAACCATCCCAGTAAGAATTCTAATATAAGCAAAAAAATCAATGTCGCAAATTGTTGAATAACATAATTCTGCCTTTTTTGCATAATTACATCTCTTCCATCCTTTCTGCAGCACCGATCATTTCCACTTCCATGAATGCTCTCTATGTAAACATGTTGTTCCCTAAGAATATTATACCAAAAATATTTTCACAACATGAAAAATTAGGAAATGCACAACATCTAAGGAAAAAAACATTTCAATGAAATGGTCTTTCAGTGAAACACCCAAGTTTTGTAAATTTTAGTTAAAGATATTATTGTTCTCGTGATTTAATGAAGTTTGGCACTTAAATGGCCGAGGTTGAACTTGATGAATGAACAAAGTTTGCATTCCTTCTGGCTATATTTTTGGACCAATATTCATTGGAACATTGTTCAACATAAAGAAATGAAACAAAAAAAACATACAATAATTAATATATTTCATTCAGATGTCAAAATGTTATCAGAACAAAAAACACATCAAGCACCTATTCTGCAATAAGAGACTGAGCATGCAAATATTCCAGAGGAATGAAAATACTCACTATATAGTTTCTAAATGGAATGCCCCACCCCACATTGCTATAAGAATGACCAAAATTCCTAACCATTTCACCATGCATATTACTACCACCAAATAAACTAGATACTGCAAATTGTTCATTGGCATGATTATGCCCATCTTTGATTACTCCATTCCTTGCATTGTTTACAAAGGACCCTTAGTTCTCACTTGCATGAAAACTTTCTCTGTAAACACATTGATCCCAAAATAAACTATTGTTAGAAAAATTTGGTACAGTAAACGAATTACAACATCTTCAATGTCCATGTAAACGAATAATTCAAGAAATTGTGTTCCTATGATACTAATGATGTTCCCATACTTACGATTATCGACTTCATCATGTTGATGACTTATTGAAGCTCTTTTCTTTTGCTGATGCACGACTCTTCTATGCGCATTTACTTCATCCTTATTTTTTTGATACCAGTGCTAGTGATATTCATTCACTTTTTCATATGAACCAGGGGATCGAGCTATTTTCGAAGTACACTTGCTTGTTCCTTCATTTAAAATTTCCATGACAAAATTCTATTCTTTTGTAATTTTGGTTTTTAATATTGCATATGATGTTACATCTTCGACAAGTTAAAGTGTTTATGCTCATTGAGTTTATAGATGAATTAAATTTAAATACTAACGATTGACCTTCCATACTACAAAAAAAAACATATATATATATATATATATATATATATATATATATATATATATATATATATATAATTTCAAATACTGCAATACAAACAAAACCATCATTTGTGAAATCTCATATAAGCAATAGAAAAATACTCTATATAATCTACATATACATAAAAAAATGACATTGAAGTGCCTTATTCAATCTACAAAATTGAATATCAACACAAGTAATATCCAACAAAAATATGAAAAATTGACATGACTATGTTTTCATTAAATAGTCAAAAGTCGTATTACACTGATAGTTAAACAATGATAGTTTTCATTAAAGAGTCTAAATTCGTATTACAATGATATTTTTCATTAAATAGCCCAAATTTTTATTCATATTACTATGTTTTCATTGAATATTCCTAATTCCTTCTTTTTGTAAACAATTATTTTTTTCGAAAAGAACTTAAAAAAAATTAATAACATAAAAGGTCAAAAAAAGAAAATTAAAATGTGATAGTCAGACATCGAACCTATATATTTTATAGCAACATAGCACTTTCTCCCAACCTTTCGACTTCTAACTACAATGTGCCTAAGCTCCATACTTGAACAAAATAAAACAATGTTCTTTACACTCTACCTCCCGACTACAGATGTCCATCTTACCCCAACTATGCATCACATTGGCATGAGGGTCACCGCTGGAAGAAACTTCAATTTAACACCATGCTAACTTCCGACTACCTGATTGGCTTCAACGATGACTAAAAATAAAATATTTTGTTTATTATTTTGCATTCCAACCATAATTTTATTTTAGTTTTCTTTACTTTATTTTAAATTAACCCTCATATTGCAATCCCTTATGTGTCAATAAAAACTTCCTCGAACTCTGATCATCCAACCTCACCTCCATTTTCGCATGGAGGCGATTCAAACAGATCATCACTTTAATTAAAAATTAACACCTTTCATTCATATTTAATGTTTCTCATCCTCAGGGTTTAAACAAAATTTAGCAAGTTTACTTATTTCCGCTTTCTATTTTGCAATATGTTATTCACACCCTGTTTACGCTACTTGTCTTAAAATTTTATTTTCAATCTTTCATCTCTTGTTACATATTCAACAAGTTCAAGTATTTATGCTCATTGACTTTATACTATATATATATATATATATATATATATATATATATATATATATAAAAGACTGCAATACAAAAAAAACCATCTTTTGTGCATTTTCATATATGCAATAGCAAAAGAATCTATACAATACACAAACACATAACACAAATTCACATTGAAATGCATTGTTTGATCTAGAAAATAGTAGATCAGCGCAAGTAATCTCCAACAAAAATATGAAAATTTGACATGGCTATGTTTTCATTAAACAACCCAAATTTGTATTACAATGATCTTAAAAATATCTCTACAAAGTTTAAACTAACATGACATCTGCAACAATGTTTACCAAAACACTTCTTGAAGCCTCAAAGGCCAAATCACAACATCCATCGGAAGTAGTGATATATCAACAAAAAAATCTGTTTTTGGAAAAAGTAAGAAAACATTTCCATTTTTGATAACATCATTGAAACCTTCAATCAAATTCACATGGAACCTAGATATTTCTAAGAGGGAGAAACTATCGTTAATTTTTATTGTGCATAATCCAGTCACCAAATCATATAGCTTTAGTTTCACTTCCATACAACCTAACACTAGTACTTTTCCTTCAAGGGATAAGCTTGTAACCATCGTCCTTATTAAAATTATTAGGGAAATCGAGAAATCTCCAACAACAATATGAATAGTTGTGGAAGTCTCCAATCACTTATATGTTTTATTAATGTCATTTAAAAAAAATATATATATTTTAAATTTTTTAATATCATGATATAAAAATTAAAAATAAATTATATTTTACATATTTAAAAAAATAAATAATACGTTGCCAAGTGATAAGTGATGGAGATGAGGTCAAGGTTTGAACAAAGGGTGTCTGGATTCAATATTTTCTGCATCTTTTGTGGCAACAATTCGAGAAAGAGATTTAGCTATTAGGCTATTACATTTGAGCCTGGATCAAACTGGACAGGGCAAATAACGAGGCCCTTAGTATAACAAGTTCAGAATATGGAACCCCAAGACAATGGAAATAGAGGTCTATTGTGGCTGCCACCACCATGGATGCTAAACCTAATACTTCAACCCAATAAGTCAATGTCCCTTCATACTATGATGGTATGTTTTTGGTTTTGAGTTTTGATACTAGGTTTTCATCTATGGCAATAAACCCTTTCTAGGGGAATCCATTTACAAAGGATTTATCCCCTAAGTATTTCCATAATGAATTTGCACCTCGCGAGCACTAAAAATTTCTAGTCTTTATCAGGTCCTTTTTGGGAAGGTTTTTGTATCTCAGTGAATGAAATGGATCCTGTATCCACAATAGATGTCGATCTTCAAAAAAGGACAAGAATCTATGTTGTATGTATGCAATTTTTTTATGAAGGACGTCATCTACAGGAAGGATATGTAATCCATCACTATGACATTACCAAGGATTCCTTAGTCTCTTTGGTTGAGAGCTTGAAAGGTGGTGCTACTAGCGAGGGTACACCTTCTACTTCTAATTCTAAGTATTTCAAGGATTCCCTCAAGCTAGGGTCAATCCCTTAGACATATAAATAACTCTCAAGCTTTCTTTGTGGATTTGTCGGATGAAACCCCAAATTTTTGTTTCGATTAGTCTATTGTCTATAAACCTAGCGAGGATTTTATGAGCCATGTTGTGATTTGCAAGTTCAATGGGTTTTATCCTTCGACAAATATGCTTCAAAATTGGGTACATCAATCCTCGAAACTAGATGTAGACTTGTACCCTTTGTCAAAAGGTATATTTGTGGTGAAATTTAATAATATTCAGGATTACAAAATGGTTTTAGAATAAAGATCCTTGTTTTGGGGGCGAATCAGGATTTTCTTGAGGCGTTATTTCAATTACTTTAACCCTCTTTCCATGCTACTTCATATGCTTACTCCAGATATTTTAGTTGAAGTGGGAAAATCCATTGGATAGTTCATTAAAGTATATTTTAAAAGGCTAGAGAAAGGAATACTTACTTTTTCCTACATTTGTGTTACAATATATCTTACCAAACCACTACCAAATAAACTATGTCTCCACTGGAATAGCTTAAATTTTATGTAGTTGTTGGATTATAAAATACAAATTTCCTAAAATATATGCAATTTTTCTCATGGGTTCCCTTCTTCTCTATATTCCATGAACAAATCTCAAGTTGGAAGGATCCCAAAGTGTAATGGGATCTAGGAAATCTTCGGAAAACTTGCCAAAAACCCTCAACCTTAAAAAAACCCAATAGATAACTCTATTACATCATCTACAACTCAGACACCTGCAACACCATCTCATCCTTTAGTTGTTAAGGTCCACTTCTTGAATGGAGTTGCAAGAGATACAACTATGGTTCTAGCTTTGAAAATAAACAAACACAAGTGTTTCCACGAATTAGATTAATCAAATAATGATAAAGAGTTAGATACATATTCAAAACTCCTAGTATTAGAATTGACTCATTAAAGATCAAGTATTGTACCATCTTTAGCTGACCCTGATAATTCCACATGGTGGATATATGTATGCAAGAGAAAAGGAAAAAAGGACTCTAGGAGAGGTTCATGATTATTATTGAGTTCTTTTCCCAAGAAAGTAGATAATAATGGGATAGGTAGTTAGTATAGGGAGATATTGGTTGTATTTTGATGTACTATGCTTATATGCAACGATAAGTTTGATTTATTATGGTATTTTGAGATAATGCAAATTAATTTAAAAAAGTAAATAATACATTAATAAAGAATGAAAAAGTTCATCTCTATATTTTTATGATTAGTAGAGAAATTTATTTTGGTGATACTTATTGTGCTCAAAATTATGGAAAGTGTTTCAAGTCTAATATTTCACAAGTTGGACAAAAGAAAGAGTGAAAGGTAGAAAGGCCATATTAAAGTAATTTTAAAAATTAAAAAGAAAATATCAAAGACATTTTAGTTTGGTAAGAAACAATGGAATATCATTACGATGCATGTTTACAATTTAATATAATAATAATTCTGTTCTTATAAATAATTTGGTTTAAAATAATTAATATTAATAATAAATATAATAATAAAAATATATCTAGATTAAATTTTAAGATATTATATTAATTTGGATTTATAATTTGAGTAAATAACATATATTTCCTCTTGGTCACTGTAACGACAGTTCAACCCTAACCTTGTTTTCCTTTTTTTCTTTACTCATATTGTCAGTCACTAAATTTATGTTGTCTTAAGTTTTAGTAATTCCTTTGATTGTTGATATGGGTCTCAACCCTCCCTCTAGTGTTCCTTCCAGTGGTAATTCTACATCTAATCTCATCAATGGTGTTTATAGAGGTTTTTATTTCAAAAATTTCACGAGGTATAAGTCTTTTGCTCGCTCTCCCTATCTTTCAATGTAAGAAGCCCCATCTATTTCCATTATCGTTGACCCTGATGTTGATGAAGAGGTTGATTGTCTATATTTTAGTAGATTGATTTGTCAATTCAATATAATAATAATTTTTTTCTTATAAATAATTTGGTTTAAAATAATTAATATTAGTAATAAATTATAATAATAAAAATATATCTAGATTAAATTATAAGATATTATATTAATTTGGATTTATAATTTGAGTAAATAACATATATTTCCTCTTGGTCATTGTAATGATGATTTAACCCTAACCTTGTTTTCTTTTTTTTCTTTGCTCATATTGTCAGTCACTAAATTTATGTTGTCTTAAGTTTTAGTAATTCCTTTGATTGTTGATATGGGTCACACCCCTCCCTCTAGTGTTCCTTCCAGTGGGAATTCTACATCTAATCTCATCAATGGTGTTTATAGAGGTTTTTCTTTCAAAAATTTCATGACGTATAAGTCTTTTGCTCGCTCTCCCTATCTTTCGATGTAAGAAGCCCCACCTATTTCCATTCTCATTGACCTTGATGTTGATGAAGAGGTTGATTGTCTATTTTTTAGTAGATTGATTTGTCATTTTTATGGTTTTTGGCCTCAACTAAAATACCTTCATGACCAAATATTAAAGGATTTGACTCTAGTGATTAAGAAGTTTCCATCCACCCCTACACAAAGGGATTTTCGTTGTTGTGTTTGAAACTATTAAAGATAGGGATATGATTTTTAAACTAGGACCATGGTTTTGGGTCAATGGTAGTCTATGGATGAAGCCCCATTCTCCCTCCTTCAATCCTTTGATATAGTTTCTATCCATAACACTCGTTTGGGCGAGGCTTCATAATCAGATACTTCATCTTTAGGTTTTGTCCCATTGTTCGAGCCATTGGATTATCTCTATGAAAGTTCCATTTTTATCACTCCTAAAACTCAAATATGTAGTATAGTAACATATGCAACCATTTGTGTGGAAATGGATTTCAATTCATGGTTTCCAACATAAATTAATTTGAATGGCAGAAAATATTCTCGGAGCCATAAATTACATTATGATATATTTTCCTTGCATAGTAGGGATGGTTTTGAAACAAAACATATAATAATTTAATGCACCAAAGGGTCCTAGAAAATTAGGAAACACCACTAAATATCTAAATAGTGGATTGACTCTACAAAGTATCATTGGATCACTTTTCATGATAAATATCCACTTGTATATCCTTGGAATCAATCGACTCTAGTTTCTCAGAAAAAATAATAATAACATGTATTTAAAAACCTAAATATATAAGACCTAAACTCACATGATTCATGGAAACAAACTCAAGGAAAGGTAGGCCCTCAACCAATGACAACCTGTGAAAACCAAGATGAAAAAGTTGAAACTTTAGAATAAAAAGAATCACTAATTAAATATACTCTAAGCCTAGAAGAATTACCAAGGTACTCCACCTACTTCAAAAGAAACCTAGACAAAAATAGGGAAGAAAAAGAAGAAATTTTCTATAGACTCTCAATCAATGGTTATAAGAATTCAGACTTGAAACCTAGTTGAATCATGTATTACCTTGTATCTTGTTATGTAACTAGTTTGCGCTAATATAATCATAATTGAAATGTTGAAATGTAGCTTTTGTGAGGATATAGAAAAATAAGGTGACAAAATTCCTTTTTGGCATTTTTACCATCACTGATCTACATCCACCTATATCAAAATTTAGGGTCATCTTAGGTGGTTGAGAAAAATAATTTTTATCCTACTCATTTAGGGTCAAATTCTTGCAAGTGACATGATATTTGAATTTATGAAGAATATAATTGTAACGACTTCCAGCCTCATAATTAAGTAAACCAATTGATATAAAACCTTCTTCCCCCTTCCTCCTTGCTTCTACCTTCTTAAAAAACTTCTTCCCCTATCTGCCCTTCTCCTCTTTTGAACCTCTTTCTCCCATCCACCTCTTTTATTCTCCTATATTTTTCTTGATCCCTAGTTCCTATATATATATAACACTTCATTTCATACTACAACAAAAATGACCCCATTTATGGCACTTTATGGATATCATCCACCATCCATCACATCATATTTAGGAGAAAATTATAAGGTTCAAGCAGAGGAAGATCACATCGAGCATAAAAAAAAAGTTCTCCAACTCTTAAAGGATAAACTCACTTTGGCGCAGAATCAAATGAAATAACACGTAGATTAACATTGCAATGAAAGATGTTTTGATGTAGGCGACTGGGTATTTTTACAGCTACAACCATACACAAAAAATTCCCCTAAAGCAAGCTAAGAAGGATAATAAATTATCACCAAAGTATTATGGTCCTTACAAGGTGTTGTAAAAGATTGGTACTATTGCATACAAATTGGAGCTTCCTACATATTCCCTAGTGCACCAAGTTTTCCATGTTTCATGCTTAAAGAAAGTTATATGTGATAAGATATTTTTATTGTTATTGTAGCTTCCTTATTGTTATTGTTGTGCCCATATAGTTCCCATACAAGCCCACTATTGTTATTATTGTGCCCTTACATTAGTATTGTTATGTCACCTCTTATTATATTGTGACCCCTTAGACTCCTATATATAGAAAGGAGGCTTTTTTCGTTTGAATAATCCAAGAATTGTTCATTTTTTTAATGTGAAGGAGGTTTCCCCCTCGAAGAGGATAATTTTTAAGTTGTTTATTTATCTTTTCTTCTATTTTTTGAGTTGGTTGCATAACACAAGGGCATTAATTTTAGGAGGTTTTGTTGATTTCCTTTATTTAAATTTCATTTCTTCTAGTTTAAAATTTAATTTTCTTAATGTTTTTATATAGTAGTATAAATACATCAAGTATTATGAAGACTGACCATAACTACATTCTTCAACTAATATGGCATAAGAAATCCTTTCGGGAGAAAACCCTAGCTATAATGTGAGGTCACTATGCTCTCTTTATCCGTATGGAAATATAGTCGTGAGTACAAATAAGTATGGCCCTTAGCAGGTGGGATACTAAAATGCATAAATCCTATGTGTGTGCTCTACCTCTTATCCCTTTTAGCCTTTTTTTAGCTATGGAATAAATGCACTTGAAAGAATGAAACCCCTTTTCCTCCTAGTGGCTTGATAATAACACATCCCAATAGCATGCTAGTGGTTAGGTTTGATTTCCTCAACTCTTAACTAAAGTTAGAATATATGCTCTTTTATAGCCTTCTTCATCATAATCACATGGCTAAACCCATTTCCATAGATAATGGGGGTTGACGTGACATCCTCTCGAATTATGGTGGTGAAAAAAAGAAGGTCAACTTTTGAGTGGCATAAATTTCACATAATAACTTCGATTGACGTTATTCTCGTGCCATTGGAAAGGTGTCGCACTATAGCGACAAATTTACCCCCCAAAAAACGTCATTTGATGCCTCAAAATTCCCCTGAAAGGTTTCTCACCTCAATTTTCCAAACCGGGTCTTGTTGATAAAAATGGTATTGAGAGTCAATTCCTTCACCTTTTCCACTCTGAAAGCATCGAGATGGATGCAAAAAAATATAATGATACAATATAGATCAACCCAAGAGAATCAACGGGGAAAATAATGAGGAATTAGTCCTCAAGAGAGAGATAAATGATAACAAAAAGTATTTATTATATAAGGTGTGATGCAAGTAATAGTTTTAGGAAACTTATGTGCTCAAGAAAGAGAGAGAGAGGTTTTAATTTAAAAAAATGATAGAGTAAATCATTATTTTTCAAAACTTGGAACCTAGAGTCTACTACATTACAAATGGGGTTTTTTATAGACAACAAAACAAAAAAAGGGGTCCAAGGTACAAAAACTAGTTGTTGAAGAAAATGCATACCCTGCAACTATTGATTTGCATGTTTGACTAATACAAGTGTTATTAGGCCAATTTAAGGGTCTTTTAAAAGATCACTCTTCGTATTGTTCGCTTAAGGGTAGATGTAAAAGGCCTTGCATAACCCATGCATGACACACTAAAAACAAATAGGGAAGTGAGAATATCATCATTGACCTTATAAACCCTTGTGCTCACCCATAATAGATATAAGAATATCAAGAATATAAAAATGGATTCTCTAACTAACCAAATCTTATCAAATAAAGCACACATGATAAAGTCGATATAAGGAGGGAAATGTATGTATAATCATGGTATAATCAAAGAAACCAAAAATGGATAAATAATAATACCAACTCACAATGATCTAGGGAAGGATATTACAAGTCATCTGTTTAGGTACTAGACATCAAATAGGGAAAACACATTCATGTATCTAGGTGTGGGAAAGGGTCTAACCTAGGGAGGACCACCATTGCATAATAAAATGTCATCGAAAATGGGGGAAATCATGTCAACATTGAGAATTGAGAGTATGGACTCATTAAATCTATAATCCATAGGGTCATGGGGCCTTCAGTGTGAGAGAAATACCAATACCATAGCACATGGGTTCATATGGGGGGATATATAATGAGGAAAAAATGACATAATATATTGGGGGATATATAGGGGATAAAGGGTTTTTATATTGGCAGGTATAAAAAATGGATCTCAAGGTTAATGAAAAAATATAAAGGGTATGAAAAATGTTAATAAAAAAATGGATACCTATAATATATAGTGAAAGTAGGGGCTTTTTAAATTGGGAAGGTGTATTGGGTTTATATTGGTAGGGGGTTAAATAATTTGATTTTTAGGGGTATTTTCCAATATGTACTCAAATTAAGGGTATTGTTTAATATGCTATGATCACACATGATATGTTAGAGGTTTATTGAGTGAAGCCCCCATGAATAAAGTATGATTGCATTGAAAAACCCTTTCATTAAAATAGGATTTTAGGCACCCGTTGGAATGGTGGAAGCATTAGCATTTGAAAATGCTAAAGACCGTCAAGAAGTATATTCTTGTTGATACATGATATAATACATGAAGTATTTCCAAAGCTATGCTTTGATATAATACATGATAATACTTGGCACCTTAGGTCTAAACTAAGGATCTGGATATTTCAAAATTCTTCATTATGGAAGCCTTTTGTTGAGTCAAAGAATGTAGTATTTTTCTAATTCATCATGATGCAAGGCCTTGGCATGTTAGCCATGAGACTCTTCCTCACTAACACTCGATGGGGTTTAGTTCAATTGTTTTATTTCCATGGCTTCCTTTAATTGATGAACTATTTCCTCTTCCTTATATTTTTTCTATACATAAATGATAAAATATCATGTAGGCTTAAGGATAAATAAAGGGGGTATTTTTGAATATTTAATATTAGTTCCTTAACATGTTGCATTCTACTTCTAGGATGTATATCATCTATCTTTCTTGAACTAGTAAATTCATTATAATCACATGCTTAGATACAAAATGATTTTCATTCTCATGGAAATTTAATGTAAGAATAGAGAGATTTGGTTGGACTAGATATATACCTCATGCCTTCTTAAGTTATTCGAAATTCAAATGCCTCTATTCTCCATAACTATTATACCCAAACCAAAATTCCCTAAAAATTGAACTAGAGTGAAAAAAATAGAGATTGGAGAGAGAGAGACTTTGTCCCAAGGTATTAACAAACAATTTATAGGAACCTTGCACTTCCACCAAAAATTGAAGAGTTTGATAAGTCCCTTGGTCGAAGTACTCTTAGAAACATCCAAATAGAAGAAGTAAAAATAAACACAAAAATAAGATAAATAACTTGGGTACGAATATGTTGAGGGATATAAATGAGCAAAAAAACCCAGGAGAACCTTCCTTTGAGCTATTTCGAAGACATAAGATCCATGACCATGATATAGAGTCCACACAAGTCTCAATATACCATAAACATTGTTAGATTCTATATGAATGCCCCTTGGATCTTGTGTAAAAAATTTCAAATTATAGATAAGTAGCCCAAGGATTAACAAGTTCTTACCTTGAGGTCAAAAGTCATATTTTCATATATGCACATGCCACAGTCTCCACAACACTATTGGGCCATCATCCGAAAATGCCAATAGATAACCATAAGACTATGTTGAAGAGGCTACACTATGGTAAGAGTTCACATGTTGCACCATCAGGAGAATTTCCTTGTAAGATGATTAGTATGGTATATAAAAATTCATGCAATACCTAATAGAGGTTCTATGTGGCCTTCAATACCTTGATGACTTGATGCACATATCAAAATTATTTTCCTCCAATACCCATCTACTCCATGAAGTGGATTTCTTATCCCATGAATCAACTTCCTAGCTAAGGGCATGTAAGACATGAAAAAATGAAATTTTGAAATGTTTGTTGAACTCATTTTTATCTTCGACAATGATATATATATATTTTGATCTGTCTTTTATATATATAGAAATGAAGGCGATATATATCACCCTAATTCAATTAAGGTGATATATATCACCCTAATTGCTATAATGAAATATTTGTCAACCAGAAATGGCAATTATTTAATTTACAACCATAATATCAAATGGACATGTCTCCCTCAATTGCATTTCTTTACGAATAACCTATAATGAATTACCTCAATTATGATATACATATTTATGACCTACATTAATTACATACCATGATTATATTAGTGTGTAGTTTAATGAGACATAATGGAAAGCAATAAAATTTTTAGTAGGATTTTAATAAAATCTAAATGTTGTTGGAAATTTTAATTATAGTTGTCAAGCTTCAAAATTATAGGTGTTTGGGGGCTTTTGATAGTACAAAATCCATTTTTATTATAAAAAACAAAATTCCATAGAAAACAAGATTCAAGCATTCCTACTATCATATTTTTTTTGTAAAAAAAAAGATCATGAGCAAAGTTGATGCTTTGATAGAGAAGGCCCTATATTATTATTATTATTCAATTTTAAGTCCCCTGCTATCATATTTTTTGTGAAAAAAATGATCATGAATAAAGATGATACCTTGATAGATAAAAACAGCAGAACAATTAAATATACATAGTCTACCTCCTCTGGTTTTGAACCTATGACATTTTAGAAGAAAACACATGCTTTTAACCAATACACCCACTTCAAGTTAAACTCTATGCAAATTGTATGCACCAACCCCTCGAACATCTCTCGACAAGTATGAAGTGTGAGAGCAGACTTGCTTAGTTTACCGTATCTGTTCAATGTGTTGGGCTAATGTTGCAGTGAGTAATGCATTCACATTAATACTGACTTAACCAATTCAATTACGAACCCTGATAATCAAGATAATAAATTTTTTAAATAAAATAGCACCTGCTTTTCGATTGAAATTTTATTCCGATTTCCGCACACAAATGTATGCAATCCACCACCAATCACAAATCTCCATGGATATCCCGTATTCTCAGTGAGCTATGATGCTGATAGGTTTCACGCGGACATCCCAAAGCAAGCTCGCCCTCCACGCCTAACGTGATTAGAAATGCACTCCCACGTCGTACTGACATGCAACATGCAGAGAGCTTGGTTTATGTACAATGTCGATTTACGCATTTCAATGGAACTAATGGCATTCGGCCAGGGTTCTTTAACAGCCTTGCGTCTTTCTTGGTAGAAAAAATAAAAATAAAAGGAAGTAAAGTGTATATTGCGTGGCCTAAATATGTAAGCCTCGTTTGAAATTTGAAAGTAAACTGTGATAGTGCATTTATTGGAATTTTATTTTCAGAGAAGCACTTCATGTGAATTTGTTGAGCCAGGAGACAAAAGGTTAAAGTGTACTATGGAAATCCCATCAAGAAAAAGTGGCCTAAAATAAAGCAGGATTCTACAAGTCCTGGAATCCGAACTGAATACCCGAAACCAAATGCAGACAAACAACTAACCATGTGCAACATACTAAAAAAGAAAGAAAAGCTCAATAAGTCCAAGTGAAGAGATGATTGATTTGTTTCTTTCTACAACCAAATCCCGTGTACAGAGAAGCAGGTCTGGACTCCTGACACTTTTATATCATCGTACAGCTCTATATATATTTTAAATGAGAAATTGATGCCGCTGGTACTTCTCCTTATGACCTCCACAGTGGCCCATTGAATTAACGAGTGAGCCTTAGTGAGCGTGGGTTAAAAAACAGATGGTCCATAATTGAATAATTATCTGATTTAATATTTTAAAAACAATTTGGATTCCTGTTTGGAAGACACAATCAAAACAATTTGGATTCCTGTTTGGCAGACAGATTCATAACAATTTGGATTGGGTGAAGCCAATAAGAGTATTTGTAATCCAGACAAAAAGAAGGAAACCCTCTATGGTTATCACATTGAATGACCTATCTAAAACATATATTAGAGTTTGTTGGTGATATTTGATAATGTTGATTCATTTAGTATTTAGGCTCACTTTGTTAATTAGGTCAAGAACTGTCTCTGATTTCTCCTAATAAATGGACCGGTCTGTGATTTATTACGGGCTATGGAGAGGGCTCAGGCAGGGATGCCTCCTCCTTTACTCTTTCTTTTTATAGCTTGAGGATTGCATAGAGCTATCTTGGAGGTTACAGATCAACTAATTTTAAAAGCATTAAGATTGAAGGTGAAACTTACCTGTCACACCTTGTGTTTGTCAATGGCATTTAACTATTCATTGATGGATCAAAGAGAGATGTTGTAAAGTTCAAAGAGATTTTGTCCTTCAAAATTCACTGTTAAGGGAATGTTGTTAAACATTTATAACTCAACAATTTCATTCTCGAGAACAGATTAGGAGGAAATGAAGTTTATTTCACAATTATTTCTTTCTCTCCAATATATATCATGAGGAAGGATTGAAGTTTATTTAACAGTTATTCCCATACTAGGAAGTGGTTTTCCTAAGGACTAAACCGGTGGCATTTTATTTCAAATAAAATGACACTAAAATGGGATTGGCAATAGCTTGTCCTTAAAGTTGCATCCATGTCTTGTATAATTGATGGCTATGACCAGGAAAAGACTTATATTAGTTAAATATGTGTTGTACATGTCAATTAGATGTCTACATATTAATATATGGTTTGGTTCTTTAAGAAAATAAAAAATATATACTATATTATCAAAAGATTGTAATATATGGTTTAGTTCTTTAAAAAATAATAAAAAATATAAGAATGTAGTGATTCAAGAATTTTTTTTATTTTAGTAAATTATTCTTAAATTTTTATTTTAGTAAATTATTCTTAATAATATTAGGATTTATTATGCTTACTTAGTTTGGATTGGATTTGTTGAGGAAGTTGAGAGATTCTCTCAACTTCTCTCTCTAAGATTAAAATTAGTTCAACTATATATATTTGATGTAACTCTGTTTATTGTGATATAAGAAATTAATTATTGTGTGTTATACCTGTGGAATGGCTGCTCTCACCAATTTTAATAAATAACTCAAAAGTATATTTCTTCAATCTCAATAAAAGAGTGGATTAGGTCTCTATTTAAAATATGGCATAAGATATCACTAATATGGAAGGAAATGAATACATAATTTTCATTAATATTTCAATTATGGAAGGAAATGAATACATCATTTCCAGTAATATTTCAATCAGACAATGAGTGTGATTAAGGATGGGCAATGAATGAGTGTGATTAAGGATGGGCAATGTCTTTCCATTCGATGTGAAGAAAGATGTAAAAAGGTTTAATTAAGGTTTTATATAAGGATGTGGAGAAAGATGTAAATAGGTTTAATTAATATTTTATATAAATTGTTATTTTATTTATTTATTTTTATTTAGTAGTAGGTGCCTATAAAATATTAGAGACAATTTGGATATAAGAATCAACGTAATGTAAGCATCTTGGAAGAGAGACATGTTAAAGAATGTGGAAGAAATATATATTGTATGTCAATATTTTTTAAATATTGTATTTTTATTTAATTTATAATATTTTTTAAATTAAATTTAAAATGAAAAAGGCATGGGGAGATGTAGTGGTGTAAAATAATGATTATGTAACATATTTAAATTTAATTAAGAAGCACCTAAAAACTTCATACTTACAATAAACTTATAATATAACAAGATTCTTAACTATGTATATTCAACTCAATTTTACCATGGATATTATTAACTTGTCAATAGGCTTTGTTACAATACCATGGCTTATCAATATCCCATGTCCAAAAACCATAACTCATTTCAAAATCAAAATATTTTATAAATAATTTATTTTATGAATTTTTTTAAAATAAATCTAAAAGCAAACATTATAAGAGATGTATAGGAGATATTGTAATATAATTCTTTCCACTTTCTATTTTGCAATATGTTCTTCACACCCTGTTTACAATACTTATCTAAAATATTTCTTTTCAATCTTTAATCTCTTGTTACATATTCAACAAGTTCAAGTATTTATGCTCACTGAATTTATACATCAAGTAAATTTCAATATTAATAAGTTTAAATATTAACAATCAACCTTCCACACACACACACACACACACACATATATGTAAGACTGCAATACAAAAATAACCATCATTTGTGCATTTTCATATATGCAATAGAAAAAGAATCTATACAATCCACAAATACTTAACACAAATTCACATTGAAGTGAATTGTTCGATCTCCAAAATAGTAGATCAACGCAAGTAATCTTTAACAAAAATATGAAAAATTGACATGGCTATGTTTTCATTAAACAACCCAAATTTGTATTACAGTGATCTTAAAAATATCTATGTAAATATTAAACTAACATGACATTTGCAACAATGTTTACCAAAACACTTCTTGAAGCCTCAAAGGCTAAATCACAACATCCACAGGAAGTAGTGATATATCAATAATAAAATATATATTTGGAAAAAGTAAGAAAAAATTTCTTTTTTCAATAACATCATTGAAACCTTCAATCAAATTCACATGGAACCCAGATATTTCTAAGAGGGAGAAACCATTGCTAATTTTTGTTGTGCATAATCCAGTCACCAAATCATATAGCTTTAGTTTCACTTCCATAAAACCTAACACTAGTACTTTTCCTTCAAGGGATAACCTTGTAACCATCCGCCCTATTAAAATTATGAGGGAAATCGAGATATATCCAACAATAATATGAATAGTTGTGGAAGTCTCCAATCACTTATATGTTTTATTAATGTCATTTGTTTAAAAAATAATTTATTTTAAAATTTTTAATATCATGATATAAAAATTAAAAATAAATTATTTTTTACATCTTTTCAAAAATAAATAATACGTTTCCAAGTGATAGTAATGGAGATAAGGTCAAGGTTTGAAAAAAGGGTGTCTGGATTCAATATTGTCTGTGTCTTTTGTGGCAACAATTCGAGAAAGAGATTTAGCTATTAGGCTATTGCATTTGAGCCTGGATCAAAATGGACAGGGCAGATAATGAGGCCATTAGTATAGCAAGTGCAGAATATGGGACCCCAAGACTATGGCAATAGAGGTCTATTGTGGCTGCCACCACCATGGATGCTAAACCTAATACTTCAACCCAACAAGTCAATGGCCCTTCAGACTATGATGGTATGTTTTTGGTTTTGAGTTTTGATACTGGGGTTTCATCTATGGCGACAAACCCTTTCTAGGGGAATCCATTTACAAAGGATTTATCCCCTAAGTATTTCCATAATGAATTTGCACCTCGTGAGCACTGACAATTTCCAGTATTTATCAGGTCCTTTTTGGGAAGGACTTTGTATCTCAGTGAATTAAATGGATCTTGTATCCATAGTAGATGTCAATATTCAAAAAAGGAAAAGAACCTATGTTGTTTGTATGCAATTTTTTTTATGAAGGACGTCATCCACAGGAAGGATATCTAATCTATCACTATGACATTACCAAGGATGACTTAGTCTCTCTGGTTGCAAGCTTGAAATGTGGCGCTACTATCAAGGGTGCACCTTCTACTTCTAAGTCTAAGTATTTCAAGGATTTCCTCAAGCTAGGATCTATCCCTTAGACATATAAATAACTCTCAAGATTTCTTTGTGGATTTGTCGGATGAAACCCAAAATGTTTGTTTCGAGTAGTCTATTGTCTATAAACCTAGCAAGGATTTTATGAGCCATGTTGTGATTTGCAAGTTCAATGGGTTTTAGCCTTCGACAAAAGTGCTTCAAAATTGGGTACATGAAACCTCGAAACTAGATGTAGAATAAAGATCCTTTTTTTGGGGGCGAGTCGGGATTTTCTTGAGGCCTTATTTCAATCACTTTAGCCCTCTTTCCATGCTACTTCATATGCTTGATCCAGATATTTTAGCTGAAGTGGGAAAATCCATTGGATAGTTCATTAAAGTATATTTTAAAAGGCTAGAGAAGGGCATAATTACTTTTTCCTGCATATGTGTTACAATATATCTTACCAAACCACTACCAAATAAACTATGTCTCCACTGGAATAGCTTAAATTTTATGTAGTTGTTGGATTATGAAATACAAATTTCCTAAAATATATGCACTTTTTCCCATGGGTTCCCTTCTTCTCTATATTCCATGAAAAAATCTCAAGCTGGAAGGATCCCAAAGTGTAATGGGATCTAATAAATCTTCAGCAAACTAGCCAAAAAACCCTAAACCTCAAAAAAACCAAATAGATAACTTGATTAATTCATGTACAACTCAAACACCTGCAACACCATCTCATCTTTGAATTGTTAGGGTCCCCTTCTTGAATGGAGTTGCAAGAGATACAACTAACATTCTAGCTTTGAAAATAAACAAACACAAGTGTTTTCACGAATTAGATCAATCAAATAATGATAAAGAGGTAGCTACATATTCAAAACTCCTAGTATTAGAATTGACTCATGAAAGATCAAGTATTGTACCATATTTAGCTGACTTTGATAATTCCACAAGGTGGATATATGTATGCAAGAGAAAATGAAAAAAGGGCTTTAGGAGAGGTTCGTGATTATTCTTGAGTTCTTTTCCCAAGAAAGTAGATAAGAATGGGATAGCTAGTTAGTATAGGGAGATAATGGTTGTATTTTGATGTACTATGCTTATATGCAATGGAAAGTTTGATTTAATCTGGTATTTTGAGATAATGCAAATTAATTTAAAAAAGTAAATAATACACTAATAAAATATGAAAATATTCATCTCTATATTGTTATGATTAGTAGAGAAATTTATTTTGGTGATACTTCTTGTGCTCAAAATTATGGAAAGTGTTTCAAGTCTAATATTTCGCAAGTTGACAAGAGTAGCAGGTAGAAAAATTATACAGTTTATTTTAAAAATTAAAAAGAAAATATAGAAGACATTTTAGTTTGGTAAGAAACAATGGAATATAATTACCATGCATATTTACAGTTCAATATAAGAATAATCTTGTTTTTATAAATAATTTGGTTTAAAATAATTAATATTAATAATAAATTATAATAATAAAAATATATCTCGATTAAATTATAAGATATTATATTAATTTGGATTTATAATTTGATTAAATAACATATATTTCCTTTTGGTCACTGTAACAATGGTTTAACCCTAACCTTGTTTTCCTTTTTTTTTTCTTTCCTCATATTGTGAGTCACTAAATTTATGTTGTCTTAAGTTTTAGTAATTCCTTTGATTGTTGATATGGGTCGCAACCCTCCCTCTAGTGTTTCTTCTAGTGGGAATTCTACATCTAATCTCATCAATGGTGTATATATAGGTTTTTCTTTCAAAAATTTCATGACGTATAAGTATTTTTCTTGCTCTCCCTATCTTTCGATGTAAGAAGCCCCATCTATTTCCATTCTCATTGACCCTGATGTTGATGAAGAGGTTTATTTTATATTTTTTAGTAGATTGATTTGTCAATTTTATGGTTTTCGGCCTCAACTAAGATACCTTCATGACCAAATATTAAAATATTTGACTCTAGTGATTAAGAAGAAGTTTCCATCCACTCCTACACAAAGGGATTTTAATTATTGTGTTTGAAACTAATAAAGATAAGGATATGATTCTTAAACCAGGACCATGATTTTGGGTCAATGGTAGTCTATGGATGAATTCCTATTCTCCCTCCTTCAATCCTTTGATATAGTTTCTAGCCATAACACTTGTTTGGGCGAGGCTTCATAATGAAATTCTTCATCTTTAGGTTTATTCCCACTGTTCAAGCCATTGGATCATCTCTATGAAGGTTCCATTTTTATCACTCCTAAAACTCAAATATGTAGTATAGTAACATATGCAACTATTTGTGTGGAAATGGATTTCAATTCATGGTTTCCAACATAAATTAATTTGAATGGCCAAAAAACATCTTGGAGCCATAAATTACATTATGATATATTTTCCTTGCATAGTAGGGATGGTTTTGAAACAAAACATATCATAAGTCAATGCACTAAAGGGTCCATGAAAATTAGGAAACACCACTGAATATCTAAATAGTGGATTGACTCTACAAAGTATCATTGGATCACTTTTCTTGATAAATATCCACCTGTAGATCCTTGGAATCAATCGACTCTAGTTTCTGGGAAAAAATAAAAAGAAAATGTATTTAAAAACCTAAATATATAAGATCTAACCTCACATGATTCATGGAAAGAAACTCAAGGAAAGGTAGGCCCTCAACCAATGACAACCTGTGAAAACAAAGATGAAGAAGTTGAAACTTTAGAATAAAAAGAATCACTAATTCAAGATACTCTAAGCCAGAAGAATTACCAAGGTATTCCACCTACTTCAAAAGAAACCTATACAAAAATAGGGAAGAAAAAGAAGAAATTTTCTATAGAATCTCAACCAATGGTTATAAGAATTCAAACCTGAAACCTAGTTTAATCATGTATTACCTTGTATCTTGTTATGTAACTAGTTTGTGATAATATAATCATAATTGAAGTGTTGAAATGTAGCTCTTGTGAGGATATAAAAAAATAAGGTGAAGAAATTCCTTTTTGGAATTTTTACCATCACTGATCTACATCCACCTATACCAAAATTTAGGGTCATCTTAGGTGGTTGAGAAAAATAATTTTTATCCTACTCATTTAGTGTCAAATTCTTGCAAGTGACATGATATTTGAAGTTATGAAGAATATTATTGTAATGACTTCCAGCCTCATAATTAAGTAAACTGATTGATATAAAATCTTCTTCCCCCTTCCTCCCTGCTTCTACCTTCTTAAAAAACTTCTTCCCCTACATGCCCTTCTCCTCTTTTGAACCTCTTTCTCCTATCCACCCCCTTTCTTCTCCTATATTTTTCTTGATCCCTTGCCCGGCATATATATATATATATATATATATATATATATATATATATATATATATATATATATATATATATATATATATATATATATATATATATATATATATATATATATATATAGCACTTCCTTTCATACTACAACAAAAATGACCCCATTTATGGAACTTTATGGATATCATCCACCGTCCATCACATCATATTTAAGATAAAATTATAAGGTTCAAGTAGAGGAAATCACATCGAGCATAAAAAAACCGTTCTCCAATTCTTAAAGGATAACCTCACTTTGGCATAGAATCAAATGAAATAAGAGGCATATTAACATCACAATGAAGGATGTTTTGATGTAGGTGATTGAGTGTTTTTACGGCTACAACCATAAAAACAAATGCCCCTAAAGCAAGCTAAGAAAGATAATAAATTATCACCAATTTATTATGGTCCTTACAAGGTGTTGCAAAATATTGGTACTAATGCATACAAATTGGAGCTTCCTACATCTTCCCTAGTGCACCAAGTTTTCCATGTTTCATGCTTAAAGAAGGTTATATGTGATAAGCTCCGAGTTCAAACAATATTGTTAGAATTTGACAAGGAAGGAAAAATCATATTGGAACGTGAATCAGTCACGGAAAAGAACTCTAAAGATTCAAAATTGATCAATTTTAGAGTATCTCATAAAGTGGAAGAACTTAACCACTGAAGATTCCACATGGAAGGATGAGAATTTGATACAGAAGCATCTATAACTACTCAAGCATTGAGGATTTTTTTTTTTTTGAAGGAGATGGGCATGTTAGGTCTCTATAATACTAGTGTATCCTCTTATTTTTATTGTTATTGTAGCTCCCTTATTGTTATTGTTGTGCCCATATAGTCCCCATATTGTTATTATTGTTCCCCATACAAGCCCACTTGTTATCGTTGTGTCCTTAAATTAGTATTGTTATGTTTCCTCTGATTATATTGTGACCCCTTAGACCCCTATCTATAGAAAGGAGGATTTGTCATTTTCATAATCCAATAATTGTTCATTTTTGTAATGTGAGGGAGGTTCCCCCCTTGAAGAGGATAATTTGTAAGTTGTTGAGCTATCTTTTCTTCTATTTTTTGAGTTGGTTACATAACACAAGGGCGTTAATTTTAGGAGGTTTTGTTGATTTCCTTTATTTAAATTTCATTTCTTCTAGTTTAAAATTTAATTTTCTTAATGTTTTTATATAATATTATAAATACATCAAGTATTATGAAGACTGACCATAAGTACATTCTTCAAATAATATGACCTAGGAAACCCTTTCGGGAGAAAACCCCAGCTATAAGGTGAGGTTGTTATGCTCTCTTTCTCTGTATGGAAATATAGACGTTTGTACAAAGAAGTATGGCCCTTGGCAGGTGGGATACTACAATGCATAAATCCGCTATGTGTGCTCTACCTCTTATCCCTTTGAGCCTTTTTTTTAGCTATGGAATAAATGCACTTGAAAGAATGAAACCCCTTTTCCTCCTAGTGGCTTGATAATAACAGATCCTAGTAGCCTTCTAGTGGTTAGGTTTGACTACCTCAACTCTTAGCCAAAGTTAGAATATATACTCTTTTATAGTCTTCTTCATCATAATCACATGGCTAAATCCATTTCCTTAAATAATGGGGGTTGACGTGACATCCTCTCGAATTATGGTGGTGAAAACAATAAGGTCAACTTTTGAGTGGCATAAATTTCACATAATAACTTCGATTGACATCATTCTCCCGCCATTGGAAAGGTGTCCCATTATAGCGACACATTTTTTCCCCCAAAAAACGTCATTTGATGCCTCAAAATTTCCCCAAAAGGTTTCTCACCCCAATTTTCCAAACCGGATCTTGTTGATAAAAATGGTATTGAGAGTCAATTCCTTCATGTTTTCCACTTTGAAAGCATCAAGATGGATGCTAAAAAATATAATGATACAATATGGATCAACCCAAGAAAACCAAAAGGGAAAATAATGAGGAATTAGTCCTCAAGGGAGAGATAAATGATAAAAAAAAGTATTTATTATATAAGGTATGATGCAAATAATAGTTTTAGGAAACTCATGTGTTCAAGAAAGAGAGAGAGAGGTTTTAATTAAAAAAAATGATAGAGTAAATCATTATTTTTCAAAACTTAGAACCTAGAGTCTACTACATTACAAATGGGGTTTTTTTTATAGACAACAAAATAAAAAAACTAGTCCAAGGTACAAAAACTAGTTTTTGAAGAAAATACATACCTTGCAACTATTGATTTGCATGTTTGACTTATACAAGTGTTATTAGGCCAATTTAAGGGTCTTTTAAAAGATCACTCTTCGTATTGTTGGCTTAAGGGTAGATGTAAAAGGCCTTGCATAACCCATGCATGGCACACTAGAGACAAACATGGAAGTGAGAATATCATCACTGACCTTATAAACCCTTGTGCTCACCCATAATAGATATAATAATATCAAGAATATCAAAATGGAATTTTTAACTAACCAAGTCTTATCAAATAAATCACACATGATAAAGTTGATATAAGGAGGGAAATGTATGTATCGTCATGGTTAATCAAAGAAACCAAAAATGGATAAACAATAATACCAACACACAATGATCTAAGGAAGGATATTACAAGTACTTTGCTTAGGCACTAGACATCAAATAGGGAAAACACGTTCATGTATCTAGTTGTGGGAAAGGGTATAACTTAGGGAGGACCACCATTGCATAATAAAATGTCACCGAAAATGGGTGAAATCATGTCAACATTGAGAATTGAGAGTATGGACGAATTAAATCTATAATCCATAGAGTCACGGGGGCTTCAGTGTGGGAGAAATACCAATACCATGGCACATGGGTTCATATGGGGGGATATCTAATGAGGAAAAAATGACATAATATATTGGGGGATATATAGGGGATAATGAGTTTTTATATTGGTAGGTATAAAAAATGGATCTCAAGGTTAATGAAAAAATATAAAGGGATATGAAAAATGTTAATAAAAAAATAGATACCTACAATATATAGTGAAAGTAGGGGCTTTTTAAATTCGGAAGGTGTATTGGGTTTATATTCGTAGGGGGTTAAATAACGTGATTTTTAGGGGTATTTTCCAATATGTACTCAAATTAAGGGTATTGTTTAATATGCTATGATTGTACGTGATATGTTAGAGGTTTATTGAGTGAATCCCCCATGAATAGAGTATGATTCCATTGAACAACCTTTTCATTAAAATAGGATTTTAGGCACTCGTTGGAATGGTGGAAGCATTAGCATTTGAACATGCTAAAGACCGTCTAGAAGTATATTCTTGTTGATGGTTGTTAATGGTTTTTCCAAAGCTATGCTTTGATATAATAAATGATAATACTTGGCACCTTACGTCTAAACTGAGGATTTGAATATTTAAAATTTCTTCATTATGGAAGTCTTTTGTTGAGTCAAAGAATGTAGTATTTCTCTAATTCATCATGATGCAAGGCCTTGATATGTTAGCCATGAGACTCTTCCTCACTAACACTCGATGGGGTTGAGTTCAATTGTTTTATTTCCATGGCTTCCTTTAATTGATGAACTATTTCCTCTTCCTTATATTTTGTCTATACATAAATAATAAATATCATGTAGGCTTAAGGATAAATAAAGGGGGTATTTTTGAATATTTAATATTAGTTCCTTAGCATGTTGCATTCTACTTCTAGGATGTATATCATCTACCTTTCTTGAACTAGTAAATTCATTATAATCACATGCTTAGATACAAAATGATTCTCATTCTCATGAAAATTTAATGTAAGAATAGAGATATTTGGTTGGACTAGATATATACCTCATGCCTTCTTAAGTTCTTCTAAATTCAAATATGTCTCTATTCTCCATAATTATTATACCCAAACCAAAATTCCCTAAAAATTGAACTAGAGTGAAAAAATAGAGATTGGAGAGAGAAACTTTGTCCCAAGGTATTAACAAACAATTTATAGGAACCTTGCACTTCCACCAAAATTTGAAGAGTTTGCTAAGTCCCTTGGTCCAAGTACTCCTACAAACATCCCAATAGAAGAAGTAAAAATAACACAAAAATAAGATAAAGAACTTGGGTATGAATACAATGAGGGATATAAATGAGCAAGAAGCCTAGGAGAACCTTCCTTTGAGCTATTTCAAAGACATAAGATCCATGACCATGATATAGAGTCCACACATGTCTCAATATACCATAAAAATTGATAGATTCTATTTGAATGCCCCTTGAATCTCGTGTGAAAAATTTCAAATTGTAGATAAGTAGCCCAATGATTAATAGGTTCTTACCTCAAGGTCAAAATTCCTATTTTCATATATGCATATGCCACAGTCTCCATAACACTATTGGGCCATCATCCGAAAATGCCAATAGATAACCATAAGACTATGTTGAAGAGGCTACACTATGGTAAGAGTTGCCAATAGATAACCATAAGACTATGTTGAAGAGGCTACACTATGGTAAGAGTTCACATGTTGCACCGTCAGGAGAATTTCCCTCTAAGATGATTAGTATGGTATATAAAAATTCATGCAATACCTAATAGAGGTTCTATGTGGCCTTCAATACCTTGATGACTTGATGCACATATCAAAATTATTTTCCTCCAATACCCATCTATTCCATGAAGTGGATTTCTTATCCCATGAATCAACTTCTTAGTTGAGGGCATGCAACACATGAGAAAATGAAATTTTGAAATGCTTGTCGACCTCCTTTTTGTCTTCAACAATGATATATATATATATTTTAATCTTTCTTTTATATAGAGAGAGAAATTTAGGTGATATATATCACCCTAATTGCTATAGTAAAATATTTGCCAATTAGAAATGACAATTATTTAATTGACAACCATAATATCAAATGAGAATGTCTCCCTCAATTGCATTTCATTACTAATAACCTATTATGAATGACCTTAATTATGTTGTACACATTTATGACCAAAATTAATTAGATACCATTATATAGTTTAGTCTAATTAGGCATAATGAAAAACCATAAAAAAAATTAGTAAGCTTTTGATAAAATCTAATTTTTTTTGGAAATTTTAGTTATAGTTGTCAAGCTTCAAAATTAGAGATATGTAAGAAATTTTGATGGTACCAAATCCATTTCTATTATAAAAAATAAGATTCAAACATTTCTATTTCTAGTATCATATTTAAAAAAAAAAAATTACCATATTGTTGCCTTGATAGACAACGCCCTATATGGGTGTGCACCAATCCTTAGAACATACAAGTACAATCGCTTGGCAAAGGTATGAAGTGTGAGAGCAGATTTGCTTAATTTACCATATCTGTTTAATGTATTGGGCGAATGCTGCATTGAGTAATGCATTCACATTCATATTGACTTAACCAATTCAATTAAGAACCCTGATAATTAATATAATAAAAAAATTAAATAAAATAGCACCTGCTTTTCGATTGAAATTTTATTCCGATTTCCGCACACAAATGTATGCAATCCATTACCAATCACAAATCTCTATGGCTTTTCGGTATTCTCAGTGAGCGTGGGATACGGAGCTATGATGCTGATAGGTTTGACGTGAACATCTCAAAGCAAGCTCGCCCTCCACGCCTAACATGCAGAGAGGAGGATTTATGTACAATGTCGATTTACGCATTTCAATGCAACCACTAATGGCATTCGGCTAGGGTTTTTTAACAGGCCTTGCGTCGAAAGTCTTTCGAGGGTAAAAAGGAAAACATAAAAAAAAGTGTATATTGCATGGCCTACATATGTAGGCCTTGATTGAAATTTGAAAGTAAACTGTCATAGTGCAGTTGATTGAAATTTGAAAGTAAACTGTGATAGTGCACTTTATGGGAATTTTATTTCAGAGATGCACTTCATGTGAATGTGTTGAGCCAGGAGACAAAAGGTTAAAGTGTACTATGGAAATCCCATCAAGAAAAAAGTGGCGTAAAATGAAGCAGGAGTCTCCAAGTCCTAGAATCCGAACTGAATACCCGAAACCAAATGCAGACAAACAACCAACCATGTGCAACATACTAAAAAAGAAAGAAAAGCTCAATAAGTCCAAGTGATGAGATGATTGATTTGTTTCTTTCTACAACCAAATCCCGTGTACAGAGAAGCAGGTCTGGACTCCTGACACTTTTGTATCATCGTACAGCTCTATATATATTTTAAATGAAGAAATTGATGCCGCTGGTACTTCTCCTTACGACCTCCACAGTGGCCCATTGAATTAACGAGTGAGCCTTAGTGAGCATTTCTATCAAAACGACTGCAATTATGTTTACAGCAGGAAAGAACGTTAGCATTTCACAGTACTTGTATTCCTCGTGGGTTAAAAAACAGATGGTCCATAATTGAATAATTATCTGATTTAATATCTTATAGACAATTTGGATTCTTGGAAGACATTCAAAACAATTTGGATTCCTGTTTGGCAGACATATTCATAACAATTTGGATTGGGTGAAGCCAATAAGAGTATCTGTAATCCAGACAAAAAGAAGGAAACCCTCTATGGTTATCACATTGAATGACCTATCTAAAACATATGTTAGAGTTTGTTGGTGATATTTGATAATATTGATTCATTTAGTATTTAGGCTCACTTTGATAATTAGGTCAAGAACTGTCTTGTGATTTCTCCTAATAAATGGACCAGCCTGTGATTTATTACGGGCTATGGAGAGGGCTCAGGCAGGGATGCCTCTACTCTTTCTTATTATAGTTGGAGGATTGCATAGAGCTATCTTGGAGGCTACAGATCAACTAATTTTAAAGGCATTAAGATCGAAGGTGATGCTTACTCGTCACACCTTGTGTTTGTCAATGGCATTTAACTATTTATTGATGGATCAAAGAGAGATGTTGTAAAATTCAAAGAGATTTTTCCCTTCAAAATTCACCGTTAAGGGAATGTTGTTAAACATTTATAACTCAACAATTTTATTCTCGAGAACAGATTAGGAGGAAATGAAGTTTATTTCACAATTATTTCTTTCTCTCCAATATATATCATGAGGAAGGATTGAAGTTTATTTAACAGTTATTCCCATACTAGGAAGTGGATTTTCTAAGGACTAAACCGGTGGCATTTTATTTCAAATCAAATGACTTTGGAAAAAAGGGATTGGCAATAGCTCGTCCTTAAAGTTAGCATCCATGTCTTGTATAATTGATGGCTATGCCCAGGGAAAAGACTTATATCAGTTAAATATGTGTTGAGGTTCTACATGTCAATTAGATGTCTACATATTAGTATATGGTTTGTTTCTTAAAATATTAAAAAATAATATATTATATTATTAAAAAATAATAATATATGGTTTCTTTCTTTAAAAAATAATATATATATATATATATATATATATATATATATATAAAATATAAAATATAAAATATAAGAATATAGTGATTCAGGATTTATTTTATTTTATTAAATCATTCTTTATAACTCAAAGTATATTTCTTCAATCTCAATAAAAGAGTGGATTAGGTCTCTATTTAAAATATGACATAAGTAATCACTAATATGGAAGGAAATGAATACAGAATTTTCATTAATATTTCAATCCCAAAAGGAGTGTGATTAAGGATGGAAAATGTCTTTCTATTGTATGTGAGAAAGATGTAAATACGTTTAATTAAGGTTTTATATAAGGATGTGGAGAAAGATGTAAATAGGTTTAATTAATATTCTATATAAAAAGCCATTTTATTTTTTTATTTAGGATTAGGTGCTTATAAAATATTTGTGACAATTTGGAAGCAAGAATGAAAGTAATGTAAAGCATCCAGGTTTGGAAGGGAGACATGTTAAAGAATGTGGAAGATATATATATTGTATGCTATTTTTTTTTAAATATTTTATTTTTATTTAATTTATAATATTTTTTTAAATTAAATTTAAAATAAAAAGGTATGGAAAGATGTAGTGGTGTAAAATAATGATTATTATATATATTTAAATTTAATTAAAAAGCATTTAAAAACTTAACACTTAAAATAAACTTATAATATAACAAGATTCTTAATTATGTATATTCAACTCAAATTTACCATAGATATTATTAATTTGTCAATAGGATTTGTTACAATATCATGGCTTATCAATATCTCATGTCCAAAAACCATAACTCATTTCAAAATCAAAATATTTTATAAATAATTTATTTTATGAAATTTTTAAAAATAAATCTAAAAGCAAAGAATATAGGAGATGTATAGGAGATGTAATATACTGTAAACATTTTTACTCATTCAAAAAAAATATATATTAATTAACTTGGTCAAATTACATAAAACTAAAAATTAATAATTATAATTATAATTATCATTAATAATAAAACCATATCCATATTAACTTCAAATTTACTCAAATTTACAAAGTGCTGGGAGAGATCAAATCTCTTCAGATGTAAACCATTTTTAAGAGTGAAAATATATTTGATCACTCTTTTCATACTATAATTAGAGAATATGGAAATGCTCATTTACACGAAAAACCTTTCAAGTGGGATTTAAAATCCTAAACTAAGCTACTAGAAATATAGTAGAGTATCGATATAGTATAAGGAAGTGTGGATAACACCAGCCTAGATCCATCTTAACTTCAGATCTATCAAGCTTTGAGAGAGATCAAATCTCTTGAGGTGCAAACCTCTTTTTTGAGTGAAAAACTTGAGGAAAGGTTTGCACCTCAAGTGATTTGATGGATCTAGGCTAGTTTCAGTCGTGTGCGGCCAAGGAAAATATATTGATAATATAAGGAACATATGATTAATTTTATCAATAATATGTAAATACATCTAATATTAATATAACCATTTAAAATATGCTAAATGTGTTTGAGATTTTTCGTTTATTTTAATTTTAAATTTTCTTAGTTACCTGAGTTTGTTGAGATGTTAAATATTGTAAAATAACTTTAATGATGAAATAAAATTTTTGAAATAATATTGAATGATAGAAAATGTGAATAATAAGAATGTAGTAAATTACAAATAGCTTTCATTGTGATCAATATCAAACTATTTTCTTCTACTATTCTTATTGTCACCCTTGTTAGTTTTGTCATATTTTCATATCGATTATATGAAAAACACAGTTGTAGTAAACATCATACCTTTTATCTCTTGGTCTCTAATATTATTAGGTTTAATCACTATAACACAAAAATAAATAGACATTGTCAATAATTATTTGTGCTTACACCGAAATCAATGCAAATTATTAATCCAATGACTTTAAAATTAATGTACCATCATACATACAATTACATCAAATAATTATTTGTGCTTACACTGAAATCAATGAAAATTATTAATCCAATGACTTTAAAATTAATGTACCATCATACATCCAATTACATCAGATCAGAAATCAACATATACACTAAAATCAATGCATCTAATGTAAAAAATCAAATAAGATTATAAAACAACATATCCACTAAAATCAATGCATCTAATGCAAGTAATCAAATAGGATTAGAAATCAACATCTACACTCAAATCAATGAATCTACTGCACGTAATCAAATAATATTAGAAACCAACATATACACTAAAGTCAATGCATATAGTGTAAGCAATCAAATAGGATTATAAACCACCATCTACACTGAAATCAATGCATTTAGTGAAAGCAATAAATTTGGATTAGAAATCATATATATTGAAATCAATGCATCTAGTGTAAGCAATCAAATATATTTAGTAATCAACATCTACATTGAAATTAATGCATCTAGTGCAAGTAATCAAATAAGATTAGAAATAACCATCTACACTGAAATCAATGCATTTAGTGCAAGAAATCAAATAGGAATAGAAATCATATACATTGAAATCAATAGATCTAGTGCAAGTAATCAAATATCATTAGAAATCAAAATCTACACTAAAATCAATGCATCTAGTTCAAGAAATAAAATAGGATTAGAAATCACCATCTACACCGAAATCAATGCATCTATTGCAATAAATATTCTTCCCTCTCTCCCCCCTCCATATATATCTATATGTCCCTCCATATCTCCTTCTTTGTCTCTTTATCTCACCCCTACAAACATAGCACTCTCTCACTCCATATTTATCAATCTCTTTGTCCCTCTCTCCCTATCTCCATCTATCTCTTCTTTCTCTTCACCTTCCATCTATATCTCTATCTCCCTTTGTCTCTCTATATCAATCCCAAAAAATACACTCTCATTCTCCAATATATCTATCTATCACTCCCTCCTCCTCTCCCTACCTCTCTCTCTCTTCCCCTTCCCTCCCTCTCCCCCACTTATATCTCTCTTCCCTCCTACTTTCCTCTCTCCCTCTCTCTCCATATTCCTTATCTCTCTCTCTCTCTCTCTTGCCAACTTTCGCACTCTCTATATGAATTCTTACCTCTCTCTCTCCCCCCCTCCATCTCCATAATTATTTCCCTACCTCTCTCCACTCTCCCTCTTCCTTTCTCTCCTACCTCCTCTCTCTCTCTCTATCTTCACCTTCCAAATTTGTTAATATATGCCTCTCTCTCTCTCCTTCTCTCCTCCCTTCTCTCCATCTCTCCTTCTTTATCTCTTTATCTCACCCCAAACAAACACACTCTCTCTCCATCTCTCCCTTGTCACTCCCTCTCTCTCTCCACTTGTCACTCTCTATGCATTTCATCTTCCCTCCCTCTCTCATCCTATCTCCCTCCCTCTCTCCTCCTCTCTCTCAAGACCCCTCTCCTTTCCTTCCTCTCTCTCCCTTTCTCTCCTACCTCCCTCTTTCTTCCCACATCACTCTCTCTCTCTCTCTCTATCTCTCTCTCTCTCGTTCCCATACAATCCTCCCACTCCCCCATCAGTCTCTTTCTCTCTCTCAAGTCCTCTCTCTCGTTGTCCATCTGTCTCCCTTTCTCACCTCTCTCTATTTCTCTCTCTCTCAAATCCTCTCTCTTCCTCCATCACTCTACCTCTCTCTCCGAATATGTTACTATATCCCTCACTTTCTTCTTCTCTCTCCTTATCTCCCCCCTTGTCTCAGTCACTCCACTTATGTCTCTTTATCTCACCCTAAACATACATACTCTCTCTCCATATCTCCATTGTCACTCCCTCTCTCTCCACTTCTCACTCTCAAATTCTTTCACCTTATCTCTCTCTCCTCCCCCTCCCCCTATATATATATATATATAACAAATTTAATATTGTATTAATATAAAGTTATTAAATTTAATAATATTAATATGAAAATTGGATTTAAGAATATTAATATTAATATTTTAATATTAATGTTAGGGTTAATAATGATTTTTTTGCGTGCTTTTATTATTAATTTGGTCCATAGGCTTCATATATAATTATTTATTGATTTCTACTCCTATTTGATATTTTTCTACCTTACCTTTTTATACCGCTTTTATAAATATAGTATTGGGCCCATGGTATTTGGCCCACGGTATTAATAATAATTTATCCCATGGTATTTGGCCCATAATATTACCCTAAATAAAACATCTTTTTTGAGTTTTTGTAAATACAAAGAGGTTTATGGAGTAAATATAAAAATAAATTTTATTTATTTACCATACCTCTCGAGTAAGTAGAAAAAAAGGTTTTATTTATTTACCATACCTCTAGTTTATTTATATTTTTATTTATTTACTATATCTCTTTTTTGAGTGTTCTTAAAACTCTTCATATTTTAAATTTATATTGTTTAAATTTATTTTTAATTGTTTATTTATATGGTTGTGTAAGTTATTTTTAAGCCGACATTATTTAGATTGCATTTTTAGTTTTTTTATTTTGGCTTCTGACATACTTACACATCGGGGTCATAATGGGCTGTAGGGTTAATAATGTTTTTTGCATGCTATTAATAATAATTTAGTCCATGATATTTGGGCCATAGACTTCATATATAATTAGATGTTGATTTCTAATCCTATTTGATATATTTTTATTTATTTACCTTACCTCTTTATACCTCTTTTATATTTATTTACCATACCTCTTTTATAAATATGGTATTTGGCCCATGGTATTTGTCCCATGGTATTTGACCCATAGGCCTTTAGTTTATTTACCATACCTCTAATTTATTTATATTTTTATTTATTTACCATATCGTTTTTTAGTGTTCGTAAATCTCTTCATATTTTGATAAATTTATTTTTTTTAATGAATTTTTAATTGTTTATTTATATGGTTTTCTAAATTATTGTTTAAGCCAACATTATTGAGATTTTATTTTTAAAATTTTATTTAGTTTTTGTTATTTTGGCTTTTGACATGCTTACACATCGGGGTCATATTGGGCTATAGAATGCGCCTCTCGGTGCAATGAATACACTTATAACGTCACATAGGAGTCCAAAAGAACAAGGCTTGAGGATGTAACACCCCCTTCCTACATCTACCAAAATAATCGACTGAACGGGGTAAACATGCGACGAGAGGCTACTATAATGAGATTAAACCTCCTATGTGACCTTAAGGAAGTGGAGCCAACATAAAACAAAACCTATATACCTTGGTCAACAACCCAAACACCCTGAACACCCCGAGGAGGTAACCCAACCATTTAGGCCACTTACCCCTCGGTCTCACTAACATTTTCACCCCCTTTGAGCCATAGCCACAAGCATAACACTTCATTTCAGGGAATAGGATGCTATAGCTACAAGCACAACACTGCATGACAATGGCGAGGGCCCCAAAAACTCAGTTCTATGCGTGCATATCTAGGATTTGAGCCACCTTTTTAGGCCTAGAGTCCAGGTCACTACCCAGACATTCATGAAAAATTATGGGATGTAAAATAATAGTAGGTCAATGATACGAAAGAAATCACATCAACAAGAACTCATCTAGACCCCTCCTAGCCATGATAGGAATTTTGTCAAACATGTCACAAACATTGAATCTAAAGGTGTAAATAACGTATTTAAACATAGGGGTCTCATACTTATTTGAGAATCGCCAAGAAGAATTAATTCCTTATATCATTAGATAAAATAAAATCTATTTGACCATATATACACTGTGCATTCATTTACATGTAAAAACATGGATAGAGCCATACATCATCACTGATCAAACACATGTTTATAACCAACACAATAAGAACATAAATACCATGGATACAACAACAATATAATCCACATATAAACCAATAAATTTTCATACTAAAGGAATGAGCTCTTCATTGGTGAATGTAAAAACCAACCAAAGATGGGACTTCCACATTCTACCCAACCATAGATTGGCTGAGCTAAGTCTCTCTTCAGTCAATCGCCTTTGTGCCATATTCCAAGCATGAATGTGAGACTCAAAATGAAAAAAACCAACAAGGGAATCCTGGGGCTAAACCACCTCACCCTCATCAAATAGAAATCGGGCTTTACCATGATCCACACCTGATCACTCGGCCAACATAAGCATGGATATCACCAGATTATCTCTGCCTAAACCGTGAGGAAATTTATTGTCTCCTAGTCTCTCAGGATTTACCGAAACCTACAATATGAATCATGGGTCACTAGGCCCTAAATCGAGTCATACTCTCTAGGATTTACCGTATATCCCAAATATGGGATTCTTAGGAGAGCAAACCACCTCTTATGCTTTATCACAATCAAACCTGGATTATTAGGCCCTAAACTGAGGAAACACATGAAACAATTCTATAATCATTCAGAGACCCACCTCACTCAGCTTCGAATCCATTCGAAAATCCAGCTAAACCAAAACATGAGAACTCCACCACACCATGGCTATCAAAAAATGGAAAGGCTAGGTTGAATACACTGTTACACCTAGAAAAAACCCATGCCAAGACAAAAAAGAACAACATGCAATACCATCCATGCCACATCTAGCAAGGAAATCATACATGAAAATCAATAGCTGCAAAGAATCTTGTTGTAGCTGCTTGATTCTTGCTCCTCCTTGCTTGATTCCTCCTCCTTATTGCTTTCTTGAATGTCTTGCTGCAATTCCAAAGTGCTCCAAAACTCTAAGTGTCTAAGAGTGAGTGAGAGAGAGAGCTACAAAAATGCACTGACAAAAGATGCCAACTTATCCTCAGAAGCCTTTTTATTGTAGAGGCCTTTATTTTCTCCATTTTTCATTATTTTCCTTCATTTTCCTCCTCACATGCAACCTCTAGTATTTCATCTTGATTTTCTCCTAATTTGAATTATTTTCATAAATAAATGTGTCAAAAATGCCAATTTTCATTTCCAAAGCCTTTGCCTTTGCCAATTTCCTTAGCCATAATAAACCAAATGAACACCCACTAGGATGTTTTTCCCAACATTCAACTCCGAATGAGTGTCCCATTAACTGTGGTTACTATTTTTAACTTAATTATATGGAATTTTCCCCATGGTTTTTATCGAACCCTCCCCCTTTGGGGACACCATCCTCAGTGTTAAATCACACATATACCTTAGAAAAATCGTTGAAAAAAAACCATACTTCCCATGGAGCTTTATAACATAGCTTGATGTAGTATTTACAATGATCACCCTATTGAAAATAAAACCAACATGACATCATAACAACATGACAACTATAATGACATAACACCCATACCGCTTATTATAGCTTTATAACTTAGCTCATGGAAATTTTTACATCCATACACATATGTACATAAACCCAAACATCACATCAAAACATATATCAAAACAACACCAAGATATATGCCAAAAATATACCAACATCACACCAAAACTGCTTTGCCTCAATCAAAAAACAATGAAAGATACATGGCCCACATTTGTTCCGTCATCTCCCATGTAGATTCATCGGGCCCAAAGTGCTTCCATTGCACTCTAACTTAATCTATTACTCATTTATGGAGTATGATCACCTTTCTCTGCAATATACACTAAGGCTCTCGCTGGAATCATCCATCGGGTTCCACCTACAATACAGACCAACCAATCATATTAAGGAAGTATGTATGAAAAAAATCATGGAATTTCATAGTGGAAGGCAGTGCAAGTCGATAGGCCATTGGTCTGATCCTTTCAATGACCTTGAAGGGTCCACAAAATTGTGGTGCGAGCTTGGCACATGATCCAATATGCAAGGAGCTCTTCTTGGGCTTAACATGCAAGTACACATGATCCCCAACCTGAAAATCCTTGAAAAACCTGTTCATGCCTACATAAATATTTTTCCTATCCTGCACTGCTTTCAAGTTCCTCTTGATCACCTACATTTACTGTTCCATTTCTACCAACATATCTAGTCCAATCAGTACCCTGTTAATCGAATCACCCAACTGATGGGATAGTTGCAACTCCGCCCATACATAGCCTCAAATGGAATCATCTTCAATGACTCTTCATACCCATTGTTGTACGAGAACTCTACTAGTGGAATATATTCTTCCCACTTGCAATGTTGACATATCACATACATCTTCACCATATTCTCTAGTATCTTGTTTAATTTCTCATTTTGTCCATTTGTATATGGATGGTAAATCATGTTGAAGGCCAAATCGATGCCCAAAACTGCAAATAAATCCTTCCAAAACTTGGAAGTGAACTTTTCATCCCTATCGTACACAATATTCTTTATGACACCATGCAATCTACCTATGTTTTTATAAACACATGTGCTACATCGCTAGCTAGGTATGTAGTCTTCACTGGAATGAAATGTGGAACCTTTTTCAACCTTTCCACAACAACCATGATGGAATCATGTTGTCTAGATATCTTAGGAAAAAATGTGATGAAGTCCATGCAAATGACCTCCCATTTCCATTATGGTATCACAATCGGTTGTAGCAATCCACCCAGATTTTTACACTATGTATTAACCATTCGACAATCCAAACATCTGGCTACAAAATCTGCCACATCCCTCTCTATATTCGGCGAATAGTAGAATCTCTTTACAACCGTCAATGTTTTCTAGTCGCCTTGGTGACCCGAATATGGTTTCGCATGAAATTACCTCGATATTGCCTTCTTGAACTCATTGTTGTCTAGTACATATATCCTATCTCTAAATCTAACCAAGCCATATGTTGTGAGATGATAGTCTAAATAATGTACACGTGTACCTGTACCACATGTACTTGCACCTGTTCCAACACATGTACATGTACCTGTACCAACACTAGTACATGTACCTATACTTGTACATGTACTCCATTGCAACCTGTGCACACTCTCCATATACATGTGATCCTATTGAACTTCCTCCAAGATCCTAACCTATAAGTTTGTCCCATAGGAGCTCATTACTACTAAGTGATTTACCTGTACTCGACTGCTAAGAGAATCTGCAACATTGTTCTTCTTTCTCTCGATGTACATGATCTTGAAGTAAAACTCACTAATCATAGCCAACCATCTAGCCTTCTTGGCATTCATATTTGGCTGGTCAAAAAAGTACCTCAACCCAATGTGATCATTCATTAATAAAAATCATCTACCAAGTCGATAATGCCTCCACATATTCAGTGCATGTATGATCGCTTCTAGTTGAAGATCATGTGTTGGGTAGTCCTGTTCATGATCGTTCAAATTTTATGACTCATAGCATGTTACCTATCCATCCTACATAAGGATCCCACTAAGTTGTCTCTTTCAAGCGTCTGTACACACTACAAATTTCTTTGACACTGGAGCATGTGCTAAAAACGACTTAGGATGATCAAAACTAGCCTCACACTCCTCTTCCAATCAAAATTCTTACCTTTCCTCTGCAATGATGTAACAGGATAAGAAATCTATGAGAAGTTCCTGATGAACCCCCTCTATTAACCTGCAAAACCCATGAATGATCTCACCTCATTTACATTCTTAGGAGCCACCCACTCCATGATGACCCTTATATTTTCTAGATCTACTGCAAGTTTCTCCTTGGAGACAACATGTCCCAAGTAGTGTACCTTATTCTGGAAGAAACTGCATTTGTTGAGTTTAGAATACAACTCATGTTCTCTCAACAACCTCGACACTGATTCCAAATGCTTGAAATTCTCTTCCTCATTTTTAGAATACGCCAATATGTCATCAATAAACACAATAAAAAACTTGTCCAAATAAGGACGCAACACATTGTTCATCAAAAACATAAATTTAGTTGGGCATTAATCAAACCGAATGGAACTACAACAAACTCATAATTCCCGTACCTAGTCCTGAATGCGGTCTTGTATATGTATTAATATTTGATGTGAACCTAATGATATCCTAATCTCAAGTCGATCTTAGAGAACATTTATACTCCCGTCATGTGATCAAAAAAATCATCGATCCTATGTAGTGGGTACATGTTCTTTATGGTCACTTTTTTCAGCTACCTATAGTCAATGCATAGTCTAATAGTGCCATGTTTCTTCTTCACGAAAAATAATAGTGCACTTGATGGCGATACACTTGGCCTGATGTACCCTTTGTCAAGAATCTCTTTTAGCTGCAACTTTAACTCTACCAACTCGAGTGTGATCATCTTGTCAGGTGTGTTTGATGCTAGAGATTCCCTTGGAACCAACTCAATAGATAAGTCTACTTCCTTGTGTAGTGGAAACTCTTAAATATCTGCTAGAAACGCAACCTAAAATTGCTACAAAATTGGATACCTGATCAAAACATCTACATCCTCCACTTCCTTGCCTTTGTCACTAGAGATATGAATAGTAAATAGCACACACCCTTTCCTATGACTTCTCTTGGCATGCATGGATCTCACCATCCCAACTGATGTGGATTTATTATTTCCCTGCAAAACTCTTGGTTCCACATTGTCATCCAAGTATTCAATAAATTTTTCATATAAATATACCTTGGTCTTCTGAGGATATAACCAATCCATACCCACTAGCATACTTTATGAACCCTATCGAAATATGTTCAAGTGTGTTGTTGTAGGCATACCATTTAACTCAAATGCACAAGATCTTACCCAATGGTGAACTCTTTTCTTCGTACTTATAGCCAACTGCACTAACCAAGAGTCTGCATGCATTTCCTTACTCAAACCATACTTATCCACCAATTCAGGACTAACATATCTATAATTAGATCCAATGTTAATACAAAAATAAATAACTTGATCACAAAGTGTACCATCCATCTTAATGATAGAAGACTGGTTATGTGCCTGTGTGTTGTCCATTGTTTCATAAATACGAGAAATTCTCTGCCCAACATCCCCAATAGTCTATGTCTCTTGTGCACTGTATATATTAGGCCTACCATCCTGATTCTATGGCCAATCTCTCTTAAGATGCTCCTCACTGCATGTCCAACAATCCAACCGTCCCATACCATTCCCTCCATTTTGTTGTTGTGATCTATGTTTTTGTTGTGGTTTATGTCCCTGTCCACCTAAATTATACCTATTTTTTGGTGCCACATTTTCTTTCTCTTCTACATTATAAGGCCTTAATGCTCTTTTCAGTTTCCATTTACCTTTACCTTTCTCCTTCCCTTTCCATCCTTGTTGAGACTCATTCTTGCATTTTACTGTTCATAGCAATGCTTCCGCTTCCCAATGACTTCCTCAATTGTATGAGGCTCATCATACTCAATCTAATCTCTGAATGGAAATGGAAAACCACTAAAAAATTGTTGAACTTTAGCCTTCTCATCATCAAGATATGGTACATAACTTAATATATCCAATAAATTTGTCATATACTCCTCATCTATCATTGATCCCATCTTTAGCACTTAAAATTCTTTGGCTTTGTTGTCATAGTACCTCTCTAAAAAGTATTTATTCCTGAAAAGTATTTTGAAATTGTGCCTACTCAAGTCATTTATCTTGATGTGTCTAACCCACTTCACATCTTCCCACCAGATGTTTGCTTTACCTCTAAGGCTGAAGATAGAAATCCTAGCCTTCATGTTATCTGATTATTCATACAACTCAAAGAACTTCTTCATCCAAACTATCCAAGATTTTTCCTCTTCATTTTCTTCAAGTCCCCATCAAAAGTAGGTGGTTTTTCTTTCTTAACTTCATCTTAAATGTATCCCATGTCACTCCTCTTGTAAGGATGATACCAATGACGATCATGATGTCTATATGAACCATAACTAGGATGGTACATGTACTCATCACCCCTCCTATATGGAGTGTCCAAAAACATACCATCTCTCATTGTATCAGCTCTATCTATCATGTTTCTACTAGGATACCTACTACCATATGCCCCATTATTTTTGTACTCCTGTCTATAACTGATCTGAAGTGGCCTTTGTTTCTACAAATGTGACAACCTATGAATAAATATTGCATTTACATCTTCTTGTTTCTCTTGTGCCTGTATGAGTCTTTCATTGTTTGCCTTACAACTCCTTATTTATTCCTTTAAGCTTCTTAATGTGTCTGCCAAATTAGAAGAGTTCCCACCATACTGCTCATATGAACCATAGGGAGAGTCCTTGTAGTCTACCATCTTTCTATCCATGCTGATCTTTCTCCTACAAGGTATAATATGTCAGCTAAACCAAATAACAATAAACCAATGTACCTTTGTGTAATTTTGGTAGGATACTTCCCGCAAGATCAATCAATCAGCATAATACATGTATATACAAAATCATAACAACATATAAACTCGTAACACATGGAATACTACCGCATAATCATCATTATATTTGGAGTCCAGTCATAGGTGAATAACCATACCAGGTACACTCCATGACCTAATGCATGACAACCTTAACCATACCAATGGAACTTGACTCCACACAATCACAAGTACGAACCATACACCAACATAGGCAACGTGTAACCAATCATGAACGACCAATGCATGTTGAGCATATAACATCACAAAAACAAGCATACACAGACAACACACATGCATGACTAATATGTGACCTAACATAAACAAGCAATGCATATAGAACATGTAACAATATGTAAGAAAGTGTGCATAGACAATACATAAGCATAAACAACACACGATCAATGATACACTCATGACAACATGTTGACAACAACATCATTAGTCCTCCCATGGCGACACCACTACCACCATGGCCAACAGAACACGAATGCAACAACACATACACCATAGGTATGAGAAACAAATAAGAAATCAACAAAAGCATGACCAACACATTTTCCATCTAGTCCAAGGGTTGAACCATGCTCTGATACCACTCTATAACACCCCCTTCCCACATCTACCCAATTAACCAGCTAACCAGGGTAAACAGTGACAAGAGGCTACTATAATGGGATTCAACCTCCTATGCGACCTTAAGGAAGTGGAACCAATGGAAAACACAACCTACATACCTTGTACAACAACCACGAAACCCCAAAGAGGTAACCTAACCATTCAAGCCTTTTACCCTTGGGTCACACCTACATTTTGACCCCCTTTGAGCCATAGCCATAGGCATAAAATTGCATTTCAGGGGCTAGGAGGCTATAGCCATAGGCACAACACTACATGCCAACTTTCAAGGCCCCAAAAACTCTGTTATGTGCTTACATCTCTGGGATTTCAGCCACCATTTCAGGTCCATAGCTCAGGTCATTGTCTAGAAGTTCATGAAAAAATAAGGCATGTTAAATAACAATAGGAAAATGATACATAAGAAATCACATTAACAAGAACACATATGGACCCCTCGTAGCCATGACATGCATTTTGTCAAACATGTCACAAACATTGAATCTATATGTGTAAACAATGGATTTAAACATAGGGGTATCATACTTATTTGAGAATCGTGAATAAGCACTACTCCCTTACATCATGAGCTATAATACAATATATTTGACCATAGATACATTGAGCATTCATTTACAAGTAAAAACATAGATAGAGACATACATCATCACTGATCAAATACATGCTTATAACCAATACAATAGAAACAAAAATATGATGGATACAACAACAATAGAATCGACATAGAAACTAGTGCATTTGTATACAAAATACCAAAGGAATTTGCATGTAAAATACGAAAGGAATGAGATTTTCATTACTGAATGTAAAAACCAACTAGAGATGGGATTTCCACATTCCACCTAACCATAGATTGGCTGATCCAAGTCTCTCTTTAGCCAGTCACCCTCGTGCCATATTCCAAGCATGAATGTGGGACTCAAACCAAAATATCCAACTAGGGCATCCCGAGGCTAAACCACCTCATCCTCATCAAATAGAAATAAGACTTTATCATGATCCCACACCGGATCACTAGGACAACACAAGGATGGATATCACCATATTCTCTCTGCCTAATTGTGAGGAATTTTCCTATCTCCTAGTCTTTCAGTCTTTAGTGAAACCCACAGTCTGAATCAGGGGTCACTAGGCCCTAAAATGGAACATAATCTCCAAGCTTTACCATATATCCCAAACCCAATATTCTTAGGCCTAAATGGAGAACAAACCACCTCTTAAGATTTACCGCAATCCAAACCCAAATTACTAGGTTCTAAACTGAGGCAACACATGAACTGGTTCTATAATCATTCAGAGATTCACCTAACTCAACTTTGAATCCATCCATCAATCCAGCTAAACCAAAACATGAGAACTCCCCCACATCATGGCTATCAGGAAATTGCAAGGCTAGGTTGAATACATTGTCACACCTAGAAAGAACCCATGCCAAGACATAAAAGAACAACATGCAATACCATGCATGCCACCTCTATCAAGGAAATGATACATGAAAATCAATACTTGCAAAGAATCTTGGTGTAGCTTCTTGATTCCTACTTCTCCTTGCTTTATTCCTCACTGTTCTTGCTTTCTTGTCTTTCTTGCTCCAATGCCAAAGTGCTCCAAAAACTCAAGTGTCCAAGAGAGAGAGAGAGAGAGAGATAATAATAAGAGAGATCCAAAACATGCACTGACAAAAGGTATCAACTGATCCTTAGAAGCATTTTTATGAAAGAGGCCTCTATTTTCTTATTTTCTATTAGTTTCCTTAAATTTCCTCCTCACATGAAACTTGTGACCTTTCATCTCATTTTTCTCCTAGTTTCCATGATTTTTATAAATAAATGTGCCAAAAATGCCATCTTTCCTTTCCAAAGCCTTTGCCTTTGCCTTTTCCATATTCCTTAGCCATAATAAACCAAATGAACAACCACTAGGATGTTTTTTCCAACATTCAGCTTGGAATAAGTGTCCCATCAATTGGGGTTATTATTTTTAACTTTTTCACATGGAATTTTCACCCAGGCTGTTACAAACGATTGATCACATTAGCTCACTTTAATGGATCATATCAAGAAGATCAAGCATTATGTGCTGCGATAAGGTGTGATTTATAATGCAATTTCTTACAAATCATAGTGAATAAAGGGGACCAACAAATGAAAAAGGAATTAATAGTTTACACATGTTTGGTGATTCTCACTTTGTGGTTAAGAGATGAAAAAACATATCAAAATTATTTTTTAATTTATTTCTTGGAAGAAATCAAATGTTTGACAGTTTCTTTCAACCAATTTGGTTTTCAACATGTGTATTAGATAATAAATATGTAAGCCGATGGTTTATACAAAGTTCAAATTCTAATTTAGCATGGTAATTAGATGATAATGAAAATAAGAATTCTTAAAATTTTGGAATATTATCATCCTCCTTTTTAAGAAATAATGGCAAGAGAAAGAAATGCTTTTATTTGAAATTTATCTTATTTCTAATAAAATTTTATTCCATACTATTCTAGATACTAAATTCATATCTCTAGCATAGATAGAATATCAATTCTCAGAATGGATAAGTGGAGATTTTGTTTGATGTACTAGATTTGGTGAGACTGGAAAGAGGGGTTTATAATTTTTTTTGTTAACCCTCAATTTCCCATTCCCAACAACACAAAATGCATGAGAAAGTATGTGAGGAATGCAATTTTCTAAATACTCTCTCTCTCTCTCTCTATATATATATATAATGAAATTACATTTTTTTTTTGTTCATAAAAAGAGACAAGGGGACAAAGAACATAACAAAACTAATGATTTTAAAACCACTACTAAATTTTCCAATTAAAGTATATTCTTTAGAAAATTAAAACCTCCCCCTCAATTGGGAAACATTGCTCACTCGAACAACTTCTAACTCATTAAATTTCTATAGTTTCATGGAAAGAAGGTTTCTACTTCCTAGTGTGAGGTAATGCATAATTATTTTCATGTTCAACATAAAGTTGATAATAAATATTAAAGATAATAAAAATATTTCATTGTCCAACATAAATAAAAAATAAAAAATTCCAATATTGATTTTCTTTATGTAATATATAAAATAATTCAAAGTGAAGTTTCTTCTACTAAAAACATTTTAATAGTGTTCTTATTAAGATGGAAATGTGTAATTAGTTCTATGTGTTGCAGATAATGAGCCTAAATGTGTTTCAAATCTTACATCTCAAATCTTGATTTATCACGTGCTAAGAGGAATCAAATCCCTAAAAGGTGATTTTTTTTTTTTTTTAAGATTGAAAACACTTGAAAATGTCTTTTCAACTCAAGAGATTTGATTCTTCTTGATGCATATTAAATATGTATTTAAAATAATTTTATAAATAGGGGAAGAAACCAAAATCACAAAAATACCCCATACAAAATAATGGATGTGTGGCTCTATCACTCGAATTGATTCATTTAATTATTTGAAGGTACATGATTAAATAGGCACCATAAATTTAGATTTGATATAAACTAGTAGAACTATGAACTAACGAGGAGAAATTAATACATTTTCCAAGGCCCCTCTTAATTAAGACCACTATTGCCTATTGCTAGGCATACAATACTTAAGATTGAGTCAAAATATTGTTTTACTTCTACATGAGTGCACGTTTTTCTCAATGCTACTTTGTACAATTTATTTCTTCCTTTTGCTCCAAACTCTATAATGTGCATATATTTTTTTGTTCAATGCTACTTTGTACAATTTATTTTTTCCTTTTTCTCCAAACTCTATAATGTGCATATATTTTCTTGTTCTTGAGATTTAGCTTAACTTCGTTCTTTATATATTTTCTTGTTAGATTGGATATTTCTGTGGTGTAGTTTTTCAGATGTAGGAATCAGAATATCCACAGTAGTCATTTTTCTTGTTCTTAAGCTTTCGCTTAACTCCAGTCATTCTCTTCAATATTTTGTTGTGTTCTTTTAATGGTTTTTATTGTGCATATATTTGTACCACATCTATTATTAATTGATTTTTTTTGTTAACCTTTTTAAATAAAAAAGAACTTCAATTTCTTTCCTCTCCTTTTCTACTAGTGCAATAGCTTGAACAACTTTTATGATTGCATTCATGTTTTCTATTCATTATATTGTTGTCTTTATGGTACATTTTCCATAACCACCTTCATTTCCATCATACTTGGACATTGAAAGCACTCATTAAGATATGTTAATCACTACAAGGAAAAGACCCTCTAGCGGAGGTTATAAAGGAGGTTTATAGTGTTATAAAATTGGCCAAAATTGTCAAGAAAACATATGCTACCACATCCGTTTTTGGGAACGGAGGTTTTGGTGGAGCTTTTAATGGAAATTCAACACAACTAAAAAAAATGGGCGGCTGGAGGTTATTATGGATGTTTTTTTCATCGGTCCGCTAATTAGGATTTAACGCACCAATGCGTACCTGTAGCTAGAGCCTTGGGGCTGTCGAAGGAGAATGCACCAGCCTGTTAAGGTATAAAACAACACCGAGCGTAGTGTTGGTGATACAACGTATGGGGCCATTCTAATTGGCCTTGGGATTTGAGCGGTGCCCATAGTTAGTATCAACGCACCAATGTGTATACCTTTATGATGCAGCGATGCACCGTATCACATAAAGGCACCGAGATTTATAATTGATATCAGTAATCGCGCGGTGCACATGGATCGTACAAATGCACCGGTGCTTATAGATACATAAATGCCTTGGTACGCAGTATCACACAAACACACCGATATTTATAATTGGAATCGGTATTTGTGCGGTGCTCATAGTTCATAAACGCACCAGTGTGTATAGACACATAAATGCATCAGTTGACAGTTACTGACACACACCGGTTTTCATTTTGTTTTTTTAGAAACATCAACCTGTGACAGTCCAATTATTGTGATTTTTTAAAATTCATTATTCATCAAAAGTCGACACATCTTATAATAATATTCATATTAATTACATTTTTATTAATGCATTTGAATGTGCTTTTTGGATTAATTTTTTATATCATATCATAATTATTGTGGTTTTTTAAAATTCATTATTCATCAAAATTAAACACATATATATTTGATAACAATATTCATATGAATCAAATTTTTATTAGTGCATTTGAGAACGACAATGGAGAACACAATAGAATAAATTAAAACATATATATATATATATATAAGACAGTCTTTATCTTACAAAATGGGACAGTTATTCGTATCCCTTTGTCTTTCAATTTGGACACTATGTCTATTACATTAAACAAAATGTCTAATTTCACAGACATATTTCAAAAAATAAAACGCCTTGCTTTGATATCCAAACATAGTGATCACCATTCTTCGCTTGAAATTTTGTCACTGCTAGAGCTACTTCCATGACTTGGGTTATTTTCAGGAACGTTCTGTTCACGACATTGATTGTTTTCTTCTTCTTCACCTTCCATCTACAAACATAAAATAAACTGAAATGAGTGTATATACATTGGTGAGAATAATGAAAATTGCAATATTAAATAATATACATCAATGTAAATCGAAAAGAAAAATGACGTACCATAGCAACAATTGACTCATAAACTATACACATTCTTTCAAAACCATCTACCATGCCATCTTTCAAAATTTCATCTGTTGGCGCAGTTCCATACTTTGTTTCCTGCAAGTTTTATACCCCATAACAAATCATATATTTAATATAAAATATGTTTTTGTTCTATTAATTATAGACTAAGCTAAGTAAAACAAGATCGATATATGCTTACAAATTCCACAATTAAATTTTGATATGCCAACATATACTCAAAACCCATATTTAACCCAATTTTAATCAATTCTTCTGATGGTTCTTCTTTGTATGTTAGCACCTGTTTGAAACATTCAATGATGATTTTTGTAAAAAAACTTAAAAAATACAAAAATGAAATCTATTTAAGTTGTTATAAGGATGTAACAATTACTCACAAACTTAGAGATCAACCCTTTTCTTCCTTGTCGTCCTGTTTTATGTGCTGAATGGGTTCCATTTTCTTTTCTTTTCTGCAAGAAAATTCTTGAAAATTAATATTTAATTCTAAATTGTTTATTTATTGTACCTAATGATCGAAAAATTCAATGATTACATATTACATTTGAATCACGTTGTTGTCGTTGGAAAGAACGTTTATACATTTGTCCCACTAGATCCCTCAAACTTTAGTAAAAGTTTTTCCTCCTTTCGTTAACTTCCAACACCACTCCAGATGAGCTAAGGAGAAATTCATTTTCATTTGCATGTTCTATTTTTTTTCTTTTCTTAGAACAACATTCCTTTTCTGAGTTGTTGGTTTCTATAGAACATTAAACAGATGTGAATTAGTAGACTATTTGACACATGTTATCTAATAATTTTAAGTATATTTTAATGATAATTAAAAAAAAAAATCATATTGGATCGATAGTATTTTTTCATTCACCTGATTTATCCTTTTGTAATTTTTCCATTAAATTTTTACACTCTTCTGGTCCTAGATCAGAAATAATCATATCGAGCTTCATCATTTTGTGGCTCTAAATGATACATAGTAAACAATACATATTAGTTAAACTTACATATATTTCAAAAATAATATTTTTATAAAGAATTTACAAAGAACTTCCCTTTTTTGCTTTTCTTGATGTGTTAACATTATTTTTGTTACTTGATCTCTTGTCAGTCATTTCTTTATCAATATGAAACTTGTACCATGTCATTCATTAATATATTTATAAATAAATTCTCAACTTTTCAGGTAGAAAATAAATCTCAAGACACTGGTGCGCCTTTCATGAGGTCCGCACCGTAGCCGGTGCTTGGGGATATTAACAATGCACCACAAAACAATATAATACACCGTACAGTGCGTTGGGTATTATAAACACACCACAAAAAAACAGTGTAATAGACCTAACGGTGTGTGGTATATTATAAACACACCACAAAAATGGTGTAATACACTGTACGGTGCTTGCCTAGTTAAATGGAGCACCGGTGCCCTATTTCAGATTTGGCGCATGAATTTAGAAAAAAAAAATTCAATTTTTTTACTACACAGTACTTGCATGGTGCACTGTATAATACAGCGCACCGGTACGTTAGCGTACACAAGGCACACCGATAAAGAAAAATCCATTTTTTCAAAAATTCACGCAATGGCTGAATGAATTGGGATCTGACTATGCAAGTCGTCTTGTGGGTTGGACGTCAATCTAAAATGAAAAACCCTAATTCTGAAATCACAGAAACAAGGAGAAGAAAGGGAAAAAACAAAAAAAATGAGGGTTTTAGGGTAAAAATGGATAAAACTTCAGAAAAAGTAAAAAACTGCAGAAAAAAGTAAAAAAATAATAATCAAATTTAATCACGAGATGGTTTGAAATTCTATGATATAGGGTTTGAATCACCAGAGGTTTGGTTTTCTGATTGTCTGAATACTTTTGTTCGAAAGTATTTCGCTGCTCCATAGTGCCCTGTGCTCTCATGCTCCAGGTTTGTCTCCTGCAAATATCTGGCTGAAAATTTTCGCAAAAATAGTGAAATAATGAAAAGTGTTTAGTATTTAAAGAATTATTTTATGAAATTAGATTTTCGAAAATATTTGCTGCCCATTTTTCAAATTTCCGCATTTTTTTCACTTAAATAAAATAGAGTTGCGTTTTTTTACCGGTGTGGAAGAGTTGTGACGCACTAGTGCATCTTCTTAATACGACGCACCGATACATGTTAGAATGATAAGCGCACCGGACTGTATAATTTTTTTTTTTTTATGTAAGATCATAATAAAATAATGATAATTATAAAGTACATGAATTTATTTTCATTATTTTCTAAACTTTGTTATGTTACAAAAATTCGTATTATTCTAAATTTTCTATTTTACAATTATTTGCAAATTTACAAAGTTAAATAATTTAATAAAATCATTTCACATTAATACAATTAAAATTTTCACATTTTACAAATATTTTACATACAATTACAATTAAAATTAAAATTAAAATTAGAATTAAAATTACAATTACAATTTTACATTAATTTCACATACATGAATTACTATTAGAATTAGAATTAGAATTTTAATTTTACATACAATTACATTTACAATTACAATTACAATTTTACAAATATTTTACATACAATTCAATTAAAATTACAATTACAATTTTAGAATTTTACATACAATTACATTTACAATTTTACATAGAATTACATTTACAATTATAATTACAATTTTACAAATATTTTACATACAATTCAATTAAAATTAAAATTACAAATACAAATACAATTTTAGAATTTTACAGACAATTACATTTAGAATTTTATATAGAATTACAATAAATATCATGGTCATTTAATATCAAATTAATTATAAACATCATCACGATCATGATAACCATCGTACAAACATCATATTCGACTAATAAACACATTCAGACATCAAATTAACATTATATATTAACATCATCACAACACAAAGATCAAATATACATCTCAATATGTCAAATAACTCATGCTATCACATATATCACAAATACATCTGCAAGCTAAACATTAAATGAACATATCTAACATGACCTAACAATATGCGCCACATCATGATGATCACCAACATGAAAATTAAGTACAACTGCAACATGAACATAAAATACATGGAATATCTATATATATATATATAACTGAGTAATGTTAAAAATATACAACTGTAATATAAATGTCATGGATTAGGCACTGGTGGTAGTATAAAAACATCAATAGCAGTACAAGTGGATGCCTGCTCAGTAAAGCTGGGTGCAGCCTTGACGGTCGATGATCGAGCCTGCTCATGATCATGATCACTAGTACTGATGGATGCATTCGCTGGTGGTAGTACAACATCAATATGAGTAGTATTAGAGGAGGTCTACTCAGTCAATAGTTTAACCTCAGCGGTTGATGGTCCAGCCTGCTCATGATCATGACTAGTACTGATGGATGTTGCAGACTGCTGACTGGAAGTGGCCGATGGTCCAGCCTCATCTCCATGATGACTGTCAGATGCTACCAGTGGAGCCTCATGCTCATCAGGTGTGCCGCGAGGTGAATGATCATGAGATGCATGTGAGTCGCTGCTCGCGGACTGCCCATCATGTATCCGGCTCGACTACACCTATAGCTACGAAAAATCCTCCTCAGTCGCGTAACAACTATCATAGCTCCTATGACATGCTGCATCAGGCCGTACATGTCACACGGCATGCCTTTGCACATCTGTAACAACCTATCATTGGCCTGTATGTCTTTGTAATGAGCGGGCCTAATGCCCGCATCAGCAATCAATGTATAGAGTTGGTTGCCCAACTCCATCCTATATCTAGTCTCTGGTCGACCGCACGTAGCAAAAGGTGGTACCGGTGCACCATGAGCAGTAGCATGTCTTTCTGCTACACTGGCCTCATCCTCATCATGATCATCCTCGGCATCAGCCATGTCATGATCGTCATCATCAGGATCCACACCTGGATCATGTGGTGGATCCGACATCTCCTCACCATCAAAAGAGCCAATGTCTGCAAAATATATACAAGTACACAACAATAATTAGACAATTTCATTACACAATTTAATAAAAAAAAGTTAAAGAACATGTTAGAATAAATATAAATAAAATAGTAATATTACATCTATCATCTGGCGGCTCATCAACTGTGAAGAGGATGTTGGGACACCCTTGCCAATATAATCTAGCATAAGGACATGGGACCATAATGAAGGGATGCAACCCATCAAGACTGGCTGGTAAGTCTAGTGAATCATGTGATATCCTGGCTAGGAAATAGTGTCTCCCCTCTTGGGCATCATCTGCCCCCACATGTGTATCCAGGCCTCAAACATCAACCTACGAGGTTGTCGAACAAAACTAGGTCTCATATATGGAAACCTCTCAAAAAATAAACAAAACAACTCTGAAGCAAAAGGGAAGTTAAACCTCCCTTGTGCATGCGCACGACATCTATCTAAGGCTGTACAAAAATGCTGTAAAAAATGGCAGACCACCTGACAAGTCGTGGCTACTGTACTAAAGAATCAACATAATATAAAAGTGAGCAGCTAATGCACTTCCCGTCACTGGTGTTGTGCTAAATGGTCGAAATGATAGGGGAGAGGCACTGCATGTCCTATCTACAAAAAACGCCTATACGTAACGAACCTCCAGGTACCTGAAACTCTGAAGGAGACAGTACACGTGCTCCAATGTATCTTTGGGAGTAAACTAACTAACTCCCTGCTACACAACCAGTTGGCACGTCTAGGAATGAGGGAAAATCCACCCCTCTACTCGATAGTCCTGTAATAAAATAAATATCCTCCTTAGTGGGTGTGTGCCACTGGTCAGGACCAACTTGGAAAGCTTGTCGGTGGGCATTCCACCTACGAATAAGATATTTCAAAAACACACTATGGGCCTTTAGGGAAGTAGCCTCCTCATATAACTTGAGGAGGCCTACCTGCCTAAGGATCCCCTGGGTATATGTAGTAATAGGGTGAGGGTATGCATCTCTCTCCCTCTCTCGGGCCTCCCATTGGCGAATCATATCATATTGTTCAGCCTGTTGTTGTTGCTGTTCCTCCTCTTCTCTCTGAATCATTACCATATTAAATTTTTTTTTTTATTAAAACAAACATATATATATTTGAAAAAAAACAAACAGACAAGTCGGTGCGCCATGAAAAAGGTCACGCACTGGTGGTGGTGCGTCCTAATATTGTAGCGCACCAGTGCCCCTAATGAAATACAACGCATCAGCCTTGGTGCATATGTCTATTTTTCAAGCACCATTAAATATATCTAAGTTTAGAATAACAGTGCGCTGACTGAAATATAAGCTCCAACATGTATAGTCGTGTCAGCGCACTGATTTCATGACAATTACATAATCGACAGTGTGGTCTTTTACCTAGCCGCACCGTTGACCCTCTTGAAATGTAGAATGCAGTGCACTGACATACACCGGAGCAACTAATTCTGTCAGCACACCGCACTGTGATTCCCGTGGTTGATGGTGCACCTGGATAAATGAGCGCACCGCCTTTTATTTTATTTTTTTAGTTTAAAATTTTTAGGGGCACCTTTCGGTATGGCCTCGAAAATGGTGTGGATACCATTAGCATCGGTGGCAGTGCGGCCTGTAAATTTTACAGGCAACACCGCTATCCGGTGCAAGACGAATAGGTTCGGTGCATCACGCGATAATTTTTTTAATTTTATTTTTTTAATGGTTATTTTTAAGGTTATTAAAATTTATAATTCGTTAAAAGGCTTAATTATGGAAAAAATAGAAAGATACATGTACATTTCTCCATCAAGGAGGCATATTGGCTGTAAAATTTGCAAAAGAAAATTTTCCCACCATTTTTCAAAATGCAAGCTGGATATTGGTGGCCAATGCAAAGCAGTAGTGCATGCAATGGGTGCAATGAGAGCATTGATGTCAGGGTGGCTCAGAGAAGGGAAAATGGCACCGGTAAAAAATGAGGTTTTTTGGCCATAATTTTTTCTTTATTTAACCCTGTTCTGGTGCGCAGGGTTTTATAGGCACACTGGTACGCTTACTTACAACCTCACCGGGAGGTGTCAATTTTGGCGCTTTGGTTATAATACACTGGGGTGGTTCCCTAACACCACACCAGGATGTTTTAGTTTTGGCGAAATTTTTATGATGCACCGGGGCGGAATATCTGTAAAGCACCGGTGCGGAATAGTCGTAAAGCACTGGTTTTTGGCCTTATTTTTTTTATGTAACGCTATTCCGGTGCACGTAGTTTATAGGCACACCGGTTCTCTTGGATAAGAATGCATCGACGCGCTTCTGTTTTGCCGTGGTGTTTTATGATGCACCAACAAGGAAGAGTGGTGAAGCACCGGTGCATTACAGTAATAGGACGCCTCGGAGGTGTGTGTATGTCGCGCATGCTGTCCGGTGTGCCAGTGTTTTGTGCGCACTAGTGTGTTCTATGGTAGGGTGTGCACTGGTAATTGAGAGCTTAGGAGCACTAGAAAACTGAAAAATCCAGGTTTTTAGCCATAATTTTTTTTTTAATTTAACCCTTTATCGGTGCACGTGTTTTATAGGCGCACCGGTTTTATTTCTTGCAAACGCATTGGTCGGTTTGTGTTTTGGCACGTTGTATTATGATGCACCAGTGCAGTTTCTTTCTACCTCACCAGGTGGTTTCGATTTTGGCGCGGTGTTTTAAAATGCACCGGCGCGGAAGAGTTGTGACACACCAGTGCTATAGAATAATATGATGCACCAGAGGGTGTGTATGGAGTGCACGGTGTCTGGTGTGCCAATGTTTTGGCCCACACAGGTGTTTTCGCGGTTACAGAGCACTGGGGCGACGTTTAATGATACACACACCGATCGAAAAAAATCCATAAAACCCTTCGCCCGCCAACCTCCTCTAGTAACCTCCGCTAGTAATGGATGTATGGGGTATTTTTCTGTGGGGTTCCTCAAAAACATACGCTAGAGGGTTTTTTCCTTGTAGTGAATTGAGCCTCATAATGAAGTTCAAAGTTCACTACTACATTTTTCTCACATGTTGTTGTTGCTACAAAAGTGGTTTCAATTTCACCATCTTCAATTTCAATTCCATCATCTTCATCCATCTCCCATACATGTATGGGAATAATTTTCACTATGCTAATACTCTACTCTCGTTTTGCTTCCACAGGCTCTTCCATAGCATCTCCAATTACTATATGGTATATAAAATTTTTGAGCTTCTCTTGTAAAAATAACAGCTTCATTAGCAATTGTAACTCCTTATTTCACACAAGCTCTTCCATAGCATCTCCAATTACTATATGGGATATCAAAATTTTTAGCTTCTCTTGTAAAAATAGAAATTTCATTAAAAATTGTAACTTCTCATTTTACTATATGTCATTTTCAGAATATTCCAAGCTTCTCTGGTTGTGATTGCAATTGCAATCTTGAGAAAAATATTTTAATCCAAAATTTATTTAAAAAAACAAATTTTATTACATCATCCTTTCTATTTATTATAAGTTGATCCATTTAATCTTATGTCATAACCTTATAACCTTCCTAACTTAAATAATTCTCAAACTGATTCAAAACAATATCCCCACATAACTTGGTTTTCAACTTAATGGGTGACAACTCATGAAGGTTGTAAAAATAAATTACTCAAGAAATCCTCGTTCATAAATGTGAAGTGAAGGCAGTTACCTTTTAAAAATAAACTAGCAATTGCACCATATGTTGCAAAAGAAATGCCATAAGGCAATAGCATAGGAAAGAGTAGCCTAGAAGAAATAAGTTGTTACAAAGAAGGAGCCATCCTAAAGGAATGAAAGGCAAACTTTGCAAATTTTTCTTACATGGATGCATTCAAGTACAATCTATCTAGCGTAGATGTAAATAAAGAGAATTTTTACTAACACAAATAGAGTTTACTCCAAGTTCATCTACATATCCAAGTGCCATAGCATTAGATATATTTTGTGAGCTAATGTGATGTTTTTTTTTTGTCACAATGATTTCAAAATTAGTTATTATACCACAATATTGACTTTATCATTGTCCTTTTTGTTTATGAACCCTTTAAAAATACCACAGGAACATTTGATTTTACATTGTGATCTCCCCAGCATGCGTGGGGGTTTCAAAAATTGGAGAGTAAATTGAGTGGTTATTGTTAGAAATTGTTGTATAAGATGGGAAATTTGGATGGTTTGTAGACAACATGGATGTCATAACATATATCTATTTTAAATTTTTTATTGTCTCTTGCCACCATGCATCTAATATGATTCATTTCAATTGAGAACTTCAATATCTATTTTGAATTTTTTAGTGTCTCTGGCCAGCATGCATCTAATAGGATCCATTTCAGGGAAGAACTTCAATAAATCACTGTGTGAATGATAACTTGTGACGTCCCTAGCCATTTTCTTTGATTGTGGATCAGGTTACAAAGTAATAACTTGTGAAATCCCTAGCCATTTTCTTTGATTGTGGATCAAGTTATAAACTAGAATACACTCTCTCTTCATAAGACCCTACAATATATATTGGATGGAGGGAAATGTTATGATAAAACATGTACCAAAAACCCTTTAGGGTTGTCTCAACTTACTCTATTTTTAATCACATAGTGTCAATTTTGTAAAACTATAATCTACAGTAAGGACTGAGTGGGTTTTCTCTTTTGTAAGTTTTCTTTGTAATTGAAAAAAAAATATTATAAAAGCTAAAATTATGTAGTGAAAAACTTTGTTTAAAATTACAGAATAGAAAGTTGAGTAAGTTTGACATCATATAATGTGAAATTAGTTTATGATTATAAAGTAAAAAATATGTAATTTTTTCAACCCCAATTAGGTAATTAAAGATATGTATATAGTTTTTTTTTAACAGAAGAAATTTGATATTCATTAACAAAAAAAATATTCAAAAGAGCATGTATGTAGTTACAAACTGTTATATAGTTACAAAATATTATAATTAAGTAATTAAAGGTAAATTTAATATTAATTAAGAAATGAGAATTATGAACATTCATCATTATTGCTCAATATAAATCATGTGCTGTGAAATAATTTGGAAATTTAAAAAAATATCACATATTTTAAAAAAATTCATTATTAATTTAATTTTTTTATATATTAAGAAATACTACTCATGAATAATAAAACAGTTGTAACATAAATAATATATAATAAAAAAACCATATATTTTTGGAATAATAAAATAGTTGTAACAAAAATAATGTAGAATAAGAAAAACTGTGTATAATTTCCCCCTTTAAATAAACTATATTCCACATGAATACGATGGGTCAATGCCATGGGCTGTTTTTATAGTTTATTATTATTTTATTTTATTACCTAAATTCAATTTAACTTATTAAAACATATATAAAACTATTTACATTTACACATAAAAATATAACAAATTTTTAATAACAACATTTTAACTTAAAATTCACCAAAACTCAAATTCAATCTAATTTATTATTATTATTATTTTTTTCTGAGTAAGTTTAATCTATTAATATACAAAAAGGATTACATGGAGGCCGAAGCCTCAGAGATTCTGGCCCGAGAGATGGGCATTCTAGTGCAGCCATGATGGTTTAACAAAATAACAACACACAATGCCTGTAGACTGATACAGCATTGAAGCACAGAAAGACTACTAAGCACAGAAAAGCCGCCCTTATAGGGAAAACTGGCCTGAGAGTCCAAACAAAGTATTAACCTACAGCCTTCAGCTTCAGAGATGTAAACATAGTTATACAAAATGAACTGCCGCCCACTGGGGGAAAACCGGCATTCGATAGAACAAAAAGGGTAGAACCAACTGAACCGAGTCATCATACGAGAGCCAGAACCGAGACTGGCACCAAGAGCAGTCCAAAACTGACCAGAGTGTGGAGAGGCCATTAATTACCTAAAGAAGAATGAGGCGACTCGACCACAGGGCAGGCATGAGCGTCGGGATCATCCTCGTCCTGCACAACAACATTGACATTCGGAACAACCAGATTGGAAGAGTTTACCCGAACCTCGTCAACCAGAGCAGTGGAGCAACCTCCCTTGAGAGCGCTCGCAATCGAATCCACGAAGAGGTCCTGCAAGGAACCGTCCTCAACCAACTTCTGCTTCAGACCAGCTTTAGGGGGAGAATAGGGCTTTTCGGCCGTAAAATGCACCGGAGGAGAGTCAGACATCGTGGCAATCGTATCAGGTGGCTCTTCATTGAATTCAATGGTGATAGTGGCCCTAACAGTAGGCATGTTGAGCAAGAAGGGGAAATGGAAATGAGCTTTGTGTTGCTGACCCGGAAGTAAACTGGAGAGGTTTCTTGCCAGCAGATCATTCCTTCGCCCCATCATAGAACTCCTGTCGCTACGAGTATCGGGATAAAAACCTCTCAAGGAATCAGAGGGTGGAGAGGAGGAGCTAGGCGAGGAGGGAGAAGGATGACGAGAAGGACCCCCCCGGCACAGGCCCCGCCTACTTCTCATCCTATGTCGCAATCGAGGCATGGAAATTAGATGCAGGGGTCTAAAATTGAGAGAACAGGAGGTAACCAAACTGAGACTAGAATAATGGCGGGAGTCAATATCCACAGGGAGAGAGACAGGGCGGAGGCCAAATCGCTGAGAGCAGAAGGAGCTTTGCTCAGAGGTCTTCGAAGCACAGCGAGAGCGAAGGGATAGCAAATCATTTCTGTAGCGTCCCGGAGAGGCCATGTCCATGTAGATGGATTGCAAATCTGGATGAGTGTGCCGCTTAAATGCTCCAGACCTTACACAGTTAATGCCATTGATGGCGCAGAGGATGCAAAGAAGGGTGGCGTCAATAGAGCTCCACGCGCCAGCCCACCGTACTTGCCACCTTTCAATCATGTTGGTCACCTGCATCCGGGTAATTCAATCTAACTTATTAAAAAGAAAGAAAAAATAACATTATAAAAAATATATATAAAACTATTTACTTGTGAATCTAATAGCTTAAAAAATTTCAATCGTCTAACATTTGATCCAATGGCTCAGACATGGACACAGCGATAGCTAGGGGAGTTTTTTTCAAATAAAAATGCCTTACGGCATAATAAATATAATACAGTTGTGTTATACTAGCAGTTGCACCAAATGTTGCAAAGGGAACGCCGTAAGTTTACAATATGAAAAATAACATATATGAAGAGTGATTCCTCACCATAGAAGTAGATTTTTTGAGGGAACACCCACCTCTGTTTTGGAGTGAATGTTTGCTTATCCTTCTAAAAGAGCAATTCATATTGGACATTCCCCATTAGTTCAAGTTCCAAAAGCATATCATTGTAGTATTTGATTTCCAAAAACAATGCATTTTCATTTGTAAAGGCACCATCAAAGACATAAACTAGATTGGGGATATCTTAACATATTATCATTTAAATGAAAAATTGATAAGGTGTTGTCATAAACAGTGAAGTGTGAAAACATAGGGGAAAAGGATTGAGTTACATCGTCATAAACAGTGAAATGTGAAAACATAGGGAAAAATATTGAGTTACATACTCATAAATGCATGCCTAAAACAACTTTTGGATTGAATATGAATTTGAATCATAAAATATATAATATTTAAAATTCTTTTTAATTTTAAAGAGTTTTTTTTATTAAAAAAAAATCCAAATAATAATTTTAATTATATTCTTTTTCCAAATATTTTAGAACCAAATGGGATTTTAATTCTATATTAATTTATCATTAGAATATTTTTAATTTCAAATGGCTAAATTGGAGAAGATTTGTGAAACTCTATTTTTAAATGATAACATTTGAGATATACATAATATTTATATTTTAAAAAAAAAGTTCATCAAACCTTAATTGAGAAGAAATGATAACACTAGACATATAGGTAATACTCATATTTTGTAAAAAAATTCATCAAACCTTAATTGAGAAGCAAACCAATACCGAAAAGTAAAGATGAGATCATAAGGACTATATAATTTTCCGAGTAAATTTCACTAACAAATAGAGTGAATAAGACAATTCTTTGGTTGTATATGAGTTTGAATCATAAAATATATGCACATTTTTTTTTAAATTATTATTATTTTTTTTAATAATTTCTTTTCAAATAATAATTTTAATTATATATTAATTTTTTTCCAAATATTTTACAACATAAAGTGATTTAATTATTTATTAATTTATCATTAGCATATTTTTAATTACAAATGGCCAAATTAGAGAAGATTTGGAAAACTCCATTTTTAAATGATAACATTGGGCATATATATGAAGAGTGATTCCTCGCCATAGAAGTTTACTTTTTGAGGGAACATCCACCTTTGTTTTGGAGTAAATGTTTGCTTATCCTTCTAAAGGAGCAATTCATATTGGACATTTCCCATTAGTTCAAGTTCCAAAAGCATATCATTGTAGTATTTGATTTCCCAAAACAATGCATTTTCATTTGTAATGGCACCATAAAAGACATAAACAAGATTGGGGATATCTTAACATATTAGCATTTAAATGAAAATTTGATAAAGAGTTGTTAGAAACACTGAAGTGTGAAAACATAGGGGAAAATGATTGAGTTACATAGTCATAAATGAATATGAATTTGAATCATAAAATGCTCTCCAGGGTAGAACAACATTGAAGCTTTGCTTCAATGATTAAAGACATAAGTGCTTCATATTGAAAAATGAGCCTTGCTATTTTGAACTGCTACTGAAAATCCATGTTGATTATCAAATGATATTTATTTATTTTTTTGTAAATTTAGTAGGGCCTTTCTATTTTCCATTTATATTTGTAAAGCAGGTTACAGAATTATAAAATCATTCGATGGCCTCAACCTGCCCGTAGGAAAACAGGTCTGTTGGCCATCTCAATGCATGCAAAGCAAACCAAAATTGGAAGAGTTTCATCCGTCTATGCCCATCATAAGCTAACTGTTCTAGTTCATACTTTTCTGCTTGCTGAAAATAGAAACTGAGTTCATAAAAAATTGTAGATTTCATCAAACATCATATTAAAAGGGACCATTAAGTATCTGAAGAAGAGACTGGAGCAGGGTCTTTTACAGTAGACCCTGGCATGTCCACTTGCTGGATTTGCTGGAGCTGCTTTTCCATACGACCCACGCGATCATCAAGTCTGCTAATGCGGTCGGCTGCCTGATACTGGGTGATTTTGATATGATAAAGCTGGTTTTGCATATCTTGTAGCATGTCCTTCAAGCTGTTGTCTATATGTGGATGGTCTTGTTGAACCTGGCCAGGGGGGGAAATATGCATGGCCTTTGCAAGAAGACACTTAAGTATCCAGTATGTAAGGATAGTTTGTTGGAAAGCAGTAAGTCGGCCTCGGGTATTGCCTGGGTCTGTTATGAAATCCAAGATTTCAGTTTCAGCTTCAAGTTCTTCAGGATCTGTTTGTATTTCCCTTTCCCAGCCATGAATTTCCTGGCGAATCGTGGATGAATTTCCTATGACATAGTTTGCTGCAAGATTCTCGAGAATTTCCAAATTGGATTTCCTACCACGTTTCTTTGGCGCTGACTCAGATTGAACTTTCTATTTCCCTTTGGCAATTTGGGATGAGGACCTACATTTCGCCATGGCGCACAAGAACCTAACTTGCAACACTGGCATACAACAATACACAGTAATGGAGAAGTCAGCATTATGGGACGTCCAAGTTTGCATCCTGTTAGCATCAATGGTGTTTTTACAAAATAAATTGAACCCTAGGAGCGTCAGGAACCTAGAATTGCTACAGTACATGAAGGCAGTTTGCGTTTCTATGGCACAGCAGGTCAAGAACCCTGTTGCACTACCCAACTTCCCTAACCTCTGTGAAAAGGTAACCAAGAGAGAATGGAGCGGAGCAGTGCGCAGACGTTTGGTGCAGGCAAGACTCCCGAAACAAGTATTCACAATATAACCCCTACCCGGAAGACAAAGGAGATTCGTCCACAGGAGAAGAAACATACGTAGAATCCGCAATAAATTCTAATGGTTTTGAAGTTGTGGTATGTACACAATTTTCTCCTTGTTCTTATGGTTACAGTCACTATTGTTTCGGGTTCTTTGATCATTAAAATGGTGGATTCGGTTCTGCTCCTGGTTTTTAATCTTGCTCCTAAATTGCAGCCGGTCAGCCCTTGTTTCCGAGACCCCTGCAACCTGCTTACCAACTTTAATTACTTTGTTGTCAATCCTTATAATCCTGCATCAAATTCAAGTTGATTTTGTTTGACACCCTGAAGGTTCGAAGTGTTTGCCATCGGGTTTCGGTAGAAACCAGGGCTACAGACTGTTGTCAAGGCTGTATGGGTCATTGTATTAGCTGCTTTAGGATTATCAAATGATATTTAGAATCTTCATCCAAAAATAAAATGTCAATATATCCATCTTGATTATCAAATGATATTTAGAATCTTCTTCCAAAAATAAAATGTCAATATATTGATATCCTTGTCGAGGGATTTTTTCAACTATAAACCATTCAACACTGTACAATGCCACATTGTACCCTTTCCACTTTAAGTTCTTCACAGGATACGCTTAATACAAGTTCCATTGCACTCCATATATCAATATCAAATTTATTAAAACAAGAATTAATACAAGTTCCATTGCACTCCATATATCAATATCAAATTTATTAAAACAAGAAATTATAATTACAGATGTGATTACCTCACAAAATCTCTTTCATGTGAAGACATTGACACCAAAGCCTATAAATACGGAGTCTAATATTCAAGAATTGATTCCAAAATAAAATAAATGTTACGTGAAAAAATAAATGTTATTTTCTATTTCATCACCGGTATTATCCTTCAAAATATTAGGGTTCAAATCCTTTACCAGCATTGACAGTCTAATTAGCATCTCACTAGCTTCTAAATGTGATAGTTTTCATTTCTTATTACATTTCCTTCGAGAATAGAAACGAGTTATTTTCTAAAAATCCAGTTGTCGGGCTTTGAATCGTGAAGAGGTTAAAAGAGATTTGGAATTGATTGCTTCAAGAAATTCAAAGAATATCCAATATACAAATTAAAATGACAACATCTCGAAGGCATTTTGTCTATTATTTTTTGTAAGAGAAACATTTTTTTGCAGAATTTCACCTCTATAATCGTTTCCCCTTTCCCATACATTGAACTCATGAATTGATTTTTCAAGACATATAATAAACCCAAAACCAAGAATTGCACTCATGCTTTACTCTTGGTATAATCATCCAACCTTTAAAGATAACCAGGAAGACTTATATTGCTGCTGGAAGAAAGAAAGTTGGTAATAATATCTATCCTTAGTAGGGTTTATTGGTAATAACATCCATCCTGAGAAGGTAGATTAGCTCTAACTCTTGGGATTGTATATGTAATGTGTTGTATTTGATCTGACTTCATTGTTAAAGGAGCGTTGTGGCATGAAAAAACAATCTGTATTGTGAAACTGGTTAATAATTCATTTCTAAGTCTGAAAATAACTGTATGTAGATAAAATTAGCAATGTACCATTGAAGCTCAAACACAGGATTTTTGGCGTCGGATGGTTTCACAATCGTATGGCAAAGAAAAGGGATTGGTAAAAAATATATTCTCACTATTAGAAAAGAAAAAAATCTTTTACCGAGTTAGAAAAAGAGAAATGAAGGTTATTATGAATAGAGGAAGAAGCGAACTATCACCAAATTGAACTGATCTCACTTGTAGAAAAAACATTGAATGATCATAATTTTACCATGCATTAAAAACCAAAGGACTCTGATCATAGGTTCAAGTACTTACCATCCTGTCATCCATGGAGCGAAGGGTCCCCATTCATTGCCGCATCCATTCATTGTTGCACAGTCTAGCACTCCAGTGATACAGACCAATGCTCCAGTAATACAGACCCCCGGATGTTGGAAACGCAGAACAAATCTCAGCCATGGACAGTTCCATAAGCAGAGGGAAAAAACTGAGAATGAGTCATCCATACACCATAGACACCGGACTTCTAAAGTTCAGCCCTGTATTATAGGTAGTTGTTACGCCAGTTAAAACCAATATAATGGAAAACGAAAATGCAAAGGTTGATAGTCCAGCAATCCAAACACATTCATCAATTCCAAAACGTACCCGCAATTTAATAATTTTAAGAAAAGAAACTACTCAAAGATTTAAAGATTTTGTACAGACTGCGTTAGCTCGAAGATTTCTAGGTTATAATTGATGAGAAATAAAATTGCCAAAGGTATTGGAAATAAAACCTCGGCTTCCAAAACGTATCTGCAATTTAATAATTTTATGAAAAGAAATTGCTCAAAGCTTTAAAGATTTTGTACAGAATGCGTTAAATTTGTCAAACCAGGAGGTAACTCCTCAAATCAGAATGTGTAATTGAATGAAGAATGAACATGCATTTATACATGGAGGTGAGGCTATTGGGATTCATCTCCCAATGACTCTTGGCCTTCCTTATTTCCCAATATTATTTATTATACAAAATTAAATATCCACACCCATCCCATAGGATTAGGTGTCAACATTCCCCCCTTTAATCCGAAGGGATGTTGGTGAGTCCAAGCATTGATCTGAACTTTTCAAATTTTTCTCTTCCAAGTGCTTTGGTGAAGATATCAGCAGTTTGCTCATTTGTGGAACAATGATGTAGATGGATGGTTTTGGCCTGAACATGATGTTGAATTAGATGGTACTTTGTATTGATGTGCTTTGTTTGATCATGGAACTTTGGGTTCTTGGCCAACTTTATTGCAGAAGTGTTGTCGATCATGAGTGGAGTGGAATACATCTGTTTCATCTGCAAATCTTCCAGGATTTTCCGGAGCCACACAATTTCCTTTGTTGCTTAAGCTGCTGCCACATATTCTGCCTCGGTCGTGGAATCTGCTGGAACTGACTGTTTGCGTGATCTCCATGAGACAACTCCTGATCCAAGACTCATGGTGTAACCTGTAGTAGACACCCCTGTTTCTTTGTCGCCATCAAAGTCTGAATCAGAGTATCCGATCAAGCTGAAGTCGCCTACTTGTGTGTATTTGAGTCCAAAGTCTTGAGTCCCCTTCAAGTACCTTAACACTCTTTTTGCAGCAGACCAATGTCCTTCACAAGGTTTTTGCATGAACCTTGAGAGGATTCCAACAGCAAATGAAATGTTAGGTCTGGTGGTGGTTAGGTAGATAAGACTTCCTACAAGCTGTCTATACTTAGTTGCATTCTCAAATTCCTTCCCTTCAATAGATGTGAGCTTCAAGTTTTGTTCCATTGGAGTGGTTAAGGGATTACAGTCATCCATGCCAAATTTGTTCAAGAGATCTCCAATGTACTTCTTTTGAGAAAGAAATATGAATTTTGGATGTTGAATTACTTCAATACCCAAATAGTAATGAACATGACCCAAATCATTCATTTCAAAACCTTTCTTCAACTCTTTCTTCATGGATGCAATATAGCTCTCATTGTTTCCTGTTATCAAAAGATCATCTACATATACCACAAGATATACAACTGTTTTTCCAACTTTCTTAACAAACAAAGTTGCATCATCAAAATCAAAATGTTTGAAGTCAAGTTTCAGAAGATGCTCGGTCAATTTCTCATACCAGGCTCGTGGTGCTTGCTTGAGGCCATACAAGGATTTTACAAGTTTGCAAACTTTGTGTTCTTGACCCTTTATCACAAATCCTTCTGGCTGGGACATATAAACTTTATCCTTTAGATATCCATTCAAGAAGGCTGTTTTTACATCCATCTAATGGACTTTCCATCCATTCTGAGCTGCTAAGGCAAAGAGAGTCCGGATGGTGGTCCATTTTGCTGTGGGAGCAAAAGTTTCTTCATAATCGATTCCTTCCTTTTGTGCAAAACCTTTTGCCACAAGCCTGGCCTTGTGCTTGTCAAGTGAGCCGTCTGCTTTGTACTTGTTCTTGTAGACCCACTTACAGTCAATTGGTTTCGTTCCCAAAGGCGGATCAACCAGCTTCCAAGTGCCATTCTTTACAAAGGCATCATACTCCTTCTGCATCGCTTCTTTCCATTCATCATGAGAAGCGGCTTATTTGAAGGAAGTTGGTTCATGATCTGTAGACAAACTCAATTCACAATTATAAGCAATATCCATATCAACAGGGGAATCAGAATTATCTACATCACCTTCGATTTGTTGAGTGGAATTCCTTGTTCCAGTTTTTCCAACCTCATCAGGATGAACATTCTCCAGTGTCTTTGTCAGCCATTTGGGAGGACCTTTCTGAGATGGCCCAGGCTGGTCACTTGACTGAGTTGGGATTGATTCAATATTCAATCTCCCAATTCTGTCAATCACATCATCCAATGTTTCATCCGTGGTTGTTTCTTCATGTGGGGGAGAGAGTGCTTCAGGACATGATTCCATAGTTTGATTCAATATCGGAATCCCCCCTTCAAGATGTGGAATCACATTATCAAATTCTTGGAAGGACTTTGCATGTGTGAATCTATCCAGGTGATCAAGTTGCAGCTCAACAACCTTGTCACTCTCGGAAGATTCAAGGAATATGACATCTCTTGCTATCACAAACTTCTTATTTTCTTCATCATAGAGACGATATCCTTTGGAGGTATTGGAGTACCCCAAGAAGATACATTTTCTACTTCTAGCACAAAGTTTGTTCCTTTGACCCTTGGGTATCAAGGCATAACAGGTGGACCCAAAGACCCTGAAATGCTTTACCGAAGGAATGTGGCCATGCCACATTTCAAAAGGAGTTTTGTTTCTAATTTAACTTGAAGGACACCTATTATTTATGTAAACAACACATAGAACTACATCAGCCCAAAATATCAATTTTACATTCTTGAAAAATAACATGGAGCAGACCATATTTAAAATAGTTCGTTCATTCTTTCAGCTACACCGTTCTGTTGTGGATTATATGGCACAGTTGTTTGATGTTTGATTCCATGTTGATGAAGATAATTTTCAAATTCGTTTGAAGTGTATTATTTTCCATTATCAGTATGTAGAGAGCCAATATGTGTTTGTGCATCATTTTCAATCCATGCATGAAAATTCTTGAAAGTTTGAAAAGCATCAGACTTATTCTTCAGTAAGTAAATCCAACACATTCTGGTGTAGTCATCAATAAATTTCATCATGTATTTGTTTCCATTTGTAGAAGCAATAGGCATAGGGCCACATAAATATGAATGAACAAGCTCAAGTTTTCTATGTGCTCTGGAGTGTGAATCATGAAATGGCTGTTTGCTATGCTTTCCTAGAATACAAGCATCACATTCCTTAGGTTTTCTAGGAATTGTAGGCAGTCCATTAACACCATTTTTCTTCAACAAACGAAGGCTGTCATAGTTTAAGTGTCCAAATCTAGCATGCCATAAGAGACTTGATGGGAATGTACCTTCATCATGATGTGAATTGAATGCAATGTTTTGAGCATGAGCAGATGAACCTTTCAGCTTCAAGAGTCTCCCTTCTTCTATTCCCTCCATGACAAGTGAGTGATCTGATGCTTTTCTGACCTCTGCCTTGCCATCAAACAAGTGAATTGAGTGTCCTTGCTGCCGGATTTCGACCAGGGACAACAAGTTTCTCTTCAACTCAGGGAGCTATAGAACCTCATTTAGGATATGATCTGGAAGACCAGGCAATTCAAGCCTAACTGTGCCAAGCCCTGATGGCTTGAGTTTGGATTTATTTGCGAAATATACTGCTCCATCAACTTTGTCAATGAATTCTTCAAAAAAATATTTTCTAAATGTCATGTGACATGTTGCTCCTGAATCTAGCAACCAATCATCTCTCCATGAAGTAAATGAAACATCAAATAGGTTTTTAGCTACTCCATTGTTACAATGTGCTAGAACATAGTGAGCGGATTCAGGTGCTTTACCTTTGTCTTTGTCATTAGTTTTACCTTTGTCTTGATTTCTTTGCTGCTCAATTTTCTCCCATGGTGTTCTGCATTTGGATGCATCATGTCCATCTCTATTGCAACGTGTGAAATGAAGATTGGATTTGTCAGATTGTCTACCCCCCCTTTCTGTGAAGTTTCTTCTTCCTCTTCCTCTTATGCCACCTCTTCCTTTGGATGAATCTGGAGCATGACTCTTTTCTCTATGTGCCAAGTATGCAGCCTCTTCGGAAGATGAAGGGACTGTCATCTTCCCAAAAGCTTTCTCTCTTTCTGCAAACTTTTTCTCAAGTGTTTCAAAGGTGATATGGTCAAGGTTCCCACTTGCTTGCAAAGACTCAAGATAATGTGAGTAAGTTGGATATAATGCCTTAACATATGCTATGAGAGGTATGTCCATTTTTACACCAGTGCTTTCAATATCATGCATGATCGATCTAACTTCTGAAGCTAAGGCAAGGGGATCATCATTCTTCATTTCAAGACTGAACAACTTAATCATCAATTAAACATTTTCTAATTATGAATGTGAGTCATAGAGTTCTTTTAGCTTGCTCAAGGCATCATAGGCATTTGAGAATGATGAAATGTGGCGACTCACCTCTTCATTTATGGAAGCTGCAATCAAGGCATAGGCCTTGCAGTTCTTATTTTCCCAAATGGCGAGCTCTTTGTCTGAAGTGGGCTTTGCTGGTGGATTTCCTTCTTGTCCTTCACAGATTCCTTTCCACAACTCATTAAAAATGAGTGTGTGTTTAATCTTCCGAGACCATTCAAGATAGTTCTCTTTGCTGGAGAGAATCACCCCAACAATAGAGATGAGAGAATGCATTAGATTGCTGGAAAAAGATTCTTATGAAGAGGAAAAATGATTCCGCTAGAAAGCTTTCAATTCCAGAGATTTGCTCAATTAAAGGGGACAACTCTTTGCTGGAAAATAATACGAATTTAAAAAGACAAAAACTCTTTGCAGGAAGCTGAATTTAAAAGGACACAAAAGCTCTTGCTAAAAACTGAATTCTGCACCAAAAAAAATATATGTATTTTTTTTTTTTTTTGGACAAAAAAAAATTTGTATGGGACGTAGTATTATGAAATGGAAGGGCGATATGGGATGTTTTTATTAACGTATGGAAGGGCAGAAATATAAGTTGGGAGGGCGGTATGGAGGAGAGCAGTATGAAAGGCGGTATGTAATGTATGAAGGGCGATATGGAGGGGCGGAAATGTAAAAGAGGAAGCGGTATTAAATGGGACAAGAGGAAGCGGTGTGTATTGAATAACCATTTATGACAACGTTACCGAGATTCGATCAATGCTAATGGTATTACCGAGATTCGATCAATACTTAATGTGTGTATTGAATAACCATATATGACAGTGTATTAATATATCACCAACATTCCAGCGGAAAACTGGGTAATTTTACCCACACAATTCTATTTTTGGGAGCATCATGTACCAGATTGAATCCAAGGTACCAAGGCAACAATTGCATGAAACTACATCCCCTCACCCATGCCCCCTTCATGATTTTTTCACAGTCCTCTTCGTGCATGAAATGGATGCTAAACCAAGATTTCGTCATAAGACTGACCTTTGGGTTGTAACCCAAAATCAGATACCATGTTTCTTTGACCCAATCAACCATTGTGGCTTCTTGCATATCCGAGAAAATCCACCTCCCAATCAAGGAAAACTTCTACAAACTAACCACACAACCCCATAAGTCCTCATATTCTAGATTAACTTGATTCACCACTGGTGTAGGCTTGTGGAAATTTTGTGATTTCCTACATCTCTGGTATATTCAAGACCCATGTGAGAGAGGATTAGCTGCTTCCAATCCATGAGCGCTAATTGCTTTTCCAGCTGGAATCCAGTCACCCGTTAGGCCATCCCCTTCATTTATTAAGTTCCCACCTGCCTTACCCACTCCAACATCTATTACTTCCCAGCATGCATTCTCCACAGCCAATGTTGTCGCAATAAGAGCTTCATGTCCGGATAGGTCAGAGGATAGAATGTCGTGCATTCTTGCCATCCTGCCGGTGATCCGGGAATGATCTCTGACAGATAGTATTTAAGTCCCTCATTAACCCAAAATTGGAATATAAATGAAATTCCAATACCCAAAGTGGAAGTGTCAGAAATTAGGAACACATCCATTCCCAGCAATTGACAATTTCGATGCAATCAATGATGCACCTTCTTCAATGGTACCCGCTCAATCTCCAAATGTGGTAAGATCTCCAGTTGTGCCAAAGTAATAAAACTTACCATTAAGATTTGTCGTCGTTCGTAGATAAAAACACCTGGATAGAAATTTGTAGACCCAATACATCTAAGGGAGCCCAATCTCCCAGTTAATATCCCCATAGCATGTCAATGTGATTCTGGCCACGCCCCATCAGTGATTAATGTTCCACACTAAACATCTAAGGTGATGGTTTCCTCTCGGAGAAAACAAAGACATAAACATGTGAACAAAGAATTGAGTCCACCATAGTCGAAAGTGATTCAAAACCACCCCTACACCAATCACTACCAATGGAAACAACAACAACACCCCTTACAGTGCCACCACCTACAACAGAATTGGAATCCGAAATCCTTGCAAGGCCAAGAAATAAAAAATGAATCAATCCACTTGTTCCATATTATGATCCATTTAGACAGCTTGGAAGAGTATGGAGGTTTGACACACTTCACATTCTCCTGTTTCGGGGACCTATTTCCCCAGTTTTGCATTTGTGCGACGACAATGGTTCACACCGCGGGTCTTGAAAATGACATTTAGGATAACAACAACCACTACAACCAGCCCACATATGATCGTTAAAACCCCATAACAGTCCAGTTGCATAATGTAGTTTCCCTTGATCTTTCACCACCCTCCAGTGGTCCAGTCCACCACCCCGACTTTTGATTACAGGTCAATGCAAAAATATAGTTATCAAATTTATATCAGTTCTCAATGAAAACATCAACCCATCCAAAAAAATACACCACTGTCCAATCCATGCATCTATTCATAGAACCCCCAATAGTTAGATTCAAAAGGGAGTTTACAGGGATAAATTTACAATGTAGAAACAGACAAGCATATGATTCACATTTGATGCATCATTCCACCTTCCCACCACTCCACATAATCCATTAAAGCCTTCATCTAAGTTTTAAAATAATCCATAACTCCTGGGAACCATCATCTTAATATTAGTAACATACATGGCATTTAACAATATGCAAAATTTCTTTGCAGAAATGTAAATCTTGTATTTAGACACTTAAATTGCAGATATTATAGACACTTAAATTGCAGATATTATGTGAAGTGAAAAAACAAAGTATTCCAAAAACAATCATGTATTTGAACTCGATCTTAAACATATCAAAGTGACCTGTAAATTACCATTAGGGGAATTTTGAGGTATAAAATGGGCCTCCTAAGGAAAGTATAAAACAATAGTGGAAATAATAAAATAAAATTTGATTACATCATCAAAATTTAGAGGTAAAAAATAAAAAACTACATTTTCAACTCGTATTTTCAACTCATCTCCCAAAGTTTTTACTCAAAATTCGAGTGGGAGTACTCATTGGATGAAAAATTTAATTGCTCATCTAAAGAGTACCCATGTTGCATACTTTTGATGGATCCTTCTACACGAAAAATGATAAATACATTTAAAACGTGATTACAATCATGCATTTATGTATTTCCCATTTTTCATGTAGTAGGGTCCATCAAAAGTATGCAACATGGGTACTCCTTGGATGAGAAATTAAAATTTGCATCCAACAAGTTTTCCCGCTCAAAATTTGGGAGATAAGTTGAAAATACGAGTTGGAAAAGTAGTTTTATTATTTTACTATTATTTAATATTTTTACCCTTTTACTTAAAAAAAGGTGAATCATTCCCCATGGTTGACATCATCACCTTGAATCCTATTAGTTCTTATAAAGTTTATTTTGGTTGTACATTTTTCTTAGGAGGCCTATTTTAGACCTCAAAATTCCCCTAATGATATTTTTAATCATACAAAATGTGTTGATAGATTGTTTGAATAGTTTACTTACATGTTCTAATTTCTTTAGCATCGACTAGTGGCGGTTTGAATCAGATTAATTTATCATTTCAAACAACATTTCATCCTTATTCTACTACCCATGGGACATCCGAATTAGGGAAAGAAGGCACAAGAACAGAGAATAATTCCATTGTTTTAATGGATGAGAGCCACTCCAAAAAAATTAATTGCACAAATTTGTTAAAATTGAGACTTTATATGATATGTATATCAAATAAGTGTAAAGTTTTTTTTATTTTTTTATTTTTTTATTTTTTTTTATTTTTTATTAATATAAGAGGATAATCACGAGTGATTTGTATGAGTTATCACCTTTTTTCATGTTGGATACCTAGCCTGTTCTTTTATATGTTGTAAATCTCAAAAAGGGGTAGCCGCACTGGTTGCTCATTGTGCCCCAAACATCGACAATTCTCTGGGACACAACAACCAACCAGTGTTAAAGTCCCTTTTTTGAGATTTTCATCTGAGACATTGTCAACTAGCCATTATTAGGCATCTCTCGGCACTACTCCTATTGTCATACAAGAAAAATACACCAGAAACAAAGTCGGTTGTTGCATGCTTTTTTATAATCTAGGCTTATCATAAAGTAATTTTATCCTTTTGTGATTATCCTTTTTTCGGCCACCATTAAATTTCATGTTGAAGTGTATGTAGAGGGCGTATTCTGTCTATTCTATGTTTGTGGAGAATTATTATTGAAATCATAATTTTGAATTATAGATTTTGTAAAAATAATAGAGTTTACATTGAGTTCACCAATCTAGATTTTGTAAAAGATACTCTCTTGTGAGTGGAGGTCTCCACAGTACTAGATCAAACATGATCACAACAGCCTTCAACACTAAACTAAGGCTTCAAAACTAAGCGACCATAACTAAACAGAAGGTAAGAGATCTGAGCTATGTCTTTCTTAACCATGAGGAAAAGTGACATTCAACAGAAAACAAACACTTGCTGGATTCCAAGATTACAACACAAGATGTGCGCAAGAACCATACATTTTCAACACCACCCTTCTGCCATGCCAAAACCTTGTTGAGGACCAGCAGGAAAACATTCCATGAATGCACCTAAACATCATTACTTCAATCCTGAAAAACATGAGAGAGCCATTTCCTACAAAAATGTACCATGAACCAAGGAACCAAAGCGAGATCCTAAGATGTAATGAAAAATTACCAACCTTTTCAATATAAAGAGGATTGATTATAAAGTTGCAATGTACCGATATGCATTACCAAATAAACTAGAAAGTGTGTCACTTCACCCAATTGTCTACCCAAATCCATCAAGGAAAAGACGAAGGGAGAAAAACAAGTGCAGGCCCAAGAAAATGTCATCACCAACTTATAATTTCCATATATAACCACTTAGAGTACCATAAAAAATAGTGGAAGGCTCAAAACCATGGAACATATGGATGCCAAAACTGCTAAGGAAGAGACTCACCGTAATCAGAGGAAATAACTATAAATTCAGGAGTATTGTCAATAGCAGGGTCAGTAGGGTCTCCACTAGGATCAGTAATACCTCCTTAGGCCACCACATATTTTTCCACTTGATTTAGACAACCATCGATATCATCAAGGCATAATATTATATTCCTTAGAAGGAATTTGATATCCTCATGGCAAACAAAAATATTATAATTATCAACTTGCTTGTCTCCTAAAACCATATGAAAAAGAGTGTCCATTTGTTGGTGAACAGAGAGAGAATGTAGAAAATTCAATCTCTATTTCTTGAAATTTCTTGGGTATGGAATCCATTTGAGACCCTTTCCTCCTACATCCAAATTGGAAAATTAAGGATGATATTCAAAATTTTTCGATTCCAACAATAAAATTTCCCTTTCGACTTCAAGAGGGTTTGAATCAAAGTAAGAAGAAATTGAATCCCAAGAAAACAACCAATGATGATGAATACTACAAGAACTAGCTCCTCCTCTACGACTTGAATACTATTAGAACTAGCTCCTCCTCTACGACTCGCCATTCGTTGATGAGGAGGCATGGTAACTAGGACAATAGAACAATTACAAAAACCATAGAAATAACCACGACCAGTGAAACAAACATGAGGACAAACCATTGACCCTTGAAAGCCGAATCGAAACACACTCAAAACGTCCCCCAAACTCCACACTCGGGGCCCACATTCATGGGAGACTTGTAATTCACTACACAGTAAGGGAATAAAAATTTGAAATCCACACTCACAAGACACCATAATGAAACTCCCGAGACTCGAACAACACTTTGAATCACACCTAAAGTGAAAAAAAAACAAAAACTTAGTCACAAAAATTCTAATTGAAAATAAACCAAGGGCATTCCCATTTTTAATATAAAAACCCCAATTTGTCAAAAGAGTAGTCAATAAGGACTTACAAAGGATAAATATACCAAATGATCGAATTATATATTGCACCTGAAAACTGAAAAGGAAAACCCTCATACTAAAACCACACAAAGAAATTCTGGGATAGAAACAACCAATAACTAGTACTGGACATAGATATGAAATACTTGCGAAATCATTGTCCTGGAAGGCTGAATTTGAAAGTACGACCACCAATTTGAAGAAGGCATGCTCATAGAGGCATGCATAAAAAGGATGAAGAGAAATGACCTAGATCACTCATCAACTTGAGGAAAACAAAAAACAAGGGTGTCTCTATACCAACAAAGGCAAAAGCTCCATTAGCCAGACCAAGGTAGTAGAAAAAAACTTCCAAGCACACAAAACTCATTTCCTCAGAAAACCAGAAGCATCAGGGTGAGAATATCACCTCACCACCATCGCACTGCACAAAATACCTCCACCACCCTGAGTCTTCCCTGCACATTTATAATGAGGGGACATGAGGTTACTATCCCAAGCATGTGCATTAATTTTATGTCACACTATGACATCGAATGGGCAAGTGTGAACTCATCATGTTTTTCTACACAAAACATTCCCTCCATGGATCACACCCCAATTGGGGAACCCCCATATGGGGATGTTGTGTCTATTTAAATCAACATGGACATAGTCTTCATTTTGTCAAGAAAATCCTTAAGAGGCCAAGGCTCATCCAAATTTAAATCCCTAACAACATCCCATATTAGCCAGAAATTCACAACCTTGTTCCATGTCCTTCTTGTATGTTGTACAATTACATAGTCCAGGTTACCCAACAAACCATTGATATTATTCACCACCTTCTTTAGTATCCAACTCTGTATAGTCTTAGAGTTAGGTTACCCACGTAAGGGATTCTAGATACATTTTATAACTAAAAAAGATTCACCATCAACTTGTACCAATTCAAAGCTCTCCCGGATGGCTATCTAAAGGTCGTTCTCTAATGTCAATAATTCTGCCAATTTATTTCTAGAAAACCCACTATTCGTTGCGAGAAATATCAAGGGGACAAAATTATCATCACAAAAAATTCCTCCAAACCCTAAAATACCGGGGTTACCTTTTGAGGCCCCATCAAAGTTTAATTTGAAAAATTTACTAGAAGGTTGGAGAAACCATATATTTTCCACAATAGCGTCATCGTGCTAAAACCCAAAGTTAGAAAGGATCATTGCTTTATCAAATTTGAGGTTTCAAAAAATTGTAGCTTTTAACTCCACTTCCCAGTCGTTAGAGGAACATCTTGCAATTAGGAGTGTTTCCCTTAAATTTGAGAAGATTAGATTGTTCATCACCCTAAATGACTGTTTCTTTTGCTTAAAAATCTTACCATTTCTCTCCTTCCATAAATTCCACAATATAAATCCAAAAAAAATATTCCATGCTCTACTAATTATAGGATTATTAAACTTAATAAGTGACCATTAATCCAACTTCGTAGAGGTATGTTCATGATTAGGTCGAACGATACCAAAGATATTAACAAGAAAATCCCATACTTGTAACAAGAATACAAACGAAAGGAATAGACGGTTCTTAGTTTCCTCTTCTTAAAAACAAAGAAACATAAATATGGTCCTTCATAGCCCTTCTTTGGAATTCTCTCCCAGTTTAGAAGTCTACATGAGGCGATTAACCATAGAAAAGTTGAAAATTTTGACCACCATATACCAGAGCAAATCCAACTCGATATTTTCTCCTTCACCATGTTTGAATGTTTCATCGTAATCGAATATGCCTCCTTTAAGGAAAAAGCATCAGGGGAATTTTAAGGTCTAAAACGGGCCTCCTAAGGAAATAATAAAATAATAGCTAAATAAATAAAATAATATTTATGAATTTGAAATTCACTTTTTGCATCACAATCCATGTAACCATGGTTAAATTCAATTCAAAAGTTGTACAAAAATAAAATTAATAAAAAAATTGTATTGATGTGACTATAAATAAGAATGATTTTTTCAAGAAAAAGTCATTATCATTGAACAACTAATGCATTTGTTCTTTGTAATTGAATAACTTAAAATAAAATAAAAATAAAAATTCATAAAAATTATTAATTATATAATATGTTATTAATTAAAATTTATATTGTTTAAATTGTATAATAACATGTAATTAATGTACTATATAAAAATAATATAATAAATGTAATATATTATTTTATGTATGAATTTTATTAAAAAAGTGTGAAATGGAATTTATTATGAGTACTTTACTTTGACTTTAAAAGTACTTAGAGCACTACCATGGTTAACCATGAGTTTTTATCCACCATTGAAAATGTGACAAGTAAGTACCTTTAACTCAAGCAATGCCGCCTCAACCATTAGGGATGATGTCATCCCCTAAAATGTGATTGGTTCTGATCATAAAGTGTATTTTGATTATACATTTTCCTTAGGAGGCCCATTTCAGACCTCAAAATTCCCCTAATGAACCAATCAAAAGCCTTCCCCATCTCATAATATCACAATTTTTAGAAAATTTTATCATCCTATACCTTAGCTCCTATTGGAGAACCTCCCAAGGTAGATCCTGTCAAGATGTGGGCCAATCCTCCGTATTATTCCAGTTCCTTCAAAACCCAATACCCTCCATAGGTTTCTAACAATGAGATACTTTAACTGCAACCAAATTGGTTGTAAGAAGTTTGATGTAACGAAGAGTCTCTTTCTCCTTCAACCTTGGAATTTGTTGCCATGCATTATCCCAAAACCTGGTTGTTTCCCCTATATATTTACTAAAAGGAATGTTTTCGTACCATTTCTATAATTTCCTGCATCCATACCCATAGACAGGACCCACTTGTTGTTGAATCATATTGCAACCTCTCCTCCTTTGTCACCAACATGTCATATTTACACAAATATATATGTTTCCATAATTATTTTCCTCTTTTCACCCACAACCTCCATAAGTTAGCTCCAAATTATTTTATCATCATTTTAGGATGTCGTCAACCCAATCATCCAATTTGTTTAGGTTTTACAATTTTTTCCCATTCTACTAACGACCAAGGGTTGGCCTTATTTGAAACTTTCCATAGAAGATAACACCATAATGTTCTGAGCATGTAACACACTTTATTTGGAATAAGCATAATAGTGAGTTGATAGATCAGGATAGACTGTAAAATAATTTTTTTGATATTCAACCAAACCAAAAAATTCAAAGCACGAAAAGTCCAATTATTTACCCTAGTGGAAATTTTTGTCAATAGGTCTCGACAATAGGAAATGTGCTTTGGATATAGGACTAGTATAACTCACAAGTATTTAGAGGGGATTTGGGCTCTACGAAATTATAGAACTTGAGTTAAGTACTGAATAGGTTCCTTGCAGTTAAAGACAAAAATACTGGTTTTCTCCTTGTTTACAAAAGTGCCAAAAGCTTCCATAAAGATATGTAAGATTTTTTGGATTCCTTTGGCTTCTATAAGAGTACCTAGGAGGACCAAACAAACAAACATCATCTAAAAATTGTTGATGGGTGAGTTCAAGATCATCACCATATAATCTTAAGCCTTTGATGGAACCCTGTAAACAAGTGCACGAGAAAAATATGCCAAGGCCTTCCGTAGCCAGCATAAACAAGAAGGGATATAGGGGATATCCTTTTCTCAACCCTCGATATTATTGAAACATAGAGGACGTAGAACCATTTACTATAATTGAAAAAAAATGAGGGGAGATATGAGAGTAAATCCAAGAGATCCACTTCTAGGAAAAATAGAAATCATTCAAAACCTTCCCAGTTGACTTTATCATGGGATTTAAACATATATAATTTAATCAACATATTTGGTTTCTTTAGCTTTTTTGAGGAATGAATTATTTTTCCTGAACAGTGAAAGTACCATCATAAATTTATCTTCCTTCCACAAAGCCATTCTGCTTTGGAAAAATAAGAATAAAGAGTAAAGGTTTTAGACACTTAACAATAATAGTGGATATCACTTTATAGGTAACATTACATAACACTATAGAGTGAAAACCATTGGGATCTTCTAAATTTCTTGATTTGGGTACTAAGTTAATGATGGTAGCATTAAGGCTCCCCCATATCGACTAAGTTTGTCTGGATTATTCTAAAAAATCATGGATATCATATCCAAGAGAAGGCCAACACACTTCACAAAAATCTGAAGTGAATCCTCTGGACGTGGCGATTTGTTTTGCAACATTTCCATCACCACTATCTCTACATATTGGAAGGATATAGGTATCATCAACACAAAGTTCTGCTTTGTATTGATGAGTCTAAGAATACTTTCTATAATACTATCTATATATGATTTTCTATGAAAGGAGGGTTCCAATAAAATTTTATGATTGTAATCAATCAATTTCTACTCTATGTCCAAGCGAAGGAGCCTTTAGAGCACCATCTTTCAACATAAGATAAAATATGTTTTTTATGATGCTGTTACAACTTGGAGTTATGGAAGAAGTTATAATTAAGTTTACCCTATTTGAACCACTGGACTCAAGACTTCTACCTCCAAAAAATTTCTTATTTATTTCTTCTTTGTTCCATATTGTGTAAGGTACAAACTTCCTCAATAATTAATTCCAGAGTTATTCCCTCATGTATTATACATTGTTGCATCTCTTGAATATTTTCCTCCAATTTTAATTTATCCTAAAAAATATTCACAAATTATTGTTTATTCATAATTTTTTTGAGCTTTCAGCACTTTAAGTTTCAACTAGAATGAATGCATTTTATTCTTACCTGTCACCATAATCGCCTCCCACCAACCTTTGATCTTGTTTATGAATTCAAGCACCTATAACTAGAAACTTTCAAAATGAAATGGGAGATTCTTGGGAACTTATTTTAAGTCAATTTATAATCTGAAGGACCAATTAAATGACTCTTGAAGGCAAGGAAAAATAGTTTCTTCAACAAAAATATCTTTGTGCAGCAAATGTTCCGATACAAAAAAGTGATCAAAGTGACTAGTTATTTGATGTCGACCTCTTCTTCTGTTGTTCTAGGTAAAAATACCATTGATAGTGGGTATATCAACTCATTTCAATCGTTCCATGAGACCATAAAACGAGGCAGAGGTAGGGTCCATCTTATGCAACCCCCATTTTTTCTTAATCAATGATCATATGAGGTTGAAATACCCAACTAAAAACCACAAATAATCTAGAAATAACCACCGATGAAATAAAATATGAACCCAATTTTTTTTTTCCCTTAAAATTATAGGACTGTATACTACTGAGTAACCAGTTCCTTTCTCCCAAGGTAATGAAATTTCCCAATTAATATTCAAGGACTCACCATCTAATCCCAAAAGATGACTTCCAAGGGATTCCACAATATTTTCAGCCCCCTTGAACTACCTTGGACATCTATGGCCATGAACTAATAGCCATTCCAAAAAATGTCACAAATTATAAACATATTATTCCAAGTTTAGTTTCTTGCAAAATAACCAGTGGTTGGCATCTCCTTTATTTTGTCTCTCAAATGTTGATGTTTTTGTTTGGTACTTAGGCCCCTTATATTCCATGAAAGTATTTTTATTGCTATGATTTTTGACAGGGTGAGAAAAACTCTGAGATTATGGTTGATTGACTTCATTTAACTAATTCCTCCCCAACATTTAACAATAATTCACTCTTCAATTTATGTCCCTCTCTCTTAGGGTATTTCACCATATCTCTACTCAATAGATCTTTACCTTTCTCCTTTAGTTAATGCACAGAGCGAGCCCTGTGTTTTCCATTCAATTAAAACTTTCACATATTGCTCCCATTTTTATTTAGTTAATTCAACAAAATATCTCTCTTCCTATTCACTGAGTATTCTGACCATAGAAAGATCTTCCTCTAAAAGAGATTAATAATATTTATTGGTTAATTGAACAACCTCCTCTATACCTGGAAAATCAAAGAATTATTAGCAATACATTCATCCACTTCACCCTCTAATGTTTTCGTATTTTGAGGTGGTATATCTTGTGTAAAATCCGAAGATTGTTCCAACATAGGGACATAATTTAGTGCATCTATACTAGAATCTTCCTCCATTTCTTCTAAAGTTTCAAATTTTTTTTTTGGGGAAATTTTCTTTTTATTCGGTTGGTTTCTAGCTCTGGTATTCCACCCTCACGATGTAACTTTTATAAAACCCTTATTTCCCACCAAATCATCACTCTCTTAATATTTGTTTTTCCTTGGAAAGTCTCAAAATAAATGACCATGTTCGTGACAATGTCAGAAACATAAAGGCACATGTTCATAATCTAATGGTTGAGATCAAATTTTACTCCGATAGTCAAGATCATTGGATTTCAACAAGGGATTGGAGATATTAATGTAGAAGCATAGGTAGGCATAAGACATATTTCTGTCTATCTAAGTCACCTCTGGAATTTTGAAAAGAATACCCAAAACATTACCAATATTCTCTAGGATTTCAGAAATCCAAAATTCAACAGGTAGGGAATACAATTTTACTAACACTGAGTAGACAAAAAATCCTGTTTTCTGGGTAGAAGCATTCTTACCAATGTCGAATGTATAAACCTGCATTATTGTAGAAATAAGGTTATCCATCAAAAAACCTAGCATTATCTTCCAAATTAGATAAAATTGTAGTGAAGAACCCTTCAAACCCAATTTTAGAGTAATTTCACCCTTAGGTTTCCATTTATGAAGAATCCATCTTTCTAACTCCTTCTCCATGGGCTTGTAACCACCCCTCCCATATTTACCCAAATCCACAAACTCGTAAGGGTGAACATGAGATGAGAGATACCATGTGAGACCTGATTTCCAAGATGCACTTATGTAATACGGTGTCCTTATATCCAGAACTGACTGCAAACAACCAGGGACACATGATCATACTGTTACCAAAACTATTTCATTTTAGTTTTGTTTCCTTAAATTTAATACAACTTTATATTTTTTTCTTGTTCTAAACTTCTGAGGTCATTTCGAGGGCCAAAATGACATTTTCATGGAAAACAGGGAGACCAAAAAAGTGTTAGACTAGTTTATGTCTTTTTTCAGCTTACTTGTGGAGATCTTCGAAAATAGGGATTATGATAATAAAACAGAGATCGTATGCCAAATTTATGACCTTGGGAAGTTGGAGGTATGAATTACTAATTTATTAAATGTTTAACTTGTCCTTGTGTTAAATATGATTCTCTGGTGAGCTTACTGAATTAATGAACAAATATGTATTTATAACCTACAAGTACTATGTACACAACACTTTGTGCACATAGTACCTGTAGGTTATAAATAAATAAATTTTCATTAACTCAATAATCTCACGAGAGAATCATAATTAACACAATGACAAGCTAAACATTCAATATCAAAGCAAAAATTGACCTAGAATACGTAGAACAGACTAGAAATTTTGTCAAACACATGGTGCACATGTAATCTACAGGTCATGAATGCATATTTAAACATAGGGGTCTGATAGATATCTAAGGATATTCAAGAAGGTATAATTCCCTCTCATAATAGTCACAATAACATTTATTAACTCATGGATTCATTAACCATTCATAAAAAAATCAAACACATTAAGATCCATAGCCACTATACGTCCTATAACCAACATATACCAGAAAATGAGCAACATATACACCATGATAAAAAAACCAAAAGACCACATAATAACAAGTGAAATTACTCATGGAAATACAAGAGGGAAAGATCTCTTATTAGCATATGAAAATCCAACCAAGTCAAGGACTTCCACATACCACCCAACCTTAAATTGGGATGAACAAAATTTCTCTTTCAACCAATCACCCCCGCGCCATATTCCAAGAATGAATGTGGGATCTCATGGAGTAACAAAAATAAAACCAAACCAAGGATTCCAAGGCAAAACCTCCTTAACCTTGAACCAGTTATTCCGCCTCACGGTGGACATCACTAACATCAACATATCAGTCTCTACCCAAGCTATCCTGGGCTCCAAAGCCTGTTCCAAACTGGCTCCAGGACTAGTAACTCAATGCAAAGTTGCTGCATTTATCTAGATATTTTGTCCATACAAGGCTCTAGGACTAGTAACTCAACCCACCAAGGGCTGTAGATCATTTCTCCAACTAAGGCTTCCAGGACTAGTAACTCAACCCAATATTTTCTGGGGCTTCTAGAGCATTTTTCCAACCAAGGCTCTAGGAACTAATAACTCCACCCACAACCATCAGGAACATGAGAACCAATCAAAAAAACAAAAGGGAAAACCCACAACACTATGACTATCCAGGAAACGACAAGGCTAGGAAAAAACAATGTCAATCTAGGCAATCCCCCACTCCAATGAAAGATCATAACTAGACAAACACATGTGTATACTATGCATGCCAAAAATAGCAATTAAACCATACATGCAACTTAGTACTTAAAAAATAATCTAGCTAGAGTTTTTTATCATGTTTTCCTCTTGCGCTTTCCTGGTTTTTATTTTCCTTCTTTTCCAAACACTAGTAAAAAATGGCTAATTAGTTACTAAAAAAATGACTAAAATTTGCATATAAACGACTATTTTTTGGCCAGTGACCAATAGTAGCTAATTTACAGTATCTTATAACGTGACCAACTTTTAGTCATTTTTAACTTAGTCATTAATTAGTTGTCTTAATTTTGTTGTCTAGTAGTATATTTGGTCATTAATTTAATCATTTATTAGGTCATTGTAGTCATTGATTTGGTGATTAATTTATTCATTGATTTGGTCATCGATTTAGTCATTAATTTGATTATTGATTTGGTCATTGATTTTATTGTCTAGTAGTATATTTCGTCATTAATTTAGTCATTGATTTGGCCATTTATTGCCACAATTAATGACCAATTATACAACAAAATATATTACTAAATGATCACCAAATAAAACTAATTAATGACCAAAGAAATATGACCAAAATGTTGGTCGTGTTATAAGATACTGTAAATTAACTACTAATAGTCATATATATGCAAATTTTAGTCATCGTTTAAAACCAATTAATGACCAAAGAAATATGAGTAAATTTTGGTCGTGTTATAAGCTATTGTAAATTAACTGATAATAGTCGTATATATGCACAATTCAGTCGTCATTTGTAATCCCAAATTTATCATTTGCAATAGCCATTTTTTTTTTCATAGTTTCATATTCATTATATAAATGACTAATTTAGTAGTTTATATTCATTTCATTTACTTTCATCAACAAACATTATAAGCAACTAATTTAGTCGTATGTTCATTTTATTTGTGTTCATCATTAATAAACATAAACTAATAATTTAGTATTTTTAGATTGATTTTATGTTTTCATTATTAATGAACATAAATAAATTAATATTATTTTGCAACCAAATTTAAAAAGAAAAAAAAATAAATAAAAAATAAAAAATAAAAATCATAAAATGTACATGTTCATCTAATATGAAAACACACAATTACATATGTTAATTACAATACTAAATAATATCAAGTGCAACTATAAACAATTTCAACCACATAAATTATATTATATAAAATATCAAGGATTACAATATGAGTTTCTAACTTAATATTTGTTGGAGTACAATTTACACATGAAATATTGTTTCATCACTTCAAAACATTATCATTATGTTGCCAAAGAATTGCACGTGAATTCACCAACTCTGAAGACTTGACCTTCAATCTCTATGTATGTATCTTATGCGAGATATTGGCTCTACAGGTACCACTAAACCAATTCTCTTCTCTCTCCCTTGAATTTTCATTTTGTTGCTCCAGTTTTATTGTTCTCCTTTTTCTTCAATTCTTGCTTCTTACCATCAATATTGAGTTCCTTTTCTGAAAAATAAGGAAGATAAAATGTAGATTATAAGAAATGAAAGACGATGAACAATGAAATGTAAACTAAAACATACTATAAAGAATTTATACGATATATACCTCAACATCAACAATATTGTCAATGCCATTTTTCCCTAGAAAAGCAAGAAACTCAAACAAGTTTTCTTCAGTTGGGCAATAGTGGCTTCTATGTGGCGAGATAACATGTATAAAATAAAAGAAAATAAAACGTCACCATAAAAAATAACACCTTAGTAAAATTAGTATTCAACCTTCAATGAAAGATTAGGCACAATCAAGCTAACTAAGTTACATGCTAAAAATATCAAGTTGTAGATTACTTATACAATGTGGGAGTGCAAACAAAACTCCTAGAAAATGTCAAAGCTAAGTATAGAATAAACTGAAATGAAGTAAAAATGATACAATAATAGGATAGCCTCGTATACATGTATACAACCAGATAATGTAGAAGGCTTAGTGAATAATTCCAAGGCTAGAGGTCGATGATGTCAAGAATGCCCAAGTATAATGAGAATTTCTTTAGATAAGAACTACTATTTGGGTCCACTATCACATATGAATAAGTCAACTAGTCTATATCAAATTATTAATGTTTTTCTTATATTTATGAATCACTACAATATAAGTGGATAAATTGCAAAGACAATTCCCTTCCCATTATTTTCCTCACATTGTACAATATAGTAGTTGTGATTGGAGAAAATTTCCAACATAAAAAATGCAGAAATCACCACTAATAACCCCCCAAAAAAGATTATTTTGGGATGTAACTTTCATTATAATGAAAAGACAAAATAAGGATAATTTTGATATGTTTTGCAAATTTACCAACAAAGCACCAATAGTTTTCCCATATTTACCATACTTGTAATTTCCAAGAAAAAACACATTGATTGATCTTTTACAGAAAATAATTGATTCAATACAAACAAGAATTTAACATATTATGACAATACCACCAATGTTTGATCCTCAATTAGTTCAAAATAGTTAGTACAAAAGCTTCAAGAAAGAGCAACAAGTATAAATAATAAATCCATCAATTATTAATCAATCAAAAAAGGACAAGCTTATTGTTGAAGTTTGATAAACAACTATAAATATTGACAATCCACTGCAATTAGTGGTGTTGTTCAAAGAGAAATACTATATGGAGAACTCATCTTCAAAATTATTTGCTTTATCCATGAAGCTTTTTTCTATCCTCAAAACAGAATCCACATTCAATCTTTTAGGTTTCTGAAGCTGCCCAAAGGCCTTGCCAAATGAAGCAGTGATTTTCATTGATTTTCGTAAAATTCTTCTAATATAAAAAAAAAATATAGTTTGACCATGTGATAGATAATTCAAGCAATTAAAAAATTGTGTAAAATATTTCTTAGAAGACTTCATGTTGAAAGGAAAACTTTCATATTTCGGATAGGAAAAAAAACTTAACAGAGATGGTCAAAATTACAAAACAATAGACTAAATATAAAACTACAGGTAGAACTAACAAAATCCTAACTATAAGACAGTTGATTTATTATTCTAAGTGAAGCCAACTAGATACATACAAGTTTTAATAATCATCTTTCTATCACATATCTTTATTGGAAGGGGAAGCTAACTTGAATGCATCTCGCAACACTGTTTTATTAAGAGTATATGTTGCATTCTCGTATCCCACACTTTCTTTTCCATGAACCATCACAATAGGTATTGGAGGAATTGGTTGCTACATCAGCTGAGTTGTCAACATTAATCTTCTCTTTACTCGAGGTATTAATCCTTCCCCCTCTTCTTGGTTATCAATCTCATCTTTCTCATGTAGCCAACATAGGAATAATTTAGGTTCAACAAGAATAAAGATATTCAGATTATGTCTTCAAATTTGAAAGTATGCATTTTTATTATTTAACTACTAGTAAAATAGTGATAAGAAGACCTTAAATATAACCATAGTTTTTCTGTGAAGCGGTCTGTTGCAGATCCCCATGCTAGCACAACATCATTGAAAATAAATGGTCAAAAATAATTAAAATTGTTTCCCCTAGCATGAACATTGACTTACCCTTCATAAATAAACATAAACCATTTCAAACTACAAGGAATAAAGAAAAGGACACCATTAATATAAATTCAAAAAATACATCTAGAGGTAATGGGGTCTCTACAAGAGGCAACCAAGGAGAAGGTGACTTGTTGAACAAAAGAGGCTCTAAATCCTTTGGTATCTAAGCACTGAAGATTAGTGATGATGAAGATGAAGCTGGTGAATTTGATTCAGTGAAGCTTGTGGGGCACATGCAACTAATGTTGAGTATTGTTGAAAAGGAAGATCCAAAAACAAGTAGTGTGAAGGATGCTCGAGATGCTAATTATTTGGGCCAATCAAGATTTGACTAGCATAATATCTCACCATTGAAACTCAAGGAAACCAACATAGTGGGATATGAATGTATTACCATTATGCAAGAAGCAACTCTTCCATCTATTCTCAAAGAAAGGATGGGTTGGCCAAGGCTAAAACTTGCACCGGCAAGACAATAGCATTTATGTTTCCTGTTATTGAGGTGATAGTAAAGTCACCATTCCTCCAAGATCATTAAAGGTCACTTATTCTTGTTCTTTTCATTTGTCCCACTAGGAAACTTGCAAGTGAAGTTGTTGTCGAGGCCAATGTTTTGTTTATATTCCATGCAAATATTTGTGTACAAGTAGTTAATGGGGACACTAAATTACCAAGAGAACATAAATGGCTATAAAAAATCCTTGCCAAATATTAATGGCCACCCTTGGAAGGCTTTGGGACCATATTAATAATACCCCAGTTGTCTCAAGTCGTTTAATGGGTGTGAAAGTGCTCGTACTTTGTTGAAGTCGACCATTTTCTAGATATGGGGTTCCATAGGGATATTGATAAGATAATTTTTGGTGTGCTTAAAGAGAAGCAGACACCTATTTTAAGCTACTGTTTCAAAAGAGGTTCACAAAGTTTCTCGGATTGCTTTAAAATAGGATGAAAAGTTTATTAATATAGTTGAAGAGAGCATTGAGGAAACTGACTCAAAGATTTGTTAGTCAGCAACTATTGCTTCCCATGAGAAGCATTTTGACATTGTTTATGTTGTTCTTAAATAGAAAAATCTTTAGGGCTTGAAATTTCAAACGCTAGGCATGGATCCTTGGATGCATATGCTAGATAGATTTGATTCTTCTATGGTGGGAATCCAACCATATATGTACAAGGCAATGGTTGCAATAACACTGCAAGAAATTGGGAGTAGTACTTGTTCAAAGCGTCTTCTGCAATGTTAACCACAATAGCCTATTCAGTCACGACAACTTCATTGTGTACTACAAAATTTTTTTCAACAATCCAAGAGGTGTTCAATTCGAGGAAAGTATGGCATAAACATATAGTCCAATTTATTGGTGCTTGCACAATGCCACCATATTTGTGCATAGTAACAAATTTTATATAGAGTGGTGATTTTGTTGCATATATTCAACAATATGGAAGGTTTTCAAAATATACTGTGAGAAAAATAATGATCCAACTTGTTTTTGGACTAAAATTTCTATGTGAAAACAATCTTATACATAGGGACTGAAAACCACAGAATTATCCTTTCAAAAAATGACAAGAATGTGGTTTTGAATATTGCAGAATCCATGACCCTGCAACCCCAAAGGATAGTAGAAACATTATGTGGTTCACCTCTGTACATATCACTTGATATTATGCAATATCAGAAGAGTGAGAGTAATGCAAGAAGTCATGAAGGTTGTAGATTTGAAGATGATTGGGAGAATGAAACCTCTTCTTCTCCACAAAACTTCCCTAAAACAAAGGATTTTAACAAAATAAGTAGTAATAGAAGGCAGGCCCAATTCAAATGTTTGTTTGAAGAGGAATTGGATATGGATAACTTGTTTAATAAGTGGGATATATCTACGTTTGGTTGGATGAAGCATGGTAGAAATAATGATAATGATAGATTATCTAGAACTTCTAGAGGTAATGGGGTCTCTGCAAGAGGCAACCAAGGAGAAGGTGGCATGTTGAACAAAAGAGGCTCTAAATCCTCTAGTATCCAAGAATTAAATATCAGTGATGATGAAGATGAGTCTAAATATGAAGATGAAGATGATTAATTTGATTCAGTGAAGCCTATGGGGCACAAGCAGCCAATGTTGAGTCTTGTTGAAAAAGCATATCCAAAAACAAGTAGTGTGAAGGTTATTGGGGATGCTAATTATTTGAGCCAATCAAGATTTGACCAGCACAATATCGCACCATTGACACTCAAGGAAACCAACACAGTGGGATATGAGTGTATGACCATTGTGTAAGAAGCAGCTCTTACACTTATTCTCAAAGGCAAGGCTGTGTTGGCCAAGGCTAAAACTTGCACTAGAAAGATAGTAGCATTTATATATGTTTCCTGATATTGAGGTGATAGTGAAGTCACCATTCCTCCAAGATCATAAAAGGCCACCTATTCTTGTTCTTGTCATTTTTCCCACTAGGGAACTTTCAAGTCAAGTTGTTGTCGAGGCTAATGTTTTGTTTAAATTCCATGCAAATATTGGTGTAGAAGTAGTTAGTGGTGGCACTAAATTATCAAGAGAACAAAAATGGCTACAAACAAATCCTTGCAAACTATTAGAAGCCACTCCTGGAAGGCTTTGGGACCATATAGAGAATACCCGAGTTGTCTCAGGTCATTTAATGGGTGTGAAAGTTATCGTACTTTGATGAAGTCGACTATTTGCTAGATATGGGGTTCCATAGGGATATTGATAAGATAATTGTTGGTGTGCCTAAAGAGAGGACACCTATTTTAAGTTAGAATTCCAAAAGAGGTTCACATAGTTTCCTGTATTAATTTAAAACAAGATGATGAGTTTATTAATATAGTTGAAGAGGGCAGTGAGGAAACTCACTCAAAGGCTTATCAGTCATCAATTATTCCTTCACATGAAACCAAAGTATAATAAATAATATAATAAACAATCTGCAATCTTAGCTAAAAAAAATTAATTCAAAGCATAATAAATAATATAATAACCACCTTTATTATAATAAAGTATAATACAAGCTTAAATATTGGGCCAAAAGAAAAGAGGTGCATGATATTTTAGAGATCCATCAAATGTCCCTAGAGGACTCTGAAGTAACTCAAGAACAATTACAAAAAGAAGTAGATCTGCAAAAATACTACCATAGAGCAAGTAGGGAGGAAGAAGAGTACTGGAGGCAAAATTCCAGAAGTCTATGGCTGCAAGCTGGAGACAAGAATACAAGCTACTTCCATAAGCAAGCAGAGGCCCACAAGCACTTCAAAGCAGTAAATGAAATTTACTATCAAAACACCTTGGTTAAAGACTTTGAAGGCATTAAGCGAGCAGCCCATTCCTTCTTCAAAGATATTTTCTTGGCCCCGGAAGAGAATCCTATTGATACACACTCCTATCCGAATGATCTAATTCCTCAGCTTGTTCAAGGTGCAAATAATCTTATGATGACTGCTTTGATCAGTATGACAGAACTTAAAAAAACTCTAGACCGCATGGAACCTGATAAGGCACTTGGCCCTGATGTTTTCACTGCAAGGTTCTTCTTGACCTGTTGGTCTACCATTAAAAATGATCTTCTGAGAATGGTCAGGAAATATCAGAGTTTCTCTAAGCTAGGAGGGAGCACCAATTTGGCCTTCCTTGCCTTGATTTTGAAAGAAAAAGGAGCCAACAACTTCAGCAGATTTCGGCCCATTTCCCTGTGTAATACATGCTATAATTTGGTCACTAAAATCATAGCCAGTCGTCTTAAGAAAATTCTATTGGTAATCATCCCAGAGAACCAACGAGGTTTCAAAGGGAGAAAGATTCTTGACAATATAGTGTTGGTGCAAGAAGAAATTCATTCAAGCTGTCAATGGAAAGAAAAAGGTATGGTTATTAAGCTTGATTAGGCAAATTTTTTTGACAGGGTGAGACATGATTTTCTGTTTATAGTTATGGAGAAGCTCATATTTTCAAAAGCTTTCATAATTTGGGTGAAATCTTGTATAGCCTCTCCCTGGATAGCTCCTCTGGTCAATGGTCGATCAACGGAATTTTTCCAAGCCTCGAGAGGGCTAAGAAAAGGTTGTCCATTGTCCCCTCTTCTCTACACCATTCAAGCTTCTGTGTTCAGCTTCCAACTAGACCACTACTAGCATATCTGAACTCTTTCAGGCCTTAGGATGGTTCACAATGTTAAAGATATCAACCATGCCCAATTTTCCGATGACACCTTGCTACTTGGAGGAGCAAGCATTAACTCAGCAAGGTCCTTCAAAAGGGAGTTGGACATTTACAAGGAGGTTTCGAGAAGCAAGATCAACTATCTAAAAAGCACAATTTATGGCTGGAACTGTCCGATAAGGGAGATGGTAGACATAGCAAGGCTGTTAGAAATGGAAGGATCCCTGTTCTGGGAGTCTTTCAAATATCTAGGGATTCCTATCTTCAAATCAATCCCTAAATTTGCTCACTGGATTCCACTGCTAGACAAGCTGAAAATCAAAATACAAGCTTGGGGAGCATCATGGATAAACATTGCAGGAAAGGTGATTCTCCTGAAATCTTTCCTCATAAGTCTCCCCTTATATCAGAACTCAATTCTCCTTGCCCCTAAAACGATCATTAGCAAGGTGGACGGTCTGTTGAGAATATTTCTGTGGGAGGTTGGGAAAAATAATTAAAGGAAGTTTCATTTAGTAAGTTGTGACAAAATAAAGAAGCCTTTCTCGGAAGGAGGACTCTAAATTTGAGACCTTGCAGCTCAAAAACTTGCTCTGGGCTCCAAGCTTCTTTGGAATCTTGTCTTTGGAAACTCCAACTAGAGTAAGAGAGTTATGTGGAAAAAATACTTTCAAGGGCAATGTTCAAGATGTTTGGACCAGCCTCCAAAAACTCTAAAAGGATCACCAGTCTTCAAGCTTTGTCTCACAGCAATGGAGCACTTCAAATCCAAGCTTTACTGGATCCTCGGCAGTGGGAAAAAAATTAGAATCTGGGATGAATAAATCCTTGGGGATCAGCCCCTTGGATAGAAGGAAGAATTGGAAAATATCAGAAATTGAATTCAGACCAGTAATATCCTAACCCTGTGGGACATTTCCAAATGGACAAATGATGCAGAGAAAATTTGGGATGGCTAGAATCTGGGAGAAGTTCCATATTTTCTAGATGAAGATGCCACCTCCTAGAAATTCTCCCAAATTCAATCTCTGGCTCGTATATAGCACAATATCGTCTTGGAATATTGTTGTAAATTATCTTTGGCCACTTCCTAAACTAGTCTCCACCCAAATAATCAGTTCCTCCTTTGTAGTGAGATCCACCATGAGGCCCCAGGCAGCTATTCCTATGTCCAAGATACCCTAGCAATGTTGTTGTTCGAGAACCCACATAATCAGCTAGATGAGGTTACCCATGCCCTTATGTTAGGTAGTCTTCCAGGAATAAGCACAATATCCTAAGTCACCGAACATGATGATGACATGGAAATATGAGTATCTGACACGAGATACAACAACCTTGGAAAGATATTATTAATTTTTAGATCATTTTATTGAATTTCAAAGGGTCACTTGCTCAAAATTTTTGTTTTTACTATTTAGGTTGTTTTACATTTATTATGTGTGTTGTTCAGAGCCTGAAGTACATGCTGGATGGGGAAAGAGTCAAACTTTGTAAGTATCTTTGTGATGTTGTTTTGGTTTTTGTCCCTTTTCTTTTTGTCAAGACTATATCTAGACCAGCAATGTTTTTATCTTATTGTTGCATTGCCCATTGTTGAACAGTTATCAACGCATCTATCTTATGGATGGGCACTGACTACATGAGGTAGTGCTTTCACTTACAAGCCAAAAAAAGTCATGTGAGAGAAAGCTACTTGATCCAAGTGATAATGAGGATTTTTGTTCAGAGTGTTGGTATGGAGGTGACCTTATCCTTTGTGATGGATGTGCTAAAGTCTTTCATATAGGTGAGCATCTTAATCTACAATTGATCTCTTATATTCTCTTATTTTTTTCTTTTGAAGAGAAGGATTGTTATGTCCCAACTGCTGCCTAACATTTTGGTTTACTATAGTTTGGTTAGGTTACCTGGAAATTATGTTTACGTATCAGATTCCTAATGAATCTGGCTATATTTTTTTCTATAGAAAATGCTAATGAATCTTCCTATAGGTTTATGCATACAAACTGCTAATGAATCTAGTTATACCCGAGTGAAGTGAATCTTTGGAAATAGTGACTTATATGATTCAAATTTGCGATAGTTGGGCCATGCCAGTGACCGAAACAACCATCTGTAGTGCCACCTTATCTGTTGCTAGCCCGACACTAGTCTTAGCCTTGCGACGTTTGGGTCATACTAGAGAGGCTTTGCACTAGGGCACTAAATTTTGAAGTAACAATTAAATAAAATAACAAATTGATATACATGGAAAAACCACTTGAGTCAAGGTAAAGTTTGAATAACTAAACACCTAAATGAGCATATCCTAACAAATCAAAATCAAGAACCAAGAGAGGCTCCATGATTAACAAAGACCCCAATTAGTGCACATATACCATAAGGTATCTAAATTAACACAGAGACCCAAATGAATTGGTTAAAACATCTATTGTAGCCAAACATGCAACTAAGGACAAATCCAAAAAGGGTACCTACAAAGGCAATACACATCAAATGGAAAACCACACTTTTGCATCTATACTAAGGCAAGAGAATCTAGAGGAGATGCTTGAACACACCATGATCCATCACTAAAATAGATAAGAGGACCTTGGTGTAGGGTTAAGGTGGGTTTTTTATGGGCAATGAACCATAAAATATCCCACACCAACATTTGAAAGGATGTGTATGGTCATACAAAGTACAAAGCCATGCACAACAAACAAAACTCCTTTTGCAAGAAATAAATTAGCCAAATTTCCACACACAAGCAGACATGCAAGGAAATGACTCAACAAATTATTGCTTTGAAAACCTATAAATCATCATTAAAAACTAAAGACAATTAGAAAACAAATATCAATAAAATTTTCAAAGAAAATTTTGATCATCAACTTGTATCAAATAAATTTAGACACACAAGGACCAATTTGAGAAGACTAAAAATGGCCCTAAGTGAATCCTTCTATAGAACTAAGGCAAACTACTCTAAGATTCACCCAAATTACCCACTAACAATTAAACAAAGCATAACTCAAGTTAATGAAGATAAGACGGCTTAAGATGTGCTAAAATATATAAAAATTCATTTCATACTTAAGTATAGAGAGCTTATAGATGATTAGTGTTCAAAAACATTTTAGTGGTATGTTGAAATGAACATGTATCATGTAAATGTCATTTGACGAAGTGTAATCCATGTTAACATGTTAAGCAATAAAAAAGAGACAATCCAAACAAATATTAATGGGCTATATTACACATCTATTATTTGTACAAAAAACTAACTAAAAAAATAGCAAAGATCAAAGCAATGAAATAAAATCATTGTGGAAAGAAATATGCAAAACTTGCTCATTTTTTGCATATCAAATATGCTCCAAGTATGGGAACAAACATGAGAGTTGAATTTTAAACTCTCTAGGCTCTTGTCAATGTGGTCAGCCAAAAATATGTCAAAAAAATAAATATTTTGGGGGATTCAAAACTTGTTGTGGATTTAGTCTGCAACAAAGTCAACATAGTGGCCCCTCATTTGGCTCACATTTTGCAAGGTATCAAACAAGTCTACAACAAGTTGGATTGGTTCTCTTGTGGCCATATATGCCATGAAATCAATACCCTAGAATACAAGCTCTCCAAGGAGGCTCTCCAACTAATTCCACGAGTGCTAAAATATCAAGAGTATATGAATAATAATTTTGTGGGGGTTTTTGCCTTCCATATCTAGTTTTTTGTCTCACTTATTGTTATATTTTGTGATTATATATGTAAACAATGCAATGATATTATCCAAAAGGTGATAGATATATTTTTGGCTTTTAAAAGCTCGCACAATATATAATTGGAACAAAATTTTATTACTATAAATTAATCAATTACTTCTACATACCACTAAAAGTGGAAAAAGTTATATAACCTTTGATCACCTTGAACATCAAGCAAACTAAGAACCTCAATAATGGGGTTCTAATAACATAACCAAAGATCCCAAATTGACAAAGCACAATTTAATTAGTATTGATTAGTCAAAATTACCATGTGGATCAACTACTCATGTCGAAATGATGGTATATTGGATTAGGTGTGGGTTGCACTTGCATTTGAAAGTGTGAACACAACGTGGATAAAGAACATTGACTACACTAGGAACCTTGACAATGGGGTTCTAACAACATGGCCAAAAATCCAAAATTGACAAAGTACAATTTAATGAGCATTGATTAGTCAAAAGTACAATGTGGATCAACGACTCGTGTCGAAATGATGGTATATTGGACTAGGCAAGGGTTGCAATGGCATTGGAAAGAGTGAACACAACGTGAATAAAGAGTCACTTGGAGAAGGAATACAAGGAATTGTAGTCTTGGTTGCACGTATAGGGATGGTCCAACACGCAAGTAGAAGCATTTGGGACACCATAAAAATTGGAAACTCATTTTTTCTAAGAGACATCCAAAAGCACATTTTTTTAATAGGGAAAAGCTTAAAAATCATCCTTTTGGAAAATGCATCCTTCACATTAGGGAGAAGTTTCCATCTTCGTTTCCCATAGAGATGTGTAGAGAAATGTCTCTTCAATAGTCCCAGAAAAGGGAAAAATAAAAATCCCTTTTGGGAAAATGCATTTCCCAAAAGAGATATGAGGAAAAATGTTTCTTGGAGCATCCTACAAGAAAAAGACACCTTGGGAACATGGGAAACATGGAGGTGCCCCCTCCCACCCTAAGGGACACATCCTCATAGAAAAGTGGTTTCTTCATTCATTTAGTGGCATTTCTAAGTCATCATTTCTCATTTGTTTATGAATACAAAGTTTATCATACTCTGTTATGTCAAATGGTAAGCATGTGTCAAAGCCCTATAAAAAGAGGAACTGCTTCGGATAGAATCAAGGCCAAGTCCTGACAATTGGGACTAAACTTTCATAGTTGCAATATAAGCATGTGGACAACAACACAGTGGAAATTCATTATAATACGGAGACCTTACAAAACCATATTTTATTGATGATCAGAAAGGCTTTGGTATTTCACTTGCACTGAGCATAGCAGGTACTGTCATTTATCGGTAAGGTACATCTACAAGACCTCATTTACAGATACTTCAAAAATTCTGCCTTGGAAAGATTACTTTTATTTTAACAATCAAAGAACTTCTATAACAATTATTTTTCACTAGTGTAAAAGCATGGCTCTAAAATAATGGAAAGGTGTCGTGGGCTATATCTAACATGCATAAATCAAGAACTAAATAAGTAGGAAGTGATGTTAGACCAAATCATGGTGTAAACTGACCAGTATTAAACTTTTTCCACTTCATACCATCACACTAGTGTGTTTGTAGCAAAAAATTGGTACTGCTGAAGGTATAACTACAACAATGTAAAAGAAAATCTCCACGGTTCAAAATTTTCAGTTTTAACCATAGATATGAACTTAAAACACATTTTGGATAAGAAAGTACATACTAGTTCAAATGATGAGAAAAATTCCAGAAACTGCAATGTTGATCCAACATCATTTGACGAAAATTATATGCCTGCAATCAACTGCATTGGCTTCCATTGAGGCAAAATTCAAAGATTTTCATGTGCAGGAATTTACCTTAGAAAGACCTTGACACTTGAGTAAATCAGCAACAGAAGCAAAACATGTAGCCTTAAGAGAATGGACAAGAATTCCAGTAGGAACACAACCTTGCTTTTTCCTGCAATAATGAGTTCAACAACTTTATTTCTGGAAATCTCAGACACTATCAAAACTTGATTGAAAATTTGAGTTAAACAAAGTAACGTAACAATTAGCATGTTTTCTCCTAGGTGCATTTCTATATTCAATTTTACATGCAAATATTGCAATTGTAGATACTTCTACACTTTGGACACTTGCACTCCTCAGATTTAGCACCTCTCCAAAAAAAATTTGGAAGAGCTTCTTGGGAAGGAAAATTTTGCTGTTGTTTCTGTATGTTTTCTTAAGTCATGATCTTTGTCATTTTTGAGATGAAATACGGTTTCCTTTTTAAGGGTTTGCTTTGGACTTGTCACAGTTTCACCCTCACTACATTTCATGCCATGAGTTTCCTTAAACAGGCTCCACGTAAGAGTATTATCATACATATAAATTGCTAAAGGAGATTCAGAGAATGCCTACGCATAGGGAAAGAAGAATACGAGGTCAACCACTTATCAATGCATTCCACATGGAATCCATGATTACAGTTGGGTTGCATCTGTAACTTTTCTCCTTCTTCGAATTTGGCCAAGCAGATGGAGCAGCCAATGGCCAATCCCACTTCATCATCGCCGAAGAGGCTGCTCTGGCATATGACCACGCCGCCTTCAGAATGCGTGGAGCCAGGGTTCTTATTAACTTCTCCCTCACTCTCAATTCCACTTCAGAAAATGAATCGGCTGTTGGTCACATGGCACACAAGAGGAAGAGAGGCAAAGAAGAAACGACGGAGGGTGATGCAACTTATAGTCGTAGGAGCTGCGGGAATGGAAGCGGAAGCTGAATCTCCAGCAATGGATGAGCATCGATAAATTTAATGTTACATTTATTATGGTTATAATCATTTTACTATTAAGATTATGCAAATGTGGAGTTGAAAATCGAGATTGAAGTGGTAATATTCCAACCATCAACAATCTTTTGAAAATCCATCTCCCATATTTTATGAGCCTACTGAAAACAGTGTACTATAAATCATCTTAGCATGCATTCCAGGATTGTAATGAAAAAGTAATATTATAATTTTAATGAGTATTAAGGACTTAAATAAAAATCAAGGTTTCATTCGCAACTTTTCTCCTTCAAATTCGGCCAAGCAAATGGAGCAACCAATGGCCAGTCCCGGTGACAACTTAGAATTAGATGTGTAAACAACAGTCGGCAGTGCTTTCATGCTCGCCTTCTTCAGTCCAGTGTTGGTTAGATGGATTGCAACCTGATTGAATGGGTCGACCCCCATTCATCTGCAATAGTAATGCGCACAGCCAATGAATGAGAGGAGGCCAAGCAAACAGATGATAATGCAAACCATAACTGCGAGAATGACAGCTAGATCATATGCATGTTTTGAAGGAAAACAAATAGAGATTGCATTTCAATACAAAATAATTAGGGACATTGTAAATATCACATCTAGTAAGGAACCACTTCAAACATTACATAAGCCCTTTACAACAACTTCAAAAAAATGAAAAAACAATGCTTTTTGGTCAGTACTCTGTTAGACTATACAATAGTTGAGATTAAGCATATTGACTTGGGTTACCTATTCCATCAATTTGATTACCTTAAGGCTTATATTTTTATGTCTCAAAACTACAGTACTACTTGATGGGATAAATTTCCAATTTCTACGAAAATATCTAAATTTTTGACCCAGAGAAATGCACTAAAATTTCACATCACTTTGCCACGATATATTTTCATCAAGAAAAATCTAGAGAACACTACCATGGATTGCTACTCTTTGTGCTATGCTACTATAATGTTCCATTTGTTATGGAAAAATATAATAAATACGTTAACTGTATTTTTCCACAGTTCTCTGCTCACAAGCACTGAAAACACATGGTTTTTGGGAATTATTAGCAAGCAAAGCTATAATTATGTACAAGTATTTCTAGACTTGAAAAATTTCACATACCCTACAATATCATATACCTATCCTTTCAATAGAAAATAGTTAAAGATTCCTGGCCTCAATGTCAACTAGGAGTTGGGAATCCGACATATATCTCTCATCTATCCCTCACTCGATGACCCCTTTAAGAAAACATGATAAAAGTACTTTTACGCATTATCATGAACCTTTTCATTCCTGTTGAAAAGCTGGCTTATCTTATAGAATTACAAAGAATGAATTATGATACAAGGCTTCACTTTGTCTTCCAGCCCATGCTGGAAGAGAAAACATATGTCATGCACTATCATCCACTTTTGTTGTGCTATTTTTCTGTTGACATGCCCATTTTCAATGGAAATGCTGTATTTTCACATATGGAAACATAATTCTGCTCCTGGAATGTTTCTCTTGGAAAACAAACCATCTATTAGTCTTTTTGTCACACTCAAACTAATAAGATAGAGTTGAAATTATCAATAAGGAGGGAAGACTATTCTAAGGCACTTGTTCCTTGGCTCTAGCTAGAAAAGGCCTGCTAAATAGTTTGATATGTGTAGGATGTTTTTACCAGGTAATACTGAAAAGGCAGAAGATACAGACGTTACAAAGGAATTTGATGCTACTTCAATATTCCTGCAATTTCACCCACCTGACCCAATTGTTTTTATCGTTTATTTGTATACCAAGAAAGTTGTGTGAAAGGTGATAAAGTTAAAAATATTTGATGACCTAAACTAAACCAGCTGCACAAAATTTCCGTAGGACTGATTGCATTATCCTAGACCCACAAAGCCTACCAAACACAATCAACAAAAGTAATGTCAATACCTGCCTACCAGCCCACATACAAGCTTTTATCAATTGGATCACCAATAATAGTTGCATGAACACAGTCCATTCCGAAGATGATGGAAGTGATTGGGATCCCTCACAATGATTTCTCGGCCTGCAATCTTGGAAATGAGATTGGTTGCATTGTGGCAATCGCCACACACACTGAGGTTATTTTTTATTTGAATTAATGTCCCCGAGAGTGTGTTGATCAGTCCAAATGCAAGAGCCAGCTTTTCACTGTGGCTGTGAAGGATGTCTTCCTTCTCCTCTTCATTAACATAACGCAACACAAAGTCATTATCAGGAACATACCCTACAGCCTCGATCTCCTTAGCCAAGCTCTACACCTTCTCATAAATATGTTATGATTGTGGGTGCAATTTGTCTCCCACAAAGAATGTGTGCACTTTATTTTTAACCTCAATCCAGTTGCATCCCGCTGTTTTGTTCAAAACCTTATCTTTCATTACTTCTCTCACTTTTACCACTTCTTCCCACTTGCCAGCTGCAGCATAATATTTTATAACAACACATAATTTCCAGGATTATTAGCCTCTAATTCAAATAGTCGGTTTGCAACAAATTCTGCTAAATTTATATCGCCATGAGCTCTACAGCCACTGAGAAAAGCCCTAAACATAGTAGCATTAGGTTCTATTGGCATCATTGTTATAATATTGTGTGCCTCATCCAGGAATCATGCACGCCCAAGTAGGTCAACCATACATGCATAGTGCTCTAAAGTTGGCCTAACGCCATAATGCTAACCTATGCTATCAAATTATTTGCGTCCTTCATTCACCAAGCCTGCATGATTACATGCATACAACACAACAAGAAATGTAATATGGTCAGGTTTCTTACCCAATAATAACATTTGATGATACAAACTGACAGCACTATCTCCTTGCCTGTGCATCACATACCCTTTAATCATTGCATTCCACACAACCAAATCAGAGTTGAAGCTGCCCTTGTTGGGCTGGGAATCAGATTTACGAATTTTCTCTTCACACCTTGGAGAAGGTGCCGGGAGAGAAGCTAACAAATTCCTACTAAATAACAACTGGGATTTTGAAAAGCTCATTTCACTGGATTCGACCTTAAAACCTCAACAATTTTGTAAGAACTCTGTTTGATTCCTAAAATTCGATGACGAAAGAGTACTGGGAAAGAGAAAAAAAGTCATAACAACAAGGTGAGAATGAACTATGAAGGAAAGAGAAAACAAGTCCATGTGAGCCAAGGTGAAATACAAGACAAGGGACTCCATTACAAATAGTTACTCTGGTCTATTTTCTTGGGGTGATTTCAAAGCAGAACCATTTTTCAAAAGAAAGATACAGAGCAATGATAATATAAATTGACATATAATAAGCTTCACTTCAATGTGGAAACAAAAATAATGGGCACGAGTAGTTCGTTCCAAAAGAAGCAACATCTTACCTGCTGAAGTAAAGATCAGCGTGAGAAGGAGGCTTCGACTGCCACTCCCTATCCCATTTTCGATCTGAGAGCTGCTTCATTGCTGGTAAAAAAAGCATGAGAGTTGCTTCGTTGCTGGTAAAAAAGCAACGGGAGATGACCAAAACAAAGGGATGTGTTTTGGGCAGGAGGGAGATGAACAAAACAAAGTAATGTGTTTTGGGCGGTAGAAGTTTAAAATTTAAATTTAAATGAATATTCTCTCCCTCCATTTTTCCGAACATCATTTTTAATATTATGCCCTCCAAATATTATTTTTAATATTATACTCATTGTTGTTTTGATGTTTTGATGGATGTTGACCACACTAGTGATTCCAAGTAAGTTTAACAATTGATTTAAAAGGAAGCTTCAAAAAACAATTCAATTTCATTCTAAAAAAATTATTTTAAAAATATTGTTGATGAACCACACAATGAGTGGTTCAAAAATAATTTACCTTAAAAAATTTATGTGATTTATCTAGAAGAGTCTTTAAAGAAATTAATTAATTAATTATTAAAATAAAATTGAGATAAAATTGTATGGAAGAAATTATTGTATATCTCCAATGAATGTAGTATAGTGGCATTAATTCGTCCAACATGTAGAACTACTTCGCTTATGCATTCTTTCCAAAAAAGTATACATACTTTGTGTTTAGCCTTTAGATGAATTCAAGTCAGAATTCCATCAGTCAAGGTGGTATAAAATTGGCTAGAGGCTATCTCATGTAAATAATGAACCATTAGTTGGAACCTCCTCCACAGTGGATTAACTAAGGTTTCCTCTACCCATTGGGGGAGCAGGGTTTAAACTCATGGTAAGGAAACATGAGACACTTAAAGCCAACACCCAAAGGCTTTGATAGTCCTAAGCTTGGTTCAATCCACATAAAATATTGTTTTTTCCCTCCCATAATTTCTAGTCTGGGAATGTTTTTTGTCCAGGATGTTTTTCAAAAAGGTCTATACCATCTCATCTAAAGGGTAACCAAAGGGATGTATACTTTACACCTCCGAGGAGAGGTTTTTGGGTTCCAAGTTTTTGCAACCCATGGTTTTTCTCATGGTATTCCACCTTGCCAACAAGGGGGAATTAACCCGATCTTAGGTCCCAACTAGACATGCTCTCATTTGGAATGGCTAATCCCAACAAGTTTTAAGGAGTGTTATATGTGTTAGGGGAATAATGAATTAGTGGTTAAGGGATTAGGGATTAGGGGCTTACGGGTTAGGGGTTAGAGTTTTAGGGTTTAGGGGAATAATGAGTTAGTGGTTAAGGGGTTAGGGGTTGGGGGGTTAGGGGTTAGGGTATTTAGGTGCATTTAGGGGTTAGGGGAATAATGAGTTAGTGGTTAAGGAATTAGAGATTGGGGTTAGGGGAATAATGAGTTAGTGGTTAAGGGGTTAAATATTGGGGGCTTAGGGGTTAGGGGATTTAGGCGCATTTAGGGGTTAGGGGAATAATGAGTTAATAGTTTAAGGGGTTAGGGATTGGGGTCTTAGGGGTTAGGGGATTTAGGTGTAGTTAAGGGCTAGGTGAATAATGAGTTAGTGGTTAAGGGATTAGGGATTAGGGGCTTAAGGGTTATGGGATTTAACAGTTAAGGATTTTAGGGGTTAGGGATGAGGGGTTAATGGGTTATGGGTGAAGCGTTAATGGTTTAGGGGTTAAGGGGTTAGGGGTTTAGGTGTTAATGGTTTAGCGAGTTAAGGGTTTAGAGGTTTAGGGTTTAGGGGGTGTTGTAGCTGCTACAACCCCACCCAAAATTTTGGGTATATTCAAAATTTCGGGTCCCCCTCTGCTCACTCAGCCCATTAAGTTTTCGAGTCAGCCTTTAGTCGATCATATCCCCATGACCTATTTCTGCCTAGCCTTGTCACCACACCCACTTTTCTTGTTGTCTCTTGACTGCGCTAGGGTTTTGGGTTTACTACTTCAAAGAGCATTGAGAGTTCCTCTGCGGATTCAAAGATATGTTCCCCTAGTAGTCATCACCAATCAATGGGGCGTTGGGCTTGGGTAGGTGAGGTTTCAAGTCTGGCTCGTATTATGAAACCCTAATCATGGTAGGGTTTGGGAAAACCCCTAGTTTTTCAAAAGGACGATCTTATTTCCTATGGTTGCATTCTCATTGGCTTTGCATGACGTCCCAGTGAAATTCAATGCCTAAACTATTCCCCTAAGTGCTTTTTAGGTTCTACCCTTCAACGTGCGCATTAGGGTTTGTGTGAATTTCATGCCCCTTTGTGCCCTCACATCCCTAGATGCATGTAAGCCAGCCCTGATTTGCATTTAATCCCCACCCTCCAAGAGCATGGTCTCTGTTATTTAAAGAAGGCCTCCTATGTGAATGAATCATTACCTTGTGGAATCATGAAGTGTCAAGGTCTACTACGGTCGATGGTTGTATGAAAATATAAGTTTTAAGCCAGTTTTCGGACCTAGGGATGCTCAAACAATTGACTTAAGTTGCAATATCTTAGTTTGTATATTTCAATATTGTTGCTTCTCGAATGAGATATTTTTTAGTCATTTGTTTTTTATCATTATTACTGAGAGCTGACTTATTCTCATACTATTCCTTTTAGGAAATCTGTCAAAGATTTCATAACTATTGCGCACTGACTTATGTAGCAATTTCATGAAGGTTTTAATTGTTCATTTGAACTTTATGAATCCTCAAAGGAGTTTCGGGTACACAAGAATATCTACTCTTCAACATGCGGTAATTATTTGACATATGGTGTGGTGGGAGTTCGGGCTAGGCCAAGGGTTAATGCTTTTTGAAATGAGCATTATCACAGACCTTTGGAATTCGTACAGGTAGCCACCATAAAAGATGAATGCACTTCAAAGATCATCAAAAGTCCCTTTCTCAATTCAAAGGTCTTTTAATATGTTTTCCTCGACGGCATATGAAGGAGCATGAAGCAGGGTAAAGTCATTGTCGTTTATTGTGAACTTACGATGGCGATATAGACATAAAGCTCCAACCCATGTAAATAGAGATTCTAGTAAGGGTGAAATGGGGATTATATCATGCAGGCTTGTCTCTTATGCCACATCACATGAAGTGCATGTTGCCCAAGCATACCATTGAGGTAGTTCCTCTTGCACTAGCGATAAGTTTTTTTGCTAAATGCAAGCAAAGGGTAGCGCCAGCTGCTTGAAGGATTTTAAAGGCTGCGCATTAGGAAATATTTTGAGAAAAGGTTATGAGCCAACATGGGCATAAGTCTAGCTCCATAAAATGCACACCTTATTGACTACCCGAAGACCCATATGGCGTGGAGCCTGAAAAATTTGGCACGACATGGGAACATATGTGTCATGAAGCCTTGTTAATTGGGAGGAAATTTGGGCAAAGGTATTCGTATGGCACGTCTGCAGGATCTTAGCATATTGTGACTTCAGGCCACACAAAGAAGAAAATTCAATTCCCGGTGAGGACTTTTTGTGACTAGCCCAAGAGGAGGAAGGTGATTCCGTCTGCTAGTTGCCAAGTCACATGTGTTGAAGGAGTGATGTGGAATGCGACTTGTGGAGGTTGTGTCTCAGCAACCTCGTTGAGTCGCATTGCCGAGACTGCATCCGTGCGACTACATACATGCGATGTGTTTAAACATCCAGCCAAGTCACGAGACCGGAGTAGAGATACATGCAACCTACATGCATCGTTGTTGTTTGGAAATACCATAAGGTTCAACCGCCGAAGGAAACAATGAATGCTTGTGGGAACCATACCTGAAATCGCGTGTGGCATAGGCATGCATGCAAGAGCCGCATTTTATGCAGGTGCATCAGTAGAAGCCCCTGTGGTCTGAAGAACATAATTAAGGGAAAATGACAAATTAGCCTCGGACACGAACTCACGATGGGCATCCTTCAAATCACAACGCTAAGGAAGAAATGTTGAATATTTTTCTAGTGCCAGCTCATGTCTCAAGGCTCTTCGAAGGCATTGTTCGTTGTCATTTTGTTTGTTTGTCCTGACGAAATTGAAAGAAAACAACAGAAAAACAACAATGCTCATGGCTCTCAGATTTATCATTGATGGTCTTAGGTTACTCTGAGCAGTCACACTTCTCCCACGTAGTCTCTTCAGAGGTTGCACAGCCACCGGTGTTGCCATGAGCATGGTTGCCTAAAGTGGTGTGCATGGTCATAGAGAGGCACTTTCATTTTGCCCAGTCGCAACCTGTGCCGTCGGTCAGGGTATGCGACCCAACCTTAGCGCGACTACACAACCTCTCTTGAGTCACAAGGTCACAATTAAATGTTGTTCCCAAGAGAGCCTATGACTCATGTGACTACTCAACTGTGCTACCTCATGCAAATACAACAACCATGATTGTCAAATGGGCAGTCGCACTCTCAGGCATTCAAATGGCATAGGAAGGGCATGCACTCAGGTTACGGTAGGTGGTAGGCGCCTTGAGGGACATTATCATTAGAGGCAAAGTTGTATGAGGATAAAGGGCATTGGTCTTTGTGCTTGCTTGACCACATACATTTGAGGTACCATAAGAATAAGAAGAGGACTCACCTTCATGCACAGTTGAGAAAAAACCAGGGATGCACCAAGGAGATGTGTGCATGTACACATAGTGGCTTTGTCAAGGACGTAATGGCACACCGCATTTTAGCCATGCAAAAAATATACAAGGCAGTGACCAAGGAAGCACCACGTAAATAGAAGTGCGCTCAGAGAAAATAAGATTTATTCGATCCTCCTTACCGTTACGCCATAGAGAAGAAATAAGTCTTGGGTAAAAGGGCACAGGGTCATCATATGCAAACCACATACACCAATAATGTTGCGACATGAAAATAAACTACACAGGGGTCTAAACTAACAACATTTGTTTGAATCACTCTTGAAATTAATTGAATATGCCTCAAGCACTATTATTCGATCATAAAGACATGTGACCTATGCTATTTGATTTCAAGTAGAAGCTATTGGTTTTCAAGAAGAGCTAGGGTTTTCCAGCAAGAAAGGGGGATCCTTTCAAAGCTCGAAATAACCTCACTACAAGCTCAATGGCACATATATCACCGATCCATTCGCACAAGGCTGGTACTAGGGAAAGGCATCGTGTTCTGCAAGGGCTGAGCTCCCTAAAAGGAGAAGAATAGAAGGAATGTCCCAGGTCAAAACTAACCTCAGGTCGTAGGTCACATATGACCCCAGGTTGCAGGTCGTAGATGAACTCAGGTCATAGGTTGTAGATGACCTCAGGTCGCAGGGCACAAATGACTTCAGGTCACAGGTCAGAGATGACCTCAGGTCGCAAGTCGCAGATGACCCCAGGTCACAAGTCACAGATGACCCTGGGTCGCAGGTCGCAAATGGCCCAAGTCACAAGCCAACCCAATAGTCGGGAAGACCAAGAGTCAAGGGAACTCAAAAGTCATCTTAGCTTATATGTACAACTTCGGGAAATGAATTGAATGAATTTTAGCTCTGCAATTGAAAGCCATGACATGAGAGTGAATTGGTGCTTGAGAGCTAAAGGCAATCAGCTCTTGGGATCAAGTAGAGAGAGAGGTAGTGAGGCTAGGGTTTTGGTAGCATGCATTGAGATAAATAGCCCATGTTCCACTACTGGGTTTTGATGAGTTGCAAATATGTATTTGAAGTTGTAGCAATATTAATAATATATATATTCTCTTTTCTGGCACCGATTCACATGCTTTCTTATGGTTATAGTACTAGCTGTTTAATATTTCACTATGTTTGTACGTGTGCTTTCATGCATGCAATTGGTTATGAACTAATTCACAGTAGTTTCATGTACGTTTTCTTTCGAATCAGTTCTTATTTATTCCTTGCCATGTTAGTGACCTATTGTGAACTACTTTGCAATGAACTTCTGGGGTGTTTTCTTTCATGTATGTCTTACTGGGTTTTCGGCTTACCGATCCCACTCACGACATACCCCCTTTTATTTTTCTGCTTAGACTTGCTTGTATATTTGTTTGTGGTTCGCCAATATTGGGCCAATTTTGCTTCACTGATTGGTCATTTCACCTTTGCCTCTGCTTCATCATCTTCTCATCCAACAACCAAGAGTGGAAACACTTACGGCGACAGCTAGGCCCACATACTGGATGAGGCTCCTATCCCAAACGGTGTGAGTTCTAATTGGGACCTTTTACTGGGGAGACCCCCTTGTTGTCGGTAGTACAATTTTTCCCATCAACAGGGGGTTAAATGGGTTAGGGCTATAGGGGTTTAGGGGGTTAAATGGGTTACGGGTTGGGAATTAGGTTTTAAGGGATTAGGGGTTAAGGGTTTAGAGGTTTAGGATTTAGGGGGTTAAATGGGTTAGGGGTTTAGGGGTATAAGGGGTTAAATGGGTTAGGGGTTTAGAGGTTTAGGGGGTTACGGGATTTAGCAGTTAAGGATTTTAGGGGATAGGGGAAGTAGTTCTCAAAGAACAACACATAAAATCTATAGGGGATCTTAGGAATCTATGGGTGATCTTTAGTGTCATTGGTATGTTTTACATAGTAAGAATGCGTCTTAGGCTTGTACCATTGCAAAGGGATGAAAAAAATTGCCTCAATCCCAAAATTAAACTTCTTTGGCTCACATTGCATGAAAAAAACATAAAGAACAATATAAATCATCTTTGAGAGATTTTAAGCTTCCATCTAGGATAAGGGTTCCATTATGAGGTTTTCTGCATCATATATGGGAATTAGGTCTTATATCTTAGACAAGGAATGAAAAAGGGCCTTATGCCTAAAATAAGTATTTCTCATATTTAACGTCCATGAACATAATATTATAATGGAAATATGGGAACAACTAGTATGTTTTACATAATAAGGATGGGTTTTATGGCCTCTATGATGGATATGGAAGGAAAACAAGATCTTTAGTCCCTAAAAAAAACTTCCTTAGTTCAAGGGATGTGAATAAGGCCTCAAACGACCAGACACATCCTATATAAGATATAATATCTAGCCTTTAGGTGTGATATTGGTGTTATTTGAAGGTTTTTTGTGACATATTTAGGTCTTAAGGCCTTTAAGTTTGGCCTTAATATCATTAGGAGTCTTTTTGCACCATGTATGGCACTTGGGGCCTTAACCATGGTCAAGGAAGGATCACAAGGTGCTTGGGTCATATTTGAATCTTCCCATGATCAATCTTCTTGAACAACTATTCTAATTACTACACAGAACATCTATATGGAATGTTTCGCCTACATGGGGGATATTTTTCACCATGGGTATGGTTTACATGGTAAGAATGGGTCTTGGGGAATGTAATATCTATTGACGGCATGAGAAAAGAGGGCCTTAGGCCCTAAATAAAGTTTCTTGAGTTCAAGGAACATGATTTAACCCCCAAACAACCACATAGATACTCTCTAAGGGATATTTGGATTTCAACTTGGATATGGGAGACATGGCATGTTATTATACATAATTAAAGAGCCACAAGAATTGTTAGGATGTATGGTTTTCTAATAACAGTGTGTGCACATTCTAAGAATGTGAATCCATTATTAGAATTCGTGAACATTTTTGTAATGAATGTATCTATAGAATAATATGAGTTTAGAGTAAACTTCTAGATTTATATCAATTGACCATGTATAAATCAACATACTTTGAATTAAAAAGAATGAAATCATTCTCTATGAATCTAGTGCAATAATCAACCATGGTATGTAACAATGCCACAAAAACCCCATAACAAATAGTGTGTCCACAATTAAAAATGACTAACATAAATGACTATTTCATATTCTTGTTGTACTTATTATTGGGTCATATTTTTATTCTTGGACTATAATAGTCATTTATGTTAATCATTATTAATTTTTTCACTTATTATCTAGTCTTATATTTTAATCCTAGAATAAATTAGTCATTTAAGTTAGTCGTTTTTAGTTTAGTCACTTATTATCTAGTCGTATATTTTATTCCTAGACTAAATTAGTAATTTATGTTAGTCATTTTTAGTTTAGTCATGTATTATCTAGTCGTATATTTTATTCCTAGACTAAATTAGTCGTTTAAGTTAGTCATTTTTAGTTTTATCACTTGAAATTGCTCAATTTTAGTAGTAATTCACTTGAAATAATTGCGGTGAATAAATTTTTTAGTCACCTAGTCACTAATTTCATCATTTTCTACTAGTGAATGGTACGCTTTCACTTGTTTGTTTTACCCTTTCCTGAGGAACCGTTGCGATGAGTTGTCTTCTTATCCAACCTCTTGACCTTTGCATTTTTTTAGCAGTTCCATCTTGATCAGAACTAGTCGCTATCCTTTTATACCACTCATTCCTCCAGGAGGATTTATATTTCACCTCTTTCTCAGACTCCCTAAATATGAAAATATTTTTGAGCACTTTTAATCGAACTCATTAACGTAAATGAAAATATGTCTACTCAGTATAAGCTTAACCCTTCTCTAGACTCGAATAGACTACTTATGAAAAATGAATACCCTATTTTATCATAGCGAAGAGGTTCTCTTGGGTATATATTTCTGCCTTTTTAGACTTAAGGGACTATATACAAAAAGGAACCTTTGGAGTTTTTTTTCACCTCTTTTTCAAACACTCTAAAATGAAAAACATGTCGAGTTTTACCTCTAGTGGACTTGTAAAAACATAAAATAGTGATGGAATCTTCGAACATGATGAGACTAAACCACTCCTTCTCAAGGTTTAATAAACATACTCAAACGGATTCATGAGAAGGATGAAATTATAGATTAATCATATGTTCTCCTCCTTAATATTGTTAAAAAATAAAGAGGTACTAACCAATATGGTTGGGGAAATTTGGAAAATAGGGTACTCCATTTTCTAATGGCATCGAGTCACTATTTAACATAACACTCTTCCACTTCATCTTCATGGTTTTTGGGTTGGGAAATTTTCTTGTTTTTTGGTTCATGATACCATATCAAAGCCTCCATTTTTAGTTTTGGGTCAATGTTTCCAACTCCATTCAGTTTCACTTCTAATTTCAAGAGAAGTCATTGAGTCAATATTTGCTACAATAATCTTAAGCCTTCATTATGTCTCTATCATTCCTAATCCAATTTTGTATCATCATCATTATTTCTTAAATCATGATACGCAGTTCAGGTCGTTGATGGGGGATACATCCAGGCCCTCCTTCGATGGGTCGCTTCCTGTCAACATCTAATCATTATCTAGGAAGTTGAATTAGAAACAACCCTTCAGTACCTTTTTTCTTACATAAATAAATGGAAAATATCCTCTCTCTCGGTGAGAAGTTTACATCAATGGCCTTAAACAGAAATATTCAGTGTGGAGTTCAACTTCAACTCATTCATTTATGCCACACAGAATTTATTGTAGTACCTTGAGAGAAATTAACATCATTGGTGGTTTCTCTCATGCTTCTTAACAACTTACATCATCTGCTGGTAATCATATGGTGTCTACCATGTTCAACTCTAGCTCATTGATTCGCATGGTTATATTTCATGATTTATAAAAAATCACAAAGTATCATGGCTATGATCGTACAAATAGTCATCCAGCCATGGGTCCACCATTTTTCATCATTGGACGCATTTTTTTTATCATTGTACATGTAATTTTAGCTTTATGTGATGAGTATGGTTATGCCTCCCTAAAAAAAAATGTTGTGATGTAAATGTATTGTAACAAAATATGATCTCAATGATTATTCTTGTGACAAGGTAAAGCCCTTCATTCATTAGCTGTCATTTCCTAATTTTCTCTTTAGGGCACAATCTATTATAGGCCATTTTTTCACATCTAATCAAAAGGTCTTCAAATGGGATCATTCACATCCTTTGAACACTTTTCATCCTCCCTACACAAATCCCTAAGCATGAATCTCTCAAGCCCTTGAGTTTCTTCCTAAAACTACTTCAATTGAGTAATTTTTATGTCCATGTAATATTTCCAAATGGGGAATGCAACAATGCATGCACTTAAAAATGCATTTTTTATAAATATATGCAATAGAAATTGAATGTAGCCCATGGATCCATTCATTTATACATTATAACAACCATATACAAAAGGATATCTAAAACAAACCATGGTAGCTTAGTTAAACAAGCCTCCCGGGCCATAATAGTCCAAAAAGCATGCAAAAAGAGGGTCTGCAACCATGAATAAAAGCTGAAAATACCTTGAAAGTGTTATTTTATTACTCCTACAACAACAGTAAGTTGTAAATTAGATCTAGAGTTGCTATGTGCATAACAATTTAGATCTGTATCAGATCCATGCACTATACAAGCTCCTCTATAGAACCCCCTTGGGGTTTTTAGCAAAACACCAAGTACAAAGTGTAGATATAAGATCTAAGACTATAGATCTATTGAAAATTACAGATCTAGAAACTAGATCTGATATTATATGAACAATAAAAGGATCTCTTGCAACAGATCTCCAAAGTGAAGGGCAGATCCCCAACACTCAGAAAATCACCTCTCCAATGGTGTGATGAACCACCCTGCAACTGCTCCTTCAGAAATTACATAGATATGGATCTCTTCTATGCTATAGGGATCAAAATAAAGTTGGCATGACGATAAGATCTGAAAATGAGGCTCAATTCCTTCAATTTTTTCCTCCGAATGGAGTAGGAACCTCCTCCACCAAAAATGAGCATTGAAATGGCCTAGATCTAAAGATCTAGTCTCCAATTGCTACAAATTACTGAAACAGAAAAACCATCAACAAGATTTGTGTTGTCAAAGAAAGGTGAAGCTTGGCCTTAACCTAGATAGTGGAAAATATGGTGCAAGACTCCTCCAAGAGCTACTCAATTGAAGAGGTGGGATTCCCGATTAGGAACACCCTGTGCTAAACAACACTCTATCTCATCTAAACAGCAAGAGAAAGAAATATGTCTAAAAATACCATATATTCCAAAAATCATAATCATAAGCTAACCCCATATGGATGCCATCCTCTTCCTTATAAACAATGTGAGCCTTCTCACCTTGGGTCCCACTCATTAGGGTTTCCATCTTCATGCAATGATTCTCCCTCTAAAAATGCATTGTCCCATCATCAATGCCACTCCATAATAGCGTTGTTGGATTTGTTCAACCTTGACTAGATCTCCATGCAATGTATTATTCCACACTCAAGGTGGCTTTATTCTAAATATCTAAACGGATCCATATTCCCATTGGATTATCTCCATTAATGTTCCACTTCCTCCATACTAACTTTCTTGACTTGGTCAAACTTGACCTTGTCCACATGCATTAGCCTTTGTTCACACATGAAGGTGTTTTATCCAGCTAGAAATATAATCCCTTTCCCTATTAAGAGGGATTTTATTGCTGCTAAAAATATTTATGGGCCTCCTTACCCATTTAATCATCTAACTATGTGTTAAGAGAAAAATTTATATTCCTATTAGATGCATGCTAATTTAGGAATATTACAGTCCTCCCCTCCCAAATGTTGCTTGTTATCAAGAAACTACAAGGATAGAACTGAAGAACCTCTCCTCTTCCTCCTGTAGCACCCTCAAGTGATATGTTCCTCCAAAGTACAAGATTCTCTTTCAACAATATGTCCTCAAGTTGCTCCTACCATGTGTATAAGTATGCCTTTGGTGAAAAATCCAAATGGATCTCATCATGAAAAAGTGGGATATACATGGAAACAACTATATGTGGTCTAGAGGCCATCTTGAGGCATGGAATCTAAAATATATTGGGAGCCATCATCCCCATGTGAAGCCTCCATCACCAAGCTATCACCCACAAAAAGTGAGTCACCCCCGAACATGGTAACCCCTGAAACATCTCATCCACCTTAGGATCCTGCAAAGAAGGTGGGTTGCATAGCTAAATATGATGGATAAAAATTTCCATCCTATGTTGTCTCTCTCTCCACTTATGATAAGTGTAGAGCTGCTACTGAATATGGGCTGCAATAATGTTGCCTTCATGGAGAAAAAACGCAATAGGGTCCTCAAAGATCCCCCTTTTGGTTCTTGCCCAAATCATCCCATACAAAATGAATATGACATTATCATCATATGGAATCAAAAGAAGTACTGAAGGTTTTACATAGTGGTGGAAGGTACCAACAGTTTCTCAAGTAGTCACAACGCAGTTTTGCCAACTGTAGTTTCAGAACATGATGTGGCAAGTTGTCTCCCAACAATTTGCTAGTTGTACATCTCATCACACTTACTAGTGAATAGTAAATGGCATTGCATATAAAATAAACATACAAGAAATAGTACAACACTTTCCCAAACCCATACAAGAAATGGCTCTCTCCATCATGGATGTTGGTCCCAAAATGACCATGAAGTCCAAATAGAGGCTTTCCCTCCTATGGAGAAATGCATTATATAGAGATGGTAAGAGAATGAAAACATTGTGTTAGATATTAAATAAGTTCAAAAACACAATTCTTTCCATGTAATAAGAGTAATCTAATAATAACACCCATGAATGAGCCCTCCATAGTGATATGACATAGTCCCATGAAGAGGAATGTACTATGTGTTGCAAGTAGATATTTCTTCTTATGCTTGAAAATCCAAGTCAAGAAGATGATATAATGGTAATATATGTCTCCATCCACTACACCATCACTCTCATCTCCTTCATGCCCATCAAGTGCATCATATGTGAAGTGATCATGGGGACACTCCATCAAAAAACCCAAGCTCCCAAGTGACAGCGTTGTTGGCCTTTGTAATAAGGCTCCTGTCATCTCATAGCTCCATCCTTTGACATCCCACATGTCAAAGCCATCAATCATAATGCTGCTATATAGGGGAGATTCCTTCCCAACTGGAAGTACCTTCTGATCCTCCAAGGCTAAGAGGTAGCCCCTTTGCACCATGATAGTGCCATCTCCTACTCTTGCAACATCATGCAAAGTATGGGAGAAGATCAACCCATACTCTCTCAAGAACAACCAAAGAAAAAACAACTCGTGTTGCCTCCCCACACCATCACCATATAAATCATGGTGCAACAACATGATAGTTGATATGAAAGATATCACATCACCCCAATACACCCAAACTCCTTGTTGCCATATGATGTAAGTGACATGCCATGTTCCATCCACCAACCAACTCTTTGAAATAGAATGTGTCACAGGATGACAAAACTATTTCAAGAGTAACCAAGGTAGTCTTGCCTCCTTCTACCTGGTATCATAAATTTGCAAGTGGCTTTCCAACCTCTTACTCATCAATATCACCCATCCAACCCATGTTGAATGTCTATCATCATGTCCAAAAGTGGCATTCCTCCAATGGAGAATACCATCCTCCCAAATCAGATTTTTATCTTTGCATTTCATGGGATAATTAAATGTAATCTCCTTAATGAGCAAGTTGATCCCATAAGGATCCAAATAGGTGGTAGGAAAAAACCTCCCATCATAATGTGAAAGGTTCATCAAGAAATATCCATCACAATCATGAGAGATGTTATCCATCATAAGATGTCCTCCATCGACTATCTGCCTATCATCTGTTATACATATGGGAAGGTCATTGGAATTCTCCAACAATGGTTGGGCCCCCAAATCATCACTGTTGCTTAATGGAAACACTTTTGATATCCATGATGGTGCAACTGTTGTCTCAAGATCATACCCAATACTGAACACATAGTTTTGCAATGTATTTTTCAAGACAATACTCATCCCATCCTCAAAGAATCTATTCCTTGAGTAATTCAAGGCTGCTTAGCGCGGTGATAGTATGCTGCTCCAAATCAGCAATATACTTTGACCCTTGGTCATGCAATGGTACACTCCCACAATCCTCCACAAGATGTGCTGAAATAACATAAAGTGGAAACTTATGCATACCTTGGTAAAGTTTGGGAACATCTTGTACTGCTACAAGGGTTCCTCCCTCCGGTGTGGTGGCTTCCCCAACTATCGATGATGATGGCTACTCTTCTATGGCTTCATCAATGCTGGTACAAGTCTCCTCATCTTCATGAATCTTCAGAATATTGCATGGGACTCTATATGTCAAGAGATCAAGACCACTTTGCAAAGTTTTATCCATTCTTCCTTGCTTCACCTCCTTGGTGAGGTCCTTCTTAGATCTGAAAAGAGATGAGGCGAAACTCATTCCTCCCATCATTCTAATCTCTTTCTCCTTCTTCTCCTTCTTCTCCTTATAGCATATTGGTTGAAAACTCACAGGCTGAGCTAAGATTATGCTTCGATACCACTGTAATATTCCCAAATGGGGAATGCAGAAATGCATGCACTTAAAAACACATTTTTCAAAAATATATGCAATAACATTTGAACACAACCCATGGATCCATTCATTTATACATTATAATAGCATTATACAAAAGGAGATCTGAAACAAATCATGGTAGCTTAGTTAAACAAGCCTCCCGGGCCATAATAGTCCAAAAATCATGCAAAAACAGGGGCTGCAACCATGAATAAAAGATGGAAATATCCTGACAATGTTATTTTATTACTCCTGAAACAACATTAAGTTGTAAATCTGATATAGAGCTGCTATGTGCATAACAATTTAGATATGTATTAGATCCATGCACTATACAAGCTCCTCTATAGAACCCCCTTGGGGTTTTCAGCAAAACACTAAGTAAAAAGTGTAGATCTAACATCTAAGACTATAGATCAACTAAAGATTACTGATTTGGAAATTGGATCTGATATGATATGAAAAATAAAAGGATCTCCTGCAACCGATCTCCAAAGTGAAGGACATATCCCCAACACACAAAAAATCACCTCTCCAATGGTGTGTTGAACCATCCTACAACTGCTCCTTCAAAAATTATGTACATCTGGATCTCTTTTGTGCTATATGGATCAAAATAAAGTTGGCCTCGTGCCAAGATCTGAAAATGAGCCTCAATGCCTTCAATATTGTCCTCCCAATGGAATAGGAACCTCCTCCACTGAAAATGAGCACTGAAATGGCCTAGATCTAAAGATCTAGTCTCCACTTATTGCAGCTTATTGAAACAGAAAAAACCTCAATAGAATTTTCATTTTCAAAGAAAGGTGAAGCTTGGCCTTAAGCTAGATAGTGGCGAATATGGTGCAAGTCTCCTCCAAAAGCTACTCAATGGAAGAGGTGGGATTCCCAATCAGGAACACCCTGTGCTAAACAAAAATCTATCTCATTTAAATAACAAGAGAAAGAAATATGTCTAAACAGACCATATATTTCAAAAATCATAATCATAAGCTAACCCCATGTGGCTGCCATCCTCTTCCTTATAAACAATGTGAGCCTTCTCACCTTGGATCCCACTCATTAGGGTTTCCATCTTCATGCAATGAATCTACCTCCAAAACTACGCTATCCCATCATCAATTCCACTCCATAATAGTGTTGTTGGATTTGTTCAACCCTGATTGGATCTCCATGTAATGTCTTCTTCTACACTCAAGGTGGCTTTATTCTAACTATCTAAACTGATCCATATTCCCACTCGATTATCTCCAGTAATGTTCCACTTCCTCCATACTAACTTTGTTGACTTGGTCAAACTTGACCTTGTCCACATGCATTAGCCTTCGTTCACACATGAAGGTGTTTTATCCAACTAGGAATATGATCCCTTTTCCCATTAAGAGGGACTTTGTTTTTGCTAAAACGCTTTATGGGCCTCCTTACCCATTTCTTCATCTAACTATGTGTTAATAGGAAAATTAATATTCCTACTAGCTGCATTCTAATTTAGGAATATTACAGTCCAACACACCCTAGCCCTTCATTGGAAAATTTTCACTACCAAGTTGACCCTCTCTATACCTACATTGATCACCAGTAGGTTGCCCATTGTTTGGGGTATGTTGATTCTAGAAGTTTAGGAATAATAAAAAGAATCACGAAGATTCCTTTTCCATAAGCTTCCAAGAGTTTTTATAATTATTTAACTTTGATGACAGTTTCAAATCATATGCTATCCTACCTTGGATTTTCCACCCCTTATCCGTTGAGCTCATCCTCCCAACAAGAGTGGATCTCAAACCTAGATTGGTAAATGGATAAGAACTCTAACCTTACCAGCCTCTTCTATATATTTGTGACGATCCAAAAGTTAGGGGTTGGCTTTTAGAGATTTATCTAGGTGGATATTAGTGGCCACCCACGTATTGAACCTATACCTCCATTCGGTTTCATCGTTTTCTTTAATTATAGCAACATTTACTATTTTTAGCAATTTTTCGGGTCGTAAACTTCTGAAGCAATTTTGACCCCATAAATGATGCCTTTTTGAGGTTTACAATAGGCCTATAGTCATAGGAAGGGGCTTGCATGGAAAATTGTAGTACTTGGAGAGATATTTCTAGTGATATATCCTACGTGCCAAATGGATATAATATGACCAAGTTACGACACTAGGAATTTGGCTACCCAACTAACCCCAATGGGGCCCATAAACGTTTGCCACTCCATCTCCTAGGGTTATTTTTTTGGTTGTTTATGGTTTTCCCATGTTGTTCAATGATAAAATTTCCCTTGAGCCTCATTGTAACATAGTTTAGAGGCATGTAGGTGCCACATCTCTTCTAAGAAATAAGCTACCATCACTCAATCTAGTTTATTTTCTATTATATCTATAAGCATTTTTCAGTATTTGATATTAACAAAATGAAGGGTTATTCCTGTTGCATATATGAAGTTATCTTTATTTTTGTATTTTATTGCATTCCTGCACAACTTTGAATCAATGGTATCATAGTGGTCTACTATTTCTTGATTTTTCTTTACATTCCCAAACGAGGTCGGGATATATGGAGTTAGGGCTCGATCTGGTTGAATATTTGCAAGATCAATGTCGACAACCCAGATGGCCTCCCATGGACGAAGGAAATAAATAAGTGGGAGCAGGAGATCCTATAGAAATATTGCTCGGGGATGCCCTTGACATACAAAGTAATGTAATGATGGATAACGTTGCCCAGATCCTTCAACCGCTACACATTAAGAGCGCACCTTCATCGAGCAACCACTCCGGAGGCACCACTCCTTTTAAGGTAGAAGTAAACTTTGAAATTCCCATGTTTTAGGGTCAAATAGATGTAGATGCCATAGATATATGGTTTAATCTATTAGAAGGATAGTTCTTGGTTCATGAATTTTCCAATCAGGAAAATATTACTTTCTCACTCCTCAAAGTCATCCCCCATCTCAAGGACTGGTGGGAAACCTACTGTGAGCAAAAGGACGAGAGGAAAACGTCCATATTCTCAGCCACACCCACTTGGAATTCTTTCCAAGATGCAATCAAGGAACAATATTATCCCATGGGGAGCTATGTCGACAAGTACATACAATGGAGTATGTTGCAGTAGAAAAGGGATCAATATGTGCATGAGTTGACGAATCTGTTCCATACCCTACATAGAAAGTTAGGTATCAAAGATTCAAGGAAACATTTGGTGCTAAAATATTGCAGTTCTATTCACATATACATTCAAGAGGAAATGAAGTTCCTTGAAATCTCCTCGCTTGGTACAACATACCGGTATGCTTCCAAGATTGAGCAAAAATTCAAATAGAAGAAGCAAGACTTTGGATCTGTGAATCAAAAGAAAGGAAAACACAACCCAAAACTGTAGAAAAAAGGACAAATCCAATGCATGGCAACCCAGGACAACTCACCAAAGCCACAAGAAAATAAGAACATTGTAAACCCAAAGAAGAACAGGATAAAGTGGTGTGAATTCCATAAGAGCTCCACTCACAACATAAGTGAGTGTCAAGAAAAGCAGTCACTAGTGGCTGAGCTAAAGGCTTGTGAATCGGATGCATTTTCTGAATCTAAGTCAGAACACAAGGGGAATGAAAAAGGGAATCATATTATCGATGCGGAGCCCAACGCCACTTTTTCCACCACCAATATCCATAAGGAGAAAACCGAAGATTTAGGTGAGGGGGAGTGCCTCTTCCACTCCTAGATGTGGGTGAAGGGTTCCGTGTTGCATTTCATTATTGACAGCGAGAGAAAAAAAAATCTTGTGTCATCAAAGGTCATGAAGCAGTTGAGCCTACCAATCACAACACACCCACATACGTACACCATCAGGCAACTTCACCAAGGGTGGGATCTCCACGTCAACCAATAGTTTCTCCTTCCCTACAACATCAAGCCCTTCATGGATAAGGTATTATGTGATATTTCTCCTCTTGATTTTTGTGATGTATTATTAGGCCAGCCATACTTATGGAAACAACGTGGTGTGTATGAGTCTAGGCCTTGCAATATTATTTTTATTTTAGGCAATAAGTTGTGGAGGATACCAGAGGTAGCACCGCCTACTGCCATCTCTTTTATCACTAGAAAAAAATGCAGTATGCTCATTTCCAAAACTGGGAAATTTGTTTTCCTAATGATCGGCCCTCAGGGAAAGAGGAATATTGTAGCCACGACCTCCATACATGGATCCTCTACACGACAACAACATATGGACAAGGTAATGGAGGAGTACGAGGACATATTCACCTAACCCGTAGGGGTACCTCTACATTTTCAGGTCAAGCAATCCATCAATATGACCCCAGGTGTGTGGCTACTCAAAGGAACGATCTATCAGTCCTTTATTCTGGAGGATGACGAAATAAAGAGGCAAACTTAGGAGTTGTTGTAGAAAGGTCACATATGGCGGATTTCATCGCCCTCTGGGAGCCTAATCATGTTGGTGCAAACGAAGGATGGGACTTCGAGACTCTGTATTTACTCTCGTGCACTCAACAATATCATGCTCTAGAATAGGTATCTGATCTCAAGGATTAATGACCTTTCATACCAACTCAAGGGAGCCAAATATTTCAGCAAGATTGACTTGAAGTTTGAGTATCACCAAGTACCAATTGAACCATCTGATGTGTGTAAGACTACCTTCAATGCCAAGGAGGGCCTTTTTGAATGGTTTTTCATGCCTTTCGAGTTGACGAATTCTCCCAAAACCTTCATGATGCTGATGGACAACATCTTACAACCAGACACCAACTCATTTGTGGTGGTGTATTTGGATGACATCCTGATCTTCAGCCAGAGTTGGGAAGAGCACCTCCACCATATTCGACAGGTCCTCCAAACACTGTGACAACACAATTTGTGTGCCAATTTATAGAAATGCACTTTTGGCATGAGCTAGGTTCAATATCTAGGATAAATTGTTGATCATTAGGGGGTTCACATGGACCGAGCCAATATCTAGGTCATTCGAGATTGGCTAGCCCCAACCACGCTAACAAATCTACGCATATTTATAGGTCTTTTCCATTTCTACCACAGGTTCATGTTGGGATTATCTCATATCACTTGGCCTTTGAGTTAAGTCACCAAGAGAGGAGCGAAAGAAAAATTATTTTGGTTTGAATCTCAAGAGAAGGCATCCATAGAGTTTAAGCATCACCTCTACTCTACACCAGTGCTCACATTACCAGAATTGTAGCAACCATTTGAGATCAAGGCATATGATTCTGACTATGCTATTGGGCTAGTAATTCTTCAGTAGGGGCATTCAGTGGCATACCACAGTGAGACACTTTCATACACAGTCTAGAAGTATCCCACCTATGAAAAATAATTTTATTCCATTGTGTAGGTCTTCCAACAATGGAACCATTACATTTTTGGGAAGGAAATAGTCATCCACACAGTTCGCCAACACCTAGAGTTCATACAAAAACATGGTAAGTTGCAGAATGATTACCATCATAAGTTCACATACCTACAACATTTTCATTTGAACATCAAGTACAAGAAGGGAGCCACTAGTAACATTGTATATTGCCTCAACTGACTTCCGATCATGTTGCTAACCACTGTGGTCAGATCTTGTGGGAACGAAACTTTGGGTTGGCCACATCTCTACAAACGTAATAAAAAATTCACCAACACATACCAGATGCTCCTAGAGGGTAAACAAGTTCCAAAATTTCACCTCCAGAATGCATTGTTATGCCACCTGGGACACCTTTGTGTTCCTTTAAGGAAGTGTGCCAAGATGACTTGGGAAGCACACTAAAGTCGGGTCTTTGGAAATTCCATGTTCGAGAAAATAGTGGCAGTACTGTAGAAGTATTTATATTGGTAAAACCTTTGGCATGATGTTGGGAAGTACATCAGATCTTGTACTGCATGTTCCATTTCCAAACTAAATGTCAAGAAGCAAGGCCTATATACTCCACTTCCTACCCCTGGTCAACCTTGGGAATCCATAAGCAGGAAATGACTGCATTTTTGTGGTCTTCGACAGATTCTCTAAAATGGCAATTATGGTGGCCTGTAAGAAGAATATGATAGCAGAAGCCACTGGTAAACTCTTCTTTGAATGAATGTGGGTACACTTTGGGATCTCACATTCCATTATCTCAAATCAGGATAGTAGGCTTCTAAGTACAATTTTGGTAAATGCTTTGGTCAATGATCGATACCAAGCTCACTAAGTCCACATATTTACACCCCCAAACTGATGGCCAAACAAAGGTCATCAACAGGATGATCGTACACATTTTGCATATGTACAACTCGAATCATCCACACACATGGGATGAAAGCCTCCCTCTGTCCAACACAACTATAATCAAGCTCTCCATATCTCAACTAGCCACAAACCCTTTCAAGTGGGCTTAGGATTCCAACCACTATGTCCCATTGATGTGGCCATACCATTGGCGACTACTCAGGAAAACTAGACTCATGTCTAGTCCGAAGGCGACAAGGTGAACAACTTCTTTGAGCACATTCAACACTTCCACCAAAAGGTTCGTGAAATATTGGACAGAGCCAATGTTAAGTACAAGTAGCGACATGATCAGCATCGGGTGCCACACAAGTTCTAGGTGAGCAAAAAAGTTCGGCTACATTTGCACGATGATCGCCTCACTAGGCCCCACCACAAGATTTTCCCGCTCTGATATGGGACATACACCATCACCAAGGAAGTAGGGGAAAATGCCTTCGACCTTAGTATTTCACCATTCCTTGGCCTGCACTAAGTGTTCAATGTGGACTACCTTCGACCCTACTTTCCATCATTTTTGGACACATCTGACATTCCAGAACAACTCACACCAACATATTTAAACCCATGCTACATGGAATAAACCAAAACTTATCAGATCATGGACACACATATCAAGAACCCCATCTAGGAAAGGATCTAGATATATGAATTTGTCAAAGTAGGAAAACTCCATCACTAGGGCAAGTGGTTCACCAGGGCCCAGATTAAACATAAATTTCCTCACCTCATGGAGGATCTGCACGCAATGGGGACCATTGCTTCCTAAGGGGGGAGGAATGATCTAGGTGGATATTGGTGGCCACCAACCCATTACAGATAGACCTCTAGTTGGTTACATCAGCTTCCTTATTTATAGTAGCATTTATTAATTTTAGAATTTTTTCGATTCCTAAACTTTCGGAGCATTTTTTACACCTAAACGACATGTTTTTGAAGTTCGTAGCAAGCCCATAGTTGTACATCTTGCGGTGAAACCTTTAGTACTCAAAAATTTCTTTCGGACATATCATATGCACCAAATGGAGATAATATCACCAAGTTATGACCCCGAGAAGTAGGCTTCCCAACTAACCTCAATGGGGCCCATAACCTCTTGGCATTCCATCTCACGGGGTTAGGGTTTTGGTTGTTTATGGTTTTCCCATGTTGTTCGATAATAAAAATTCCCTTGGTCCTCTTTGTAACATTTCTCAGAGGCATGTACAACCACATCTCTTCTCATAGATAAGCTACCATCACCTGAGCTAGTTTATTTTCCATTATGTCTGTAAGAATTTTGCAGTATCTGATATTAATGAAATGAAGTGTTATTCCTAATGTATCTTTGTGTTTATGTTTATTTCTATATTTTATTGTGTTCCTCCATAATTATGGATCAGAGATAGATTCTACTCTCATGTTGTGGTTGTGAAAGCCATTATTAGTCCATGCATTAGGGTGACATAGAGGTACGCTTTGTGGCAAGAAAGGAACAAGTAAACTTGGAAGAGCTCTTCTACAACATCAACTCCTATATTTGTTTTTAACTAACTCCATTTCTAGTAATGCAGATAATTCATTGTTTTCCTATAGGTGATGTTATGATTTCATGTATTTCAGTGCCATGTTGATCCATAGAATAAATTGATTAGATGATGCTACATATATGTTGTAGACCATTGGCTTGTTTTGTTTGATTTTGCAGGTTATAATTATATTGGTTGGAACAATTATTGGAGCATACAAACAAAGAGAGGAGTGAAGCATATGATGGATTCTAGGTAGGATTTATCCATTGCTTATTTACTTTAAGGAAAACATTAGCTTCTTTGTATTTTATTTTTCTAGAGTATACCATCAAGTCTAGGGAAGATACTTATGTTTGAAGCCATATATTCTTGATAACACTCACAAATAGAATGTAATAATAAATTATTATCTATAATAATAGATATATTCCATGTTTCCTTAATTGGTTTATTATCTTTACTTTAAAAAAAAAAAATTCTCTTGATGAGAACTGAGCTCTAGTTCTTTAAGATGAAAGGTCATGACTTCACCCATACATATTTCAGTTGTTATTTTCTCTCTAGTATCTAGATAGTTTAAATGTAGATATATAAACACCATGTACTTACCATGGAATTTAATGTCTTAAGCTAAATGGAAGTTGTCACAAATGAAAAGTTGAAGATGAACAAAAACTAATGTCGAATTGAAAATGAACATAAAATAAATCATGCTTATTAGTATTACTCTTTCTACATCTCTAACACTACTTCAAGATTAAATCTCTCATTTTAGATGTTGCTTAAGCTCATTTGTGCATGCCTAATTAACAGAGATTAAAAATTAGAAGCCTGATTACCAATTAAATATATTATTCCCCCATATCAACTAAATTATGAGAAAGAGAAAAATATTACACTGTTCTCACAAGGATGGATATAAAAAAATGTGATCATCCATGTGGACAACACAATGACGTTGTTGACTTCTATCAAAATTACACATGTTTACAATGCAATTTAATTATTAAATTTACATAAAACTATTTGAAAATTACTAATGCTCTAGATTATCGAAGCAAGTACACCATGGAGTGAATATAAAAATAATATCATGTTCCCCTATAGTAAAAAATTAGTTTGAATCCATGTCATTCGAATAGAAGTGCTCATGTTGAAGATGAAAGACCAATTCTACTTCCTCGTGGATAGAAAATGTCCAATGATTCTTGAAAAGAAATTTGAGTCTCACATTGTCAAACTGAGGATGAATAGATCCATGCATGTAATATTAATAATTCCTTGAACAACCATTAGATCACCTATTATTAATATTCTTTTAAAATTAAACTGTAGCTTAATCTACCCGGATGCGGGTGACTGCCAGGCATAATGGGATGCCGACCCCTGCGCACCTCCCAAAGAAGCTCACGTGGGGTGGAATTTATGTGTTCATTAATCCAGATCATGGTGTCATTAATATAGGGTAGGTGTTCATTCACACCGCCATGGGCATTCATTTGATTATGGCTTCTATTCCAGAGAGTTTGACTAGCAGTGAAAGAAGTGTCGCTCCTCTTCTTCCTCTCAATAGTGCATGCCCTCAAGGATATGCAGAACCTTGCATCCGCACTCCTACACGTCAGTGTATCACTTTGCTAGCTTGTTCTGAACCGTCGCTTGGGGTGCAAGTTTCGCAGAGCGTCTACTGTCGATTCAATTCTCCCAGAACTCGTACTGAGGCTTTCAGTGGCAACGACTCTCCACTTGAAATTCAGACGACTGCTCTCCCTCATGAATTTTTCTCTCGCGGTGTTTTTAGGCATCTTGCCTGTCCCTTTCAGTATTCTCGTTCTCCTCCCGTCTCTGCAACCATGCCTCACATTCGTCACAGAATGCGGAGTAGGCGTGGCTCCAGTTGAGGGCGAGAAACGAGTCACCGACCCCACTCCAGCACTATCTCTGGGTCTTCTTCTGCTAAAGAGACTCATGCTCAATCTCAGGATTTAAGTCATGAAAGAAGTTGCAGATGTCATTATGCCTTGAATCCTTCGGCTCTGCCAACTCCTTCCCCATCTGCTGACCCTCATAGCGATGTTCTTCCTTCCACTCCTCATAGACCTAACCTGCCTCCCATCCGCCTCACTTCTCAGCGTGTTGAGCTCCATTTCGATTGCTCTCATAATCATCCTATTGTCACAGCATACATCACTGTTACGCTTAAAGAAGAGGCTCCTTTGCACACTCCTTCCCCTGAAGCCTCCCCTCTGTCCCCTCCTGCTTCAAGCCCGCTCAGATGCTCAGTTTCATCTACAGGCACAACCCATCATGTAGAAGACGCACCGTAGGTGATGGATGAAGAGACAGACTTGGGTGGCACTCCCCATGGAGACCAGAAGGACTGGGTAGATGAATTCGCCTGCAGAGTGGTGGAAGAGCCTCAATCTCCAACGCATGATCAGTAATAATCTCAGCGCACAGCTCCTTTTGATTTTTTTGCCCAACTACTGCAATTTTTTTCTTGTCCCTTTGTCACAATGCGCAGCTGGAAAGGTTGATAGTTAGTCTCAGTTTATTTTTCTTTGTTAAGTACTCTTGCTTAAAATGTAGGCCGGTTTCCCCCTCAAGGGTGGCCAAACTAATCTTTACAAGACTGGTTTCCCAACTTGGGTAGTCTGGACTTTCTCTGTTTAGCATGGTTATCAAGCCCGGTGCTCAGGCTCATACAGCTAAAACTGTGGCAGTTTTGTAACAATACCTCTTATACATAATAGAATTAGTCTTATTTAGAAAAAAAGAAGAAGTGTAGCTTAATCTTAAAAATTCAATCTACCTCAAACATAATGGAACTATTCCCATGATGAGATGGAAATATTAACCAAAAATTATATCGAATGTTTTGTGCATGTATAGGTAATGGTGTGTACCATCCTATATTCAGCACTCTTGATTTATATGTCTAGATATCATGAAAAATACCTTCTATGAATCTACGAAGCTATTTTCTTTGCTCTCATCAGATTATTATAATTGTAATGTTGAAAGTGACATCTAAGCCAATTTCTATCTAGTAGATTTATTTGCATCAATCCATCCTTTAACATAATATGGGAAACTTTAGAGGAATATGTCTCCTAGAGAGAACAATATTAGGTCATTGCATTCAAATCTTCATCATCGATGGGCATATGAAAATGGAACATAGTAGGCTAGCTATGTAGCATCAACCATAACATGGTTTTATTTGATAGCATAAACTCATGTGAGTTATAGGATGTGGTTGATAAAGCTCAAATATCTAACCTACAATTCATTATATTCACCTGATTCCCCATTTCATGATACACCATTTGCAAGGATAACTAATAGCCACTTCAATGCACTAATATTGGGAGGATAGAAATACTAAATTGGTTGTGGACATACAAACAAGAGAGAGACAACAAACAAGGACTTGAAGAGAAATAAGTACAAAGGATATTTTGGATAGGAAAAAAAACACAATGGGAGAATAATGTAGATAAAAAGGAGGTGTAAGCAGGTCAAAGAAGTCCATAAACTTATGTCTCTTTTCAGCTCTATGCCAATGTTAGATTGCTCACCAGAATAAAGAAATGTGAGATTTCATTATCATTAAAATGATAGACATATAGATACATAGGTATTCACCATTGAATTAATCCTCCAAGATATATTGTACTCTAAATATGATTCATATTACACAAAATAACTTAAATCAAGTAGACATATAACATTAGAATGTAGTGGCACCTACTTCTTTCCACAATTCTTGTTGCAGAATACAATTATTAGTCATGCTCCTTTCCATTTATATAAGAGTAGTTTTCATAAATTCTACCATTCCCTTTTTCCCAGGGATGTATATATCTAATTTATTCATTTTGATCCCATATTATTCACAATATTCTTCATATGTGAAATAAGATTTATTTCTTTTCTTAAATATATAATTTTACTAATAGTTCTCTTTTCTACCATAACTCTAAAATATTTAAAAATATTAAACACATTGCATTTAACTTTTAGGACATATACCCACATTTATCTAGAAAAATCATACATTTAGGATATGAAATATAACGATCCTCCAAAATAAACCATAAGAGATGCCCCCCAAATATTCGAATGGACATAATAAAAATTAACATTACTATGGACTAGTCAAAATTGAATCATAATACCAAATGTATTAAAATTTGGGAAAAAAGTAGTTTATAGTAGCTACACATATCCTAATTAATATAAATATTTCAATTTAAACAAAAACAAAAATAAAAATATATTTAACAATACATTTTTTTATAATCTTTTTATTCATCATAAAATGTTACATATAACTTGGATTTCCAAAAGAGGACTAAAATCTAGGAGATTATTGAGATTAGAGAACTAACTACTAATAATAGACAATCAAAAACAAACTATGATAATCATGAATGCATAGAATACTCCTTGAATATTCAATATTTTCCTAATTTGACTAATTGTTCACCATCTTATTGGATCAGTTCCTTATTACTCTTACAACCTTGTTTTTTGGCTTTTTGGTCTTGCCAAGAGACCACCCTGAAATCCTTCATTTGAATCAAAAGACCAAAATATGAAGAATTCAAGTCAAATCATTTACTTTTTTGAAGATAGGAATTTTACAAAATCATAGGTTAATGATCTAGTATGTCCTTCATATATTTTTCATGTCATTTTTCTGTGAGGAAAATTAGTTGTAGTTTATCCATATCCATATCTTCTGGGAGGGGTTCTTCTTTAGATTCTTCCAAATTGGATCTGACCATTTCCTATCATGATGGATTTTGTCGGTTCTCTTCAAGAGACCTTTTCACATGATTTGTAGGATTCGATAAAGGGTTATTGTATTTATCCTTTTTTGATTGTATGCTTAATATAATTTTGTTTTGATCTAGATACTCCTTCAAAGAGGAGGGATACTTGAACTTATTTCCATATGTAGGGATCTTGTTAAAACTTCAAGTACCCTAAGGATTCACATTTCCTCAGCTTTAGGGCGGAAACGTGAAGCTGGGTTACAGTGTTGTGAGAATCGGGGGCAGAAAATTTTTTTCGGCAATAGTTTGGCCGAACTTTTGAGTCCATTTAGATTGACGGCACAGTGACGGCGCAGCAAACAGAATTTTTGCCGGAGGTTTGGAAAACCGGCAATAGGAGTTCGGCCGAACTTTTACTTTTGGCCGAACTATTTTCTATAAATAAATCGCCCGCGAAAGCCGTAAGGTTATTGTTTTCATTGTTGGCGGGATTTTTGCTGCTCTATTTCTGATTGCCGCGTTGGTCGAGTTGTTGCTGGTCGTAGTTATGTCCGCCATCGTGAAAATCTGCCGGGTATTTTGTTACGTCTGCCATCCCAAAAATCAGTATGTAGTATGTAGAATCATCCACACTCTTCCATTAAAATGATATCATTTTCTCCCTGAAATAACAAAGTGATGGGAAACCTCTTGGAAGTGAAAAAACTATGTAAAGTGCTGTGAAATTAATACATACATACATACATATATATATATATATATATATATATATATATATATATATATATATATATATATATTAAATTTATGTTTTAGGATTTTTCTATCTAAATATGATACTTGCATTTTTTAGTAGGGATGAATCAACCAGAAGGTTTTTCACGGTTTAGAGGTTCCATTTGCGTTGTAAGTAGTTTATTACCTTTGGCAGTTCACAATCACATCCCATTTTTTTCTAATTCAGATATATACCAGAAAATACTAGAAAATCTTGGCTAAGCTTCTTCAGTAGTGAAATGAAAGAGATTGGATGAATATTTGGGAAACTGATGAAAAAAATATTTGTGAAATATTACATTCTTCTCTGCAAGGTAAATAGTACTATGACATGGCCCAAAATATTTGATGCAGTCACAAAGAACTTAACACCTTAATAAGTTTTAGCGTATATCTCCACTGCAGCAACAATAAGATTAATGTTGATTCATCTACAAACATAATGGTATTTAAGCTCCTCTAGCTTGTGTGTCTGTTAGGAAAATAACAAAACACACCAACCAACTGCAATGAAACAATTATCGAATTAATGCAAGGACTAAAGTAAGTTGTCTACACCAATGTGGATACTAATTTTGGCAAGAGATCAAATTGGGAATACTCTTTTTTTTTTCTTAAAGATGGGTGCGGTAAGGAGAAAAACTCATAATAACTTTCAATTGTCACGTTAGCTAAGCCATCATGCTACATATAGCTGTGTAGTGCAACTGATCAGTCCAAAAAACTAATACAGTTAGATACATGCCATCAAGCAGGTATGAAAACAGTCCCAAATATAAACATATTTTCAGGAATATTTCAAATATATAAAGTTCTCCTGTTTGCCTTGTAGGTGTTGTATAATGATATCATGGTTTTTATTGTAGTTTTCAACTTTTTAATACTAGTTTTTTTCAAAGAGAAAAAATTCATAAACTTTCATTAGAGAGAGATTACATGTTACATATAGCTGTGTAGTGCAACTGATCAGTCCAAAAAACTAATATAGTAAGATATATGCCAGCCAGTAGGTATGAAAACAGTCCCAAATATAAACATATTTTCAGGAATATTTCAAATGTTTGCATAGTAAGCTCGGAGCTTAACTTACTATACCTTTTTAATACTAGTTATATCATCATGGTATCTAATACTATGTTTTGACTTTCGAAGAGCAATGAACAATTATGGTTTTCATTGTAATATGATTATAGAAATATTTTATTTATAAAATAGATTAATCAGCATGGTATCATGGTTTCTAATGTAATATGTAACTTTTTAAGAGCAATATATTGTGAAGGTTTCTAATAGTATTCTTCACTATCCTTCTCTATGTCCTCTTCAACTATGGTTCAAATATCCTTCACTATGTCCTTCTCTTCAACTATAGTTCAAATATCCTTCTCTATGTCCTCTTCAACTATAGTTCAAATATCCTTACCCTTCTCTTCAAATATAGTTCAAATATCCTTACCCTTCTCTTCAAATATAGTTCAAATATCTTTTTATACAATGATGCCAACTTCTAAATTTGTCCTCCTCTTCATCTATAGTTCAAATATCTTTGTCTTTAACCATAGTTCAAATATCTTTTTCTATAGTTCAAATATCTTTCTCTTCAACCATAGTTCAAATATCTTTTTCTACATGGATGCCAACTTCTAAATTCCTATCATTCAAATATCCTTTTCTACATAAATGCCAACTTCTAAATTCTTTGTCTTGATTCTTTTTCCTTTTTTTCCCTGAATAGCTAGTTTCTTGTAAAATTTGAGTTTCCAAAAATATGAATATGTCTATTGTTCTTCTCTTCAACTATGGTTCAAATATCCTTCCCTATGTCTCTCTCTTCAACTATAGTTCAAATATCATTTTCTATATGTCTAAATTCTTTTATAGAAATAAAATAATTTGGCCCCTATTTTTAAGGTCATTTGAATTGATGCATAATCAAAGTAAAACTCCATGGCTTTCGATTGATCATTATCATTACTTTATGGAGGGATAAACCTGTAGCATGCACCATTGAAACTCCTTCAATATGTCCATTGTTCTTTGGCTCATATCCTTCTTTATCTCCTCCTCTTCAACTATCGTTCAAACATTGTTCAAATATCCTTTTCCAGATGCATGTCAATTTTAGATAAATTCTTTGTCTTGATTCTTTTCTTTTCCCTTTTCCCCTGTATAGCCAGTTGATTGTAAACTTTGAGTTTCCAAAAATGTGAATTTGTGAAAGCTCTTTTTCATTTGTAAATAGTGGTCGATTTTTGTAGGTGATTTGAAGATAAAAATAAAATAATTTGACCCCCTTTTTTATGGCCATTTGCAATTGATGCACTTTAACTAAAGTAACTCCATGGATTTGGATTAGTACTGGGGCATTATACTCTTTTCCTTGAAGCAAATGGCTAAGAAATTGTTAGTGCGTGAAGGATCACATCTTTCTTTTGAAAGGAAACCTTCTCCTTAGCGAGTCAAAATCCCCCATCGGAAGAGCTTCTGAAGACCTACAGGTCTTTAGATGATTTCCACAAATGCTAGGTCACCTACAGATTTGAACTAGACCAATATTGAATGACCTAATACAATTTTTACATATTCCAAACATTTTGAAAGAAGGAACATTCCAGGAAAACATGCCAAGAAAATTTCTTATTATCTCTGGAAAAATTAGTGTTGTTATCACCTTCAGCGAACTAGATGGCTCTACTTTGAAGTCTTCATTAAACTATTTCCTTTTCTAATAATGCTTGCTTTCTCCCCTCCAAAATTTTCAAAGACTGCAAGTCTTTTTCAGTAAAAATTGCATTTACATTATTGTCAAAAAGCCTAGAAATGAATTCTTCTACTTCTAAAAGATCCTTTTTATTTTATGTTGCCTTCTTTTCTGACTAGTTAGTAGCCACTTTCTTAACTCTTTTGATATTGTCCACAAAGTGTTTCATTAAAGTTCCCCCAAAGCTTCAACATATTTTAATCAAATGTTTGTAATTAAGAATCCATCCATATCAATAAAGGTATAATACTTTGGTTCATATTGTCCATTATGTTTGTTATTCTATTTCCTTTTGTGACATATTTGAGTAATATTTCTAAGTTGTAACTTTCGCTTTGAATATTTCTATTTGGCACACCACAAATAGGAATTTAAACTATTAAATTAATTAATATAGATTTAATTTGATTTCAGATTCAGGCATTGAAACAACACACCATGATCTATTTCAAATTTAAAAATAATGGTTTTAGTCCTAGGTGAATTTGATGAGGAAATTACATCCTATTTCCCCCCCCTAGCACAATTACCAGTACAGTTAGAATTTAACAGCCCCAAACTGGATTTTACTCTCAGGTTTGACCTGAAAACATAGTTTTTCCCCAAGTTTCTCCACTGGTTCTATGTCCAACTTGGATAACCTACAGTTCAATATCCTTCTTTTCATTTTTTATATCCCCTCTTGGATAACCATAATATCTTGAAATGGAGCTAGCCAACTCAAATACAGTATTGCAAATCCCTGGCTAAGTTAGATGAGGATTACATATGGTCTTGAATGAGCATTTTGACTCTTTAGATATATATCTAAAGAGTCCAAAAGCTCATTCAAGACCATATGTAATACATAGCGTATTCATATAATATATAAAAATTTAATCCATGTGCTTAACCTTAACATTGACACAAATGGAATTTACAATTTTACTCACTGCTTTATGATAGAAAAATATGCAGATGAATATTGCCCACATATACGAAGTCAAAAGGGATAGATTAAAAAGGGATGCTTCGGTCATCTATAAAAGATAAATTAAAGAAGCATGACATATTAAAGTAATGTAAATTAGATATGCGTACCAATTATGTTCATATAACACAACAAATAGATGATTCAATACAACTATCACATAGAAGCATTTGAATGTAAATTAAAAATGTGTAATAATTATGTCCTCGTTTAATATGTACAATATGTTTCGTTGAATCCACATGAAAAACAAGACTCCCAATCGTGAGAAGAGGAAATTGCATCCTATTTCTCCCCCCTAGCACAATTACCAGTACAGTTAGAATTTAACAGCCCCAAATTGGATTTTACTCTCAGGTACTGGAACCTCAACAAAGGTTTGGCCTGGAAACATAGGTTTTCCTTAGGTTTCTCCACTGGTTCTATGTTCGACTTGGATAACCTACAACAACATCCTTCTTTTCATTTTTTATATCCCTTCTTGGATAACCATAATATCTTGAAATGGAGCTAGCCAACTCAAATATAGTATTGCAAATCCCTGGCTAAGTTAGATGAGGATTACATATGGTCTTGAATGAGCATTGGACTCTTTAGATATGCGTACCAATTATGTTCATATAACACAACAAATAGATGATTTAATTTACAAAAGTCACATAGAAGTCATATTTATCTCATGGGCCTTCAACTTAAATTATATATAATCGTTTGACCCCCAGAAATGTCATTTAATACCTCAAAATGACTCCAAAAGGTTTTAGACCTGAATTCTCCACCCCCCATTAAAATGACCCTATAAGTTGATTCTTTTAGTTTTTTCACTCTATAAGCATCAACGTACGATCATGCATGATGGAGGATCTCTAGCGCTTTCCCTTGTTAATATATTTAATAATCTCAATATTTATTTAAAAGTATCAATAGTATTTCGACCATGAGATTTGAACAATGTGATGTCGTTGAAATACTATTGATACTTTTAAATAAATATTGAGATTATTAAATATATTAACAAGGGAAAGCGCTAGAGATTGTCCATCATGCATAATCGTACGTTGGATTTGGTGATAATTGTCTCCATATTTTGGCTTTTTGACCCGCAAAACATAATTATTTTACAAGGGAGGGAAGGAGGGATGATCACATTGACTTTCTTGATGACATGTCTATGAAGATTAACTACCTCAAGATCTATTTTTTTGCGTAAGGAAAGAGACACATTCCCATGTCTGAGCATGAAAATGTTCTTTGATATTGTTAATGCCTATAGTGTTTACTTCTACAAGTTCTATAGGCAGAGTCTGTAAAGGGCCAGGTAGCCTCTAGATCTCATCTTTTATGAAAGGTGACATATCTAGTAAATGCCCCTACAGTCAATCTTTGGAATGGATCTAAATAGAAGTTCTTCATTTTAATATCCGTAAAACACAACTCTAAGGTAAACTATGTACATGTTCCATTCATCATGAACACAAACTTCACAAGCTTGAGGTAATGAACATGAAATAAAATTCCTTCTTGGAACAGCTTCATGTGCCTCCTTGGCTTTGGAGCATTTTCCATGTTTTCCATAACTAAGACCCAAATAATTAGGCCCTTCTTGAAGAACATTTGGATCAACTATGCCTTGTACATGCTTTCCTTTAAAACCCTTTACTTTCATAGCACATTTTCATCAAAAATTTGGACCTTATTCCTCTAATGTCTCTCAAAAGCACATACACATTCATTTTCAGAGGAAATTGAAGGCAGAAACCAATAGCTAATTCTTCTAACTAACCTCGACTAAAATGAGCTAAATTGTACTTTGATATGAACTTGATTTAAATTTTCCACCCCACATTAGGCACCAATGATTATAACCTTTAATTGGCTAGCACTAGTTTGTAATCATCATCTCAAGATGACCTAGTAGATGAAAAATTACCATGTTTGTAATCATCGTTTCACACCATCTACATATGACCTTTCTACACATTATATGATTGAATTCATCCCCTCTACCTAGACCATGATTGATTGTGACATTAGGTGAACAAAGGAAATTTGATAAGGAAGGGATCACTATAAGTTTGTCCTCCACCCACTCCATATCCAGTGATTGCCTATTTTTTCTCTTCCAACATTTTATTTTGGAAATTCATTTTTGTAGTTAATTCTACTAATAGTCACAACACACCTGGAAGTCAAAGAAATTGTTATATACACTACTAAACTCAATTAACATTGTTTGTTATTGGAATTTACAATAAAAAACAACGTAGAGTTCATTAATGTAGTGTGGTGTGGCTATCGATAAAATTAGCTGCTAATGAATTTCGAGAATAGAAAGTTGGAAGTGGAAAATTGAGAAATCACTAGCTATGGGGCGGATGGAGGAGGACAAAATAGAAACTATCCTCTGCTTATAAATTGTATTTTATTCACCTGTTGTCACAATCATTCATGGGATAGGTAGAGAGGATGACATGCCAAAAATTCATGCATATAATATGTAGAAGGGGTCATGTATGAGATGGTGTGAAGTGATGATGATGGACATGGTAAATTTTCATCTACCGGGTCATTTTGAGATGATGATGACAAACCAATACTAGCCATTTTAAGGTTATAATCATTAACAAGAAATATGGGGAAGGAAATTCAAATGTCTCATCATGGAAATTATAAAAATTGTAAGGATGGGGTTATAAGCGTTATGGAAATTGTAAGTGCCAAATACTGAGGAACAAGCCATATTTGCTTCTCAAAAACTTTATTTGATATATTCTTAAAAAACCAAGTACAAATTGTAGTAATCCTTCTTGCCTTTCATATAGATAATGAAAATGATTGTTCCAAGTCTCATGTTGCTTCTCATGTTATTTTATAAACCTTGATTGGAAAGAAAAATAGGAGGGCAGAAATGTAAGAAATATAGAACATACTGGATTTAACAGCCCCAAACTGGATTTTACTCTCAGGTATTGGAACCTCTACAAAGGTTCGACTTGGAAACATAGTTTTTCCTTAGGTTTCTCCACTGGTTCTATGTTTCACACATGATCAATTATTGTTTTGAAAGTTGTGTTCTACATAATTTGTGTACACTAAATTACAAATTGATTTTTTTAAATCTATTTTGTGAATGTCGACCAATAGATATATATCATGGAGGATGAAAGACGAAGATCAGCCGAATCCCATATGGAGGCTCAGGGATCGGAGGATGTTCACGGTATTTAAATATAATCTTAAATCTCCATACATGTGTGTACATATGGAATTGATTTTTTTATTAACTTTGTAAGTGAAATTAGTTGTTAATAATTTTCGTATTTTAATTTTTAGGAGGCAAGAGGAGAAGGGTTTCTACTCCGTCCACGGAGCGTGGCCAAGGTTCAACCGGTCGAGGGATGATTGGTAGCAGGTTGCGGGAAGGGGGTGATATTTATTCCCCCGAAGGACAATCAACGGCTGATAGTTCTAAACAGGGTCACTGTGGGTCTGGTTCTCAGCAGCATCATTCTGGGGCTGGTTCTCAGCAGGGTCATGTTGGAGATGATGTTAACCAAAAACATCAAGGTTGCCATCAATTTCAATATTTTTTCATTAAATTTGTACAACTTTTTTTACACGTGTTTTTTCTAATATACGAAATTTTATATATATTGATGCAAAGGCTGAAAATGTTCTAGCCAGTGGTCAAAAAAGACGTAGGGTAGCGCACTACATTGAAGAAGAAGGTTGTCAACCCAGCACAACTTATCCGGATGAGATTACCGATATACCATGGGAAACAAACATGGCGGAATGCACCTTACAAAGGTGTCAAAGCCTTCATGCAAAATTGCAAAGAGATCTCGAGGCTTTGTCTCTACCTGCTGAGAGTAGACAAAGCCTCGAAATAGTTACACATTCATTGAGTGAAATGGTAAAAGTGTACAAAAATTTGGGGCCAACGACTGATTCGTTTGTAGAAGTGATGAGAAAGAGAAAAGAAACAGTGATAGGTCCCGATAAATGGTAGGACATAAAACAAAGAGTTTCAAGAGATGATGCTAAGTCAATGTTTAATTATAAGGAAGGGCCAAAAATAAAAATGTTGAAGGTGCAGTATTTCAAGCACCCACACAAAGCAAAATATTTGTATGATCGACATCTTGCGGCCTTTGGAAGGCTTCCATGGAACGATGAGGTTCCTGTTTATTTTGCACAAATTTTTTATGCAGAATTTTTTTTGGATATGAAACCCGACTATAATGACCTTCCTTCAGAATTTTTTGGCTCGGGGAGAGGTCGATTATATCAACGTAAGGGCGCTAAGTGAGATGTGGAGTTGCCTCACCCTGAGCCGCCATTGGTGAGTCGACCGTTTCAAGTCGAAACCCTACGATCAGAGATGGATGCGACTTCTCAAATAAGTCGTGAAGCAAGAGATGTTATGATCGACAATGTTCATAGCGGATTGACTGGAGTAGATATTTGTTTAAATCGACAAAGAGCACGTGAAAATGCACATGCCAATTTTTTTTATCATACAGATGAGGAGATTTACAGCATGAATGTTGAAGATCTCCGAACATATGCGATAAATTGTCGCAATGGTCTGCAAGACCTAATTTTTCGTGAGGAAGAGGGCACCAGAACGGTATGTGTTAGTGACCTTAGGGTTTGAAATTATATTTACATATACATGTGTACAATTTGTAATAAATACATGTGTATGTACATGTATACACTTATTTGTATGTGTACATTAATCTAACAAAAATGTATGATTATATGTTAAAACACCATTTGCAGTTCTTAGGCATGATGCGTGATGAAAATGTTAATATTACGTTCGGGACCTCTGGCTCAAACGATGCAGATGGGTCTGACCATCATGATATGTTGGCACATGTATGTTAGTGTTTTTTAAGTGGCTCTAAAATAAATAATTGTTGCCACACATGTACATGTATGTATATATATAATTTGATTTTAAATGTTTTAACAGATTCCGATTCTGTCTGATGTTTTTGGGATGGTTGTACCTTCTTCTTCCTTAGGAGATATACCTTCTACTTCATTGGGAGATGTACAAGTATGGACAATTTTTCACAAGTTAAAAATTTATGTTACCTCAAAAAGTTCCATTAAAAATTGAGATATATAGAGAGAAAGATCTATATTTTGAGTTATTTAAAATTTTTTGAATTTAGGTTCGTGTAGAATATTTTTTTAATCCGAGGACTCTAGCGACGGAGATAGGAACATCCACAGCATTTGAACAAGTTGTCTTTAGTTTTTTTTTTTAATATTATTGTTCAACTAAGTTATATTTATTAGTATATATATATATATATATATATATATATATATTTAACTATACATGTATATTGTACAGGTTACCACTGCAGATGTTTCTATGGCAGAACCTGTCCATCAAATGGAGAGGGAACCTTATGAGGTATTGCATGATTTTTTTGTTATATTTTGTTTTTTACATGAAGTTCTAGATATATATATTCCCATTCATTTTTAAAAATTCAAATTTTAATGTTCAAGTACATGTGCATTGTGTATGATGGTTTCCTATTGACAGAATAGGGCGACTCGAGACCCAGACGCTAGATCCTCCTTTTGATGGACAAGATTTACAGATTTGATTTCAAAATTTAGATGGTTTTAAAATTTGTTAAACTTGATACAGTTTGATACTCAAGTGAGATTTACAATTTTTGGACATATTTTATTACAATGAACTAAATTATATAATTTGTTTGATTTAATTTTTGGATGGTTTTAGTACTTTTGGCATGTGAATGTGAAGTAATGTTGTCATCTGAATTACATTTGACATGTGATATTTAATGTTAAATGTTTTTGTTGGATAGTTGAATTATAATTGGCATGGCATGTGAGTTTTTAAAACTACATGAATGATAGAATGTGAACCTACATTTGCACATGTGGTAAATTGAAATGTTACTTGTAACAAGACAATCCCCATTGATTTCATTACGGTATATGTTGATTTCTGATTTGATATAATTGCATGTATGATGATACATTACTTGTAAAGTCATTGGATTAATAGTGTTCATTGATTTCAGTGTTCTTTGGATGGTTTTAGTACTTTTGGCATGTGAATGTAAAGTAATGTTGTCATCTGAATTACATTTGACATGTGATATTTAATGTTAAATGTTTTTGTTGGATAGTTGAATTATAATTGGCATGGCATGTGATATTTAATGTTAAATGTTTTTTTTGGATCTAGTTGAATTATAATTGGCATGCCATCTGAAGTTTTTAAAACTACATGAATGATAGAATGTGAACCTACATTTGCACATGTGGTAAATTGAAATGTTACTTGTAACAAAACAATCCGCATTGATTTCATTATGTAGTATATGTTGATTTCTGATTTGATATAATTGCATGTATGATGGTACATTACTTGTAAAGTCATTGGATTAATAGTGTTCATTGATTTCAGTGTTCTTTGGATGGTTTTAGTACTTTTGGCATGTGAATGTGAAGTAATGTTTTCATCTGAATTCAATTTGACATGTGATATTTAATGTTAAATGTTTTTGTTGGATAGTTGAATTATAATTGGCATGGCATGTGATATTTAATGTTAAATGTTTTTGTTGGATCTAGTTGAATTATAATTGGCATGGCATCTGAAGTTTTTAAAACTACATGAATGATAGAATGTGAACCTACATTTGCACATGTGGTAAATTGAAATGTTACTTGTAACAAGATAATCCCCATTGATTTCATTACAATATATGTTGATTTATGATTTGATATAATTGCATGTATGATGGTACATTACTTGTAAAGTCATTGGATTAATAGTGTTCATTGATTTCAGTGTTCTTTGGATGGTTTTAGTACTTTTGGCATGTGAATGTGAAGTAATTTTGTCATCTGAATTACATTTGACATATGATATTTAATGTTAAATGTTTTTGTTGGATAGTTGAATTATAATTGGTATGGCATGTGATATTTAATGTTAAATGTTTTTTTTGGATCTAGTTGAATTATAATTGTCATGGCATCTGAAGTTTTTAAAACTACATGAATGATAGAATGTGAACCTACATTTGCACATGTGGTAAACTGAAATGTTACTTGTAACAAGACAATCCCCACTGATTTCATTATAGTATATGTTGATTTCTGATTTGATATAATTGCATGTATGATGGTACATTACTTGTAAAGTCATTGGATTAATAGTGTTCATTGATTTCAGTGTAAGCGCAAAAAATTATTGACAATGAAGAACGATTTTTGTGTTATAATAATTAAACCTAATAATATTGGAGAGCAAGAGAGACTTGAGGTATGGTGTTTACTACAAGAGTTCGAGCTAAATATTTAAATTGTTTATCTATCTTTCAGAAAATAGTTTAAGATTGATCACAAGAATTAAGAGAATGTCTCCGTCCATCATTGGTATGGCTTATGTTGCAACCATGAAGTCTCGTCCCAACACCATAGAATGATCATCCATGTCAATGACTCTTAAGTCTATCTTTCCAAACCATGACACTACTCTCACATGTGTGCCTTTCATGACACCAGTCATTGCTTTCATCCTCGAGTTGACTACCTTGAAAGCACTCAACTCTTTCTCGATGCTAGCCTTCCTCTTTTTAAGAGATGAAGCTGCCTTTCGACTTAGGAAGCTATGGGCAGCCCCCGTGTCTATCAAAGCAGAGAACTTTTTTCCATGTACGGTTGTAGACACGAATCTCAAGTCCAAGGAACTTTCATCATCATTCATCCTCCTTGTCTTGCGCCTTACTTCCACAATCTTCTTCAACATTTCCTCTTCCAATATGTCTTTCGAAATAGCCCTTGGCTTAACAGTGCTTTTCACATATCTCTTCTCATGAAGCTCCATAGAAAAATTCGATCCCGGGTCTACTTGAATTGGTTCAAGCTCTTTCCTTTTCGAATTATGTCTAATTGCTCCAATACGAAATATATTGACTCCTTCCAAACGAAGTGCACCAATCCTCATAGTGTGGTCGTCTTCTTTTCTAAGTGTGCCAACACATGCATTTTCTTTCTTCAAACCAATAGGTTTCGGATCAAGAAAGTCCCTCTTGATCTTATCTTCCATGTTCTTGACTTTAGCCTGCAACGTGGTGCTTCTTTCCTTCAAGTGAGCCCTTTCCATAAAGATTTCTTGAAGTCTTTGTTCACCTTGTCATATCTCCATGTCAAGCTTTTCAATTTCAGCAGTTTGTCCAGATAGTCCATCCTTGGAATTTCTTGGGTGAAAAACCAAGTAGGTTGAACCAACTTTTGTCTAGTGCATTGGAATTCATTAAAGAATTGGTCATTGGCGCTGCTTCAAGCTAGGAGTGAGCATCGTCACCAACCTACATTGAATATTTTACACTCTCTAGGGTGAATGATACTTTAAATTGATTGACAGTCTAAGACTTTCGAATTTTTGCGAATACCAAATGATCTTACAAAGTTAGTATTTATAATATCCTAGTAGGTCATTCGGTGACAACTTTTACCAGGAACTTGAAACAACTTTGGCATGTGATATTTAATCTGTTAAATGTTTTTGTTGGATAGTTGAATTATAATTGGCATGGCATGTGAAGTTTTTAAAAATAGAGTTTTGGATGGTTTCAATCTACATTTTGCATGTGATATTTAATGAACTTTAAATGTTTAATGTTTTAATGATGCACAATATATAATCAAAAGGGTTTTAAAACTTAAAGTTTTGGATGGTTTCAATCTACAACTTAAAGTTTTGGATGGTTTCAACCTACATTTTCACATATGGTAAATTGAAATTATGTTACTTGTAACAAGACAATCCCCATTGATTTCATTGTATATGTTGAATTCTAATTTGATATAATTGCATGTATGATGGTACATTACTTGTAAAGACATTGGATTAATAGTGTTCATTGATTTTAGTGTAAGCGCAAAAAATTATTGACAATGTAGAACGATTTTTGTGTTATAATAATTAAACCTAATAATATTAGAGAGCAAGAGAGATAAGGTATGGTGTTTACTACAAGAGTTCGAGCAGGTCATTCGGTGACAACTTTTACTGGAAACTTGAAACAAAGAGAATCTATCTTTGGCTAGGACATCATGTAAGATACCTGACATAAACAGTAAAATTGTACTTAAAAGCTGAGATTCGGGCAAGTGGGGACAACCACTTGTTATCTCATCCCTTGGAGGCTAGGCCATATGGGGACTGAATCTGACCTTACAAAATAAAGTGAAATAATTTGTACCATATGGTCGGAGAACATATACAAGAACAATTAATTTCATTCTAGAATATATATATCCAATACATATAACATTTTTAATCAATGCACATGTATAGAAAAACTACTTTCAGTTGATACTAGAGCACGTGCTTGTACCCAAACAATTTGTAACATGTGCAAACCACAAATAACATAACCAGCTCAATTTTTAGTTGAGTACTGAAAGTTCTAAAACATATTTAATCCAAAGATAATAAATTGTTGGACACTTCACTCAAAAAAAATCTAATGGAATTCCATCCTCAATAATCCGTTCATGATCGGATTTTGACATTTTCCATTTCTTAATTTTTTATTTTTTCTTTGATTGAACTTCTATCAAATTTATGCGTGCTTCACACACCAAGTGACTATATTGACAAATTATGGAATCAGGTTCATAGTCTTCAAAGTAAACAAAGTCTCCACTTTGACGAGTTTGTTTGAAAAAATAACCTTTTAGTATAATAGACCCTTTTTCATACTGAAATCCGTGATCATTATAGTCTTGTAATAATTTCATTTTTCGTTCAGTGCAACGCATCAAATAATACTTCACATTTTCATCGTTGTCAATAGGTGCAATTACAACAGAAACATCTCTTGCACAATAAAATAAATTTAACATTTAATTATGCATATTTAAATTTATTTGTAGATCTTTAAATCATTAGAAAGTAATTCAAATGTTACCTTCTCTAACAAGATCAGAAACTCGATCACCATCGGATGATATTGTAGTTTCTTCTGATTGCATTTCTTCAAACATTGCAACAGACATTTTTCCCTTTGTATTTAGCTCTGTATGTTTCCAATCGTTCACATACATTTTGTTTTCACAGACGTCATTGGATTTTGTGTTGTCTATGCAAAAATCACAAAAACAAGAATATTTTCTTTTATCCAATGCAAACACATTTGTGGACAACTTTGTTTGAATTGAATGCAATTTTCGAGTCCCTTTTATTGTTTCAACGTCATTTCCAATTGATCTATCTACGTCTTCGATTCCAATATGCCAAAAAAACCTTTATATGGAAAATTAGAAAAAGAATTTGTAAATATGACATCAAAATACAATTAAAAATAATCATTGCATGATAAATGTACAATGTTTAAAATTAGATTTCCAATATAAATTAAATTGAATGTACCTTCACACTTCTCTTGATGGGTTAAACTCATGGCTTAGAGAAGTTTTGCACCATTGAACAACTTCTTCAGCGTTCACAAGTCGGCATGCAAAGTGGTTCATTTGATATCTTCGAAGTACTCGTTTTATGCATGCTCCTGCACTGTCATGTTCTCCTTTTCCATGGCTAGTCTCAAAGAAATTCCAACAATGTTTAATGCAGGTTTTCTTATGAAGACAACACAACCAAAAAAATGATCGTGCAGATTTGAATTGACTTGCGCATCCGTCTGACCATATCCAATGTTCATTGAATGTTATTCCACGATTTTTCAATGAATCGTAAATTCTTCCAAAACAATGTTGTACAAAACATGTATCATGTGTACGATCGTCACTGATATAAAAGTGATATTCTTTAATGATATGTCGATTTTCACTTGTGCTTTCTATATGATCGACATTTTGTTCAGCATGTCTATATAGAATATGGATGAGCATGGAGACTTGGTCAGAATGATAGTATTCACTCTGAATTTCTTTTTGTGGAACAAATGTGTAGTTTTATGCAAAATCAATCACTGACAAAATGGTCCCTGGTGGAAAAACTTCACGAGATTTTTTGAATTGCAAGTCTTGCCATCGAGCTCTATGGGAATGCTTGGTGTATTTGTAAATTTCTTCTTCAAACTTTCTCAAAAAGTCTATCAGAAAAATTTCGTCTTCTCGTAATTCGATTCTTTTAACACTATCTGCACCTTGAATCGATGTACTGATATATTCATATCTCTTCCATTTCACTTTCATGTTGGACAATGATTGATCATTTATATCAATACGATATTTGTTTTGAAATTTAGTCAAATTTCCACAATCATCGCATTTTTTACCACCAACCCATTTCTTTTTGTAAAATAGTTCATCGCTTTCTCTTTCACATAGAATTTGAGATATGAATTCACGGATAGTGGAAGGAGGAGGTGAATCCTTCCATAATGTTCTACCAAAATCAAGGAATGTGCCATAATATAACTCAAATTCCACATGATAACGACAACAACAAGTGTCGCATACGGTGATAGGTTTTACATACCATGGTTTTTGTTGAACAAAAGCACTGAGTGAAACTTGAATTTGATGATTCTCTTCTTTGAACTTGTTGAATAACTCTATTTGAGTGGTTTCCAAGAGATGTTTTTCATGTTCTTCGTATTGATTTCATGCTATTATTCTTCGCATCACATGTCTTGCAGTCGGTGAAACACGCGAATTGTTCTTCCAATATTCATATATTATTTTTTTAACATCTTCTCCAAGTCTATCTTTGTATGGTTGCCTACAAATAGCTCTCCAACAAGCGAGTTCATCATTTACATGTATTTGCAGTCGAAATTTTCGATGTTTGTGCAGATTTTTTCGCGAGGTTCCCAGTGCTCGTGCCATAGATGTTAGATTCAAACGATTCTCTTGAGTACTTGGTGAAACCATTGCCATTTGTATTCCTCTACATATATTTGAAACATCTTTATCTCTAGATTTATTAATTGACTCTATAGCACTACTCATATTTTTTATCACCTCTTCTTTCATTTTTTTATCTTTGGTTGATTTTCGAATACCCAATAGTGTCATCGCTTTTTTTAATTTCCTTGATGATAGGAGACCTTTCAACATTTGAGCTTGAACTTTCACTTGCTCATTTTTGAAAAAAATTTCAAAAATTTTATTGACACGATATCGTATAACATGGTCAGGTTTTTTATCTCCATATGTGTGAGTGTCGACATTTTCTAACATCTCATTATCGATAGTGATTTCATCTGTACATATTCGAAAAAATACTACATATTCAATAAATAACTAAATTAATAAATATGTCAATAAATATTAGGAAATTTTTAAATATATCAATAGATCATAATATTTACATTTACATACCCGATTCAATTTCTGCTTCAGGTTGATTTTCTTCTTCAATATTTTGAGGAGTATCTCTATCTGTTTACATTAAACAAAATATTTTTCAAATTAGTTCATCAAATAAAAATTAAGCTTCACATTTTACATTGGGAAAACTTTAAAAATATATAAATAGATCATAATATTTACATTTGCATACCTGCTTCAATTTTTGCTTGAGGTTGATTTTCTTCTTCAATATTTTGAGGAATATCTCTGTCTGTTTACATCAAACAAAATATTTTTCAAACTAGTTCATCAAATAAAAATTACGCTTCACATTTTACATTAGCAAAATTTTAAATATATATCAATAGATCATGTAATATTTACATTTACATACCTGCTTCAATTTCTGCTTGAGGTTGATTTTCCTCTTCAATATTTGAGAGAGCTTCTAACTTTCTTTTGCGATATTGTCTCGTCTCTTCTCTACGTTCCTCGGGGTTTCTTTTTCGATCATATTTTCTCACACAAGTTCTTCGATTTCCCATGATAATAGGGTATGAGGTTCAAAAAATTTCCTTCAAAAAATTAGACAATAACTCAATTACAAACAATATCACAAAAGATTTAATTTAAAAAAAAAAATTCTAAAAAATACGTAGTCCAATCCAAAACACGTACTTCAACACAAAACACATACATACCTCTAAGAAAAATCACACTGCCTCCAAGAAATGTCTTCCAAAAAAATTCTTTAAATCCAAAATTTGAAGAAAATTTTTTGAACAAAGAAGCTCAAAAGATTTATTTCAACACAAAACACGTACATACCTCCAAGAAAAATCACGTCACCTCCAAAAAATGTCTTTCAAAAAAGTTCTTTAAACTCAAAATTTGAACCTCCAAGAAAAATCACGCCGCCTCCAAAAAATGTCTTCCAAAAAAGTTCTTTAAACCCAAACTTTGAAGAAATTTTTTTGAATTCAAACCAAGTTGTAAAATGAAATGAAGTGCAAAATGTGCGAAAATTGTGAATCATTTCGCGGAAATTTATATTGACGCGAAATATGTGTTTTGTAGGGGGCTCCACAAAAGTTTCCGGCCGACGGAGAATTACACAATAGTTCGGCTGAACTTTTGATAAGAAGTTCGGCCAAACTATTAAGACGTTAGTTTTAACGACTCGTAACCGGAAAACATAGTTTGGCCGAACTATTACTAATAGTTTGGCCGAACTAATGCATCACCAATTACGCAAAACCAGGCTCTGAAAACGGTTCTGCAACTTTGGACTAATTAAACTCCATGAAAGGTTGTTAATTAACTGTCAGAACTAAGACAAGCATTTTCAGAATTGAATCTACTTTCAGGAAATATAACTTTTATGGAATTTCATAAACGTTTATTAATTTTAATTATTTTTCTAATAAAATGAGTGCAAACAATTTCTGAGGGTCATCGTGATTTAGTGAAATAAAAATTTTGTATCTCCCAAAATACATTGTAAAAAAAATTAAAAAAATTATGGGGCATTACATTGGTCCATTGACTCTAATGGGTAGCTTTTAGATTTTTAGTTTATAACTTATATGTTAAGAAATTTGTTGCCACGCGAAACATATCAAAAATACGCAGTTTTTCGTATTGGACGAGTTCAAAAAATTCTAGTAATTATGATATGCATCCATTGGCTTTGTAAATATGACGAAAACAAAGTAGACTCTGTTTCGATTGTTGTAACACATTTTGTTTTTTCAAAAACACAAATTTTCAATGAATACAGCATTGCGACATAACATGACTTCTTATGAATTCTTTGATTGTTAAGAAACACACACTCAAAGAAACGCTAAGTTGACATATCAAATCTGCATAAAAAAATTTCAAAAAATAAGTAACAGAAAGCTAACAAAATTTCTCACAACTTTTATTTTTATCGCAAAATGAAATTCTACACAGAAAAATTGTTATAGTTTGCAGAAAGTTGAAGAACCGAAAAAAATGAAAAAAATTTCTCAAAAAAGGGCAAAAAGTGTAACCCAGCTTCACATTTTCACCAGTTAAATTTTCCCAAATAATATTTCTCTTTCTAATAAGGGTGTTCTTTAGGAGATTACTTAGTATTCATTGGACAATATCTAGTAAGATTTTTGTATTCATAAAAATGTCTACATCTAAAAGGAACATTTTCATAATCTGGAGACTTCTTCCAAACAATATACTCATAATAAGTATCTATCAAGGCTAGATGAGGTTGGGAGATATTCATGTAATCACATATACAAGCATATGATTTGTACCTCTCTCTCTCTTAGTATCCTATGCTACTTTGACAAATTTTATGATCACATTGATGATTCCTTCATGGGTTTTCTCCAATATTCCTTGGGAAGAGAAAAGAGACATACCCAGAATGGATCAACAAGGAAACCTTCCTTCTCAGGATTTTACAACTCCTTCCAACATTGCATGAATAGCATTTCGTTGTTGAAAAATTATGGCCCTACTTCGAAAACCATCAATCTATCTTTGAAGCTAGGGAAAAAGACTATGAAGAGTCATTTCACAATTCTATTTGACATTGGAGGTTCCATTTATTTTGGATCCACTGATCTGTAAAGTTCCATATATATTCCAATGAATAGCTTGTCACAATAAATATGATAAAATTGTATTTAAAATATGTAAATTCTACACAATTACAATGTTATTTCTCTTTATATTTATAGATATGTATATTACTATTAATAGCATATGCATGAAAATAAAAATTATATAGAAAATAAAGAACAATAAAATAAAATATCATACACAAATTTGACACAAGATATGATCTAGGAAACCCTTTCACGAGAAAAACCAAACTCGAAGGTGATACCACTGTCCTCTCTTTCTCTAAATAGAAATTTTTTGTGAGTATAAAGAATAATGGTTTGTGGAACATGTGATACTACAATGCACACATACTCTTTATGTGTTCTATCACATATCCCTCTTGGCTATTTTTTCTAAGTCATAAAATAAATGCACTGATAAGAATAGAACCTCTTTTCCTCCTAGTTCATTAGAGAAATTTTGAATTCTAAAATGGGCCTCTCAAGGAATATTGCAATCACTTTTTTTCATTTATTTCACATTTTTCATGAAGTAGACTCCATCGAAAGTATGCAACATGGTTAATCATTGGATTCAAAATTAAATTGTGCATCCAACAAGTCCTCTCACTTAAAATTTGAGTAACATTGTAGGGAGATAAGTTGAAAATACGAGTTGAAAAAGTTGTTTCTTTTTTATTTTTTATTTATTTATCCTTTTACCTTTTTACTCCAAAATGGTGAATCGACCCCATGGTTGATGTTAGTTCCCTATAATACTAGTGTATCCTCTTATTTTTATTGTTAGTTTAGCCCCCTTATTGTTATTTTTGTGCCCATGTAGTCCCCAAATTGTTATTATTGTGCCCCATCGAAGCCCACTATTATTATTGTTGCTCCCTTATATTATTATTGTTATGTAGGCTCTGATTATATTATGACCCCTTAGAATCATATATATAGAAATGAGGTTTTTTCATTTCAATCATCGAAGATTTTTTCATTTATTTAATGTAAAGGAGGTTTCTCCCTTGAAGAGGATATTTTTTAAGTCATTGATCTATTATTTCTATTGTTTTATGAGATGGTTGCGTCACATTTGGTATCAGATCGTTGGGATTCTAGGGTTTCTCTTGTTCAAATAGTTAATCTTGGAATTTTCACTATAATATTTTTTATAAGAGGCTTAAGAAGATGAAATTTATACTCCATGGAGCTAAAATATTGGTGAAAATTTTGTAAAAAATTTAGATCTTGTTTCACTATATTTTCTGATATATGATCCCAGGAATTTAGGTTTTTGCAGGCTCCAAAATTCAGTCTCAAATAGGTGACCTAGGTAAAATCATGATAAATTTTGTTTGATGCATCATATTGGAATTTTGTAAAAAGTGGTTGAAAGTGCATGAACTGTACCTTTTCATGTAGAAATTTCAGGGTCGAAGGTCAAAATAGTGACACTTTTAACTCCGTACAAGTGTGCTCTAATGAACTAGTTTATAATTAGGTCATCGTTAGAGATTGAGAATAACTATTTCTTAAAGACTACAATATCTGTCTGAATTGTGGGGTTGGAAAGAAGACGCAGAGGGCTACCACAGTGTGAAATTTCAAACCTTGGGGATCTAAAATTACACAGATACAATAGACTCAATATTGAGTTCCTACAAAGTAAGAAAAAGGTGTGTATTTTTTTTAAATTTGAATAATTTTTTATTTTAATTAGTTTGAAGTGATTCAAGGCACATAGTGAAGAATAAATATTATTTTTTGATTAAAAAATGAATCGAATAAAGAAAATAAAAAATCTTATTAAGAAATAGAAAAATCTCTACTATGATGCATGAAGAAGAGGAAAAAATGGAACATGATATATCAAAATTACGAGACCAATTGCAAAAAATTTCTCTCTCGCAAAGAGTAACAAAAAATGAAATGGAAGCTAAGATGGATGGTTTGAAGAATGGTTTAAAATGAGACATGTAAGGTTTGGAAACTAATATGGATAGTATAGAAGAAAAAATTAAAGTCAACATGGAAGATTTGAAGAATGGTTTAAAAGAAGACATGCAAGGTTTGAAGGAATGTTTAACAAAGTTTCTAGAAGAAATGCATCCTAATGGAGAAAAGGTATTAGATGAAACTCACGATGAGAATACAAGAAATTTTAATCATGATTTCATAGAGCCTAACATTGGATTGAAGACACGCCATATTACAAATATCGATATGCGTAAGTTTGAATGTAAGGCTCTGGTAATATGGATACTACAGATGGATCAATATTTTGATCTCTGTAATGTGCAAGACACAAAAAAGGCACACATTGCAAATTTATATTTAGAACCCAATTAGTTTGTATGGTATTGATGGCTTTTTTCTGGTAAACCACTTTTTACTGGGTCAATTTTTACGGAGGAAATTATAGCACATTATGAGGATACAAAGAGCAACGCATTCTTTAGCCAATTAATAAATCTCAAACAAAAGGATTCAATGGCAGAGCAAATTGGGACTTCAAAAAAATGAATATAAGGGTAAATGATATTCCAAAGGAGCATAGGATTGATGTTTTCATAGCTACTTTAAAGGATAACATCCAATGTTAGGTTTTCCTTTGGGAACCTGATTCATTGGAGAAGGAATTCAAGTTGGCAAGAAATATTGAAAGAAAAATTATGGAAACAAGGAAGCTTACCTCTTAAAACTACAAATATGGAAGTGTTGTTGCTCCTATCCTTCCACAACCTAAAAGGTTTACACCTCAACAATTAGAAGAAAAAGAGACAAGGGGATTTGTTACAGTTGTGATAGAAAATTTACTAAAGGTCATAAGTGTGCTAAGAAGAAATTAGTTTACATATATTATGAAGAGGAGGAAGAAAAGGAACAATAAACTTCAAACGAAGAGGATATATAATAGGAACCAACCCTAGAGAAAGAATAAATGAATCCCACCATATCTTGTAATGCATTGGAAAGAATTACCACTCCTCAAAGTCTCATGATAGAAGGACATATCAAGAAGAAAAATGTAATAGTGTTTATTGATTTAGGTAGTACTCATAATTTTATTCATTGTAAGATAGCTAATGAATTGAATTTTTTCCTATATCCAACACCATAGTGTCAAGTTATGGTTTCAAATGGAGGAACTATAAATTTCTCTGGAAAATGCCATAATATAAAGCTAACCATGGGGGAATATGCATTGAATATTCCAATTATTTCCATTCCAATGGGTCGTGTTGATGTTTTAATAGGATTCCAATGGTTACAATCTCTCGATCCAATAGCTTTTAATTTTCAAGAAATTTTCTTGAAATGTTTCTGGGAAGGAAATAAAGTTGAATTAAGGGGTATCACAGGGAAACCAATAAATATAATCATCGATAATGGCATGATAAAGAATCTAAATAAATAATAATGGGGTGTAATTGCACAATTATTCTCACAAGATGTTCAAACATCGAAATCATCTATTTCTCCAAAACTCAATGGTATTTGAGACTCCCAAAGGCCTCCCACCTATTCATGATCATGATCATGCTATTCATTTGATTCTGGGAGTTTTTCCTCCAAACATCAGGCCTTACAAATATCCCCATGGCCAAAAGAGTGAAATTGAATGTATGGTTGCAGAAATTCTATAGGCAGGTATAATTCAAACTACTCAAGGTCATTTCTCTTCTTCAATAGTATTGGTGCACAATAAGGATAGACCGTGGCACATGTGTCTAGATTCTAGGGAGCTCAAAAAGCTCACTACTAAAGAAAATTTTCCGATTCGTGTCATTGATGAATTACATGGAGAAATTTACTTCACCAAGTTGTATATTCATTGAGGATATCATCAAATTAGAATGAATAATGAAGACATTCCAAAAAAAATAAATTAGACCTCATCAGGGTCATTATGAATTTTTTTTCATGCCTTTGGCCTTACCAATGCACCTTCTACATTTCATGTTTTAATGAATTCCATTTTCAAACACTTCTTTAGAAATTTTTTGTTATTATTTTTTGTTGATATACTAATCGATAGTAAGTCATGGAAGGATCATGTTCAACATGTTGAAAGGTTGATCAAACTATTGGAGCAGAAACAATTATATGCAACAACCTTCAAATGTTTCTTTTGAGTACAAGAGGTGGAATATATATGTCATATTGTATCTCATGACAGTGTTAAGCTATACCCTAACAAAATTAAAGCTATTAAGGAATGGAAAATCCCCACAACCATAAATAATATTTGAATATTTCTAGATTTGAAACCAGACTATCACAAGTTTGTTAAGAATTATGAGAGAATAGCAACACCTCTAACAAAATTATTAAAGAAAGATGCATTATCTTGGACTCTAGAAGAAACTAAGTCCTTTGAAAATCTTAAAGAGGCAATGTTCGAAGAAATGGTATTAACTATGCCATAATTCATGAAAACCTTTATTGTGGAATGTGATGCCTCGAGAAATCGAATTGGTGTGTATTAACACAAGAAGGAAGATCCATTTCTTTTCAAAGTCATCCAATCAAAGGAAATTATTTACAAAAAACTATTTATGAGAATAAAATATTGGAAATACTACATGCACTAAATAAATGGAGACCTTACCTAATGGGAAGACACTTAAAGGAAAAAATAAATCATGATAGTCTAAAATAATTTTTGGAACAAATATTATCTTCAAAAGAGAAGAAAAAATGGGTCACAAAGATGTTGGGTTATTACTTTGAAATCATATACAAAAAAGGGAAGAAAAAAAATGTTCCAGATGCACTCTCAAGAAAGGATAAAAATGTGGAAGAATTACTTTGTTCGATTTATATTATCCAACTAGAATGGATAACTGAAGCAAGGCATGAATGGAAGAATGATGAAGAAGTGTGGACACTCATTCAAAATTTCTAGCAAGATCCCAGTACAGAGGATACATTTAGCAGGAAAAATGATTCATTATGGTACAAAGTTTGCTTATATATTTGTAATAATTTCCAACTCAAACAAAAAAATCTTTTGGAATTTCATACCTCTCCCAAAGCCTTTGGGATTTTAAAAGAATTACCACAGGGTCAAGAAGGATTTTTTTGGGAGGGCCTTAAATCTTATATTCAAAATTTTGTGGCGAAATGTTTGTTTGCCAAGAAAAAATGTTGAGACAATTAATTCTTCGGGTTTTTTACAACCTTTATCCATTCCAAGTCAACATTGGGAGGAGGTTTCAATGGATTTTATCAAAATTTTACCCAAGTCCTAAGGAAAGAGTGTCATCATGGTGGTAGTTGATAGACTTACCAAATATGCACACTTTTGTGCATTATCTTATCCATGCAAAGAAAGTACAGTTGCTACTTCATTTATGGAAACAATTTAAAAGCTACATGAAAACTCAAAAATTATTGTAAATGACATAGAGCCCATTTTCACTAGAAATTTTTGGATCAAATTATTTTCCTGTCTAGGTACTCAATTAGCTCATAGCTCATCTTATCATCCAAAATCTAATGGGAAAAATGAAATAGTGAAAAAATGTTTGGAAGGATATATTGATTTCTTTCTATATGATAAAAAACATAATGGGTCAAGTAGTTACCTCTAACTGAATGGTGGTATAACACTTCCTTCCATACTGCAACAAAAATGACCCCATTTATGGCACTTTATGGATATCATCCACCATCCATCACATCATCTTTAAGAGAAAATTATAAGGTTCAAGCAGTGGAAGATCACATCAAGCATCAAAAACAAGTTCTCCAACTCTTAAAGGATAACCTCACTTTGGCGCATAATCAAATCAAACAACAGAAAGATCAGCATCATAGTGAAACAAGTTTTGATGTAGGCAATTTGGTACTTTTATGAATACAACCATACAAACAAATGTCCCTCAAGCAATATAACAAGGATAATAAATTATCAACAAATTACTATGGTCCTTACAAGGTGTTGCAAAAGATTGGTACTATGGCATACAAATTGGAGCTTCCTGCATCTTCCCAAGTGCAATCATAGTTACTGATCAAATGGGAACTATTACCTCAAAATGAGAACTCTAGCCCCAAAAAACTCAAAAAAAATGAAAAACGGCCCCAAAACAAAAAGTGTCTTCCAAAATGCACTATTTTTTTTCGAGTCAAATTTAAAAAAAAAAAAAATTATGCTAAAATCCATTTTTTTTCTTGAAAAAAAGATTGAAAAAACACCCTCGAAAAAAAAAGTGTTGATGGTTAAATAACATCGCCAATTTTTGTGTGCAAAAAACCACTTGAAACGAATAGTGTTGATGTGGAAATAACGTCACAAATTTTTTGTGTGAAAAAAGTAGCCTGAAAATGAAAAGTGTTGTTGCTAGACTAATGTCGTCATTGTTTTTTTTTTGTAAAAAAAAAATCCTGAAAACGAGAAGTATTAATGCTGGAATAACAACTTTTTTTTCAGGGTAAATTTTCAACAATTTTTTATGTGCACATTAACTATAAAATATCATGACTCTGAAAAACCTTAAATTTTCAATGATAAACATGAAATTAAAGATAAAATATCAGAAGTCTTAAAATTGCAACATTTTTTATGCATGGTATTAAAGATAATCTCTTATCATGTCTCTGAAAAGCCTTGAAAATCCAAGGATGACATTCAAGATAAAATATCACCTTTATGAAAATAAAATTCCAACAATTTTTAGGCATGGTATTAAAGATAAAATATTACTTGTACAAATAAAATTAAATTAAAAAAAACACACACAAAAAATATCAAAAGAAAATTTAAAAAAAAGCACACACACAATTTAAAAATTAAAAATTAAAAATGAACCCAAAAAAAACAAATATTATTTTTTTAAGTTATAAAAAATTAATAATAATAATAACAATAAACACATAATTCAAAAAAAATTAAAAAATAATAAAATAAAATATTAAAATAAAAAATATTTTGAATTTAGAAATTTAAATTTTAAAAAAATTCAAAACTTTTTTAAAATAAAATAAAAATAAAAGTTTTAAAAGAATAAAAATTTAAATTTAAAAAAACGAATGCATATAAATATATGAAAAATACAATTTTAAATTAAAAAAAAAATAATGATTCGTTTTTTTAAATTAAAGATAAATAAAATAAATAATACAAATTAAAAAAAATTAAAAAACAGAAATTAAATTTAAAAATTAAAAAATTTAAAAAATTTAAAAACTAATAAATAAAAAAATAACATAATAATAATAATAATAATAATAATAATAATAATAATATTATTATTATTATTATTATTATTAAAATTAAATAAAATTTGAATTAGACGTACCGTCGGCACCGTGGGAACCTTGGGGCTCAGCTGACGGGCGATGGAGAGCTGCCAGTTGTCTGTCGCACGTCAGTCGATCCACGCCTCCCTGGGGGCCATGGGTCTTTTACAATGGGCCGTGGAGAGTTGTCAGCTCTCTATCACTCGTCGGTCGAGCCCTGCGGCCCTTACAGCAGCGGCGGTGCGTTTAATTCAAATTTTAATTATTGTTTTTTTAATTAATTTTTTTATTATTTATTTCTTTATTTTTGTTTTTTTTTTTTTAAATTAAAATTTTGTTTTTTATTAATTGTTTTTTATTATTAATCTTTTTAATTCATTTTTCAATTTTTAATTTTTTTCTTTTATTTTTATTTTTAAATTTAATGATTTTTATTTTAAATTTTTTTTTTGTTTTATTATTATTTTTTTAATTTTAATTTTAAAAATTTGTTGAATTTTTGTTTTTTTTGAAAATTTATTTTTCGTGTGTGTGCATGTTTTAATTTTCTTTTTAAATTTATTTTTTTTTTAATTTAATTTTTTATTATTTTAAAATTTTTATCTAAATGTTGTTTTTATTTTTATTTTTTAATTTAAATTTCCAAAAAAAATTATTTTTAGTTTTAGTATTTTCATTATTTAATTTTTTTAATTTTAATTATTATTTTTTTTTTTTATGTTTTATTTTATCATTTTCCTTAATTACATTGTTTGTTTGTTTTTTAACTTCAAAAATAATTTTTTTTTTAAATTATGAGTTTTTTTTTTCTTTTTCTTTTTTTTTTACACTTTTATTTGTTTTTTTCGTATCTTTTTTATATTTTTTTATATTTTTTTTTTTGTTATGTTTTTGTATTTTATTTTTATGTATTATTACCAAGATGAAAATCACCACTTTAAAGAAAAGGGATTGATGTTGCATCAAAACTTTTCAAATATAATATGAAAATCATTAACATTTTAAAACAAATGTTCATACTTGATAAATAAATAAATGCTAAAAAGATGACCATTAAATAAATAAATGCTAAAAAGATGACCATTTTTCTAAATTGACATGATATTTAAAAAAAAAAAAAAATCAAAGATAATTTAAAGTTCCAAAAATACGCTCTGAAAAGAAACAGGTTATTCTACATCACCACTTTTCAAAATTGACATGAAAATCATGACATTTAAAAAAAAAATCATAATAAAATTTAAATACCAAAACTATGCTCCAAAAAAAGGGTGATTGTGCATCACCACTTTTCAAAATTGGGTGTTTTTTTTCCTACCTCAAAAAGACGAGTACGAGGTAATTTTCTCATTTGATCGGTAACTATGTTTTCCATGTTTCATGTTTAAAGAACGTTATAGGTGACAAGCTGCCAATTCAAGAAATATTGCCAGAACTTGACGATGAAGGAAAATTAATATTGGAACCTGCAGCAATCATGGAAAAAAGAACTCAACAGCTACAAAATCGATCAATTTCAGAGTATCTCATCAAGTGGAAGAACTTACCCGTTGAAGATTCCATGTGAGAGGATGAGAATTTTGTACAGAATCATCCATAACTAATCAAGCGTTGAGGACGACAATTTTTTGAAGGAAAGGGGCATTTTAAGTTCCTATAATACCAATGTAGCCCCTTATTGTTATTGTTAGTGTATCCCCCTTATTGTTATTGTTGTGCCTATGTAGTCCCCATATTGTTTTTATTGTTCCCCATAAAATCCCATTATTGTTATTATTGTGCCCTTATATTATTATCATTATGTAGGCTATGATTATATTGTGACCCCTTAGACTCCTATATATAGAACTGAGGTTTTGTCATTTGAATCATCCAGTAATTGTTTATTTGTGTAATGTAAAGGAAGTTTCCTCCTCGAAGAGGGTATTTTTTAAGTTGTTGATCTATTATTTTTATTGTTTTGTGAGTTGGTTACATAACAATTGAAATCATCATATTGGATCTTATTGGTTCTTATAAAGTGTATTTGTGGTGTACATTTTTGTTTTGAGGCTCATTTTAAACCCAAAATTTCTCTAATGGTCCTTTTATAATGCAACCTGATAGCCTACTAGTGGTTAGGTTTGACTACCTCAACACTTAACCATAGTTACAATATAGACTCTTCTAAAATATTATTAATCCAACTCACGTTGATAACCCCTTTTACATCAATTAAGGGGTTTGGAGTAATATCCTCCCGAATTATGGTGGTAAAAACAGGGAGGTTGACTTCTAAGTGGCATAATTTTGGAGTACAAAATTTGAAGCCAAAAAAAATATTTTTGCAAATGTTGATTGTAAATTGAAAATATGTGACTTTCGGCTTGCTTGTGTGTCCTTCAATGATGCTCCATCTACCATTTTCCAAACAAATTATGTGGCAACTAGGTGGTACTACGTTCATTGAACTTTGTGGTTATTTATTTACTAAGTAAACTCATGCCATTGATATCGAGAGCGTATTATGCATATTTGTTGAGATGATTATGGAGAAGCCATTGTTTTCTGGGAAGATTTTTGTATATCAACTAAGTATCCTAACTAATTTTCTTGGCACACTTTCACCATAAAATTTTCTAGGACGCACAACGAGAAGGACATAAGATACTTATGTAACATGAGAAAAAAAAGCCAACCCCTTCTCACAGTAGTTACCAAATGTAGATCCACTTGACATTTTTCTGCTTGACCTTATGCTCGCATTTGATCCAAAAGACCGACCTATAAAAAAAGGAGGCATTAGCTTATCCATATTTCAATGATTTGGAACATAAGATACTTATGTAACATGAGAAAAAGAAGCCAACCCCTTCTCACAGTGGTTACCAAATGTAGATCCACTTGTCATTTTTTTGCTTGAGCTTATGCTTGCATTTGATCCGAAAGACCAACCTATAGACAAGGAGGCATTAGCTTATCCATATTTCAATGGTTTGGAAAAATTTGAGTGTGAACCTTCAACGTAACCTATTTCAAAGTTGGAATTTGAGTTTGAAAGGAGAATATTAACAAAGGATGATGTGAGAGAGATTATATATCAAGACAGTTTATATTATCATGCTTAGATGCTACAAGAGTATCTATGTGGTTCCAACAATTCCAACTTTATGTAGCCAAGTGTTGTAGGTATGTTTAAGAGACAATTTGCTCATCTAGACAAACAATATAGTAAAAAGTGAAAACAACACACGTGTAACGAACCCAATTTCCACTTTTTTTTCTTTTTTTTTTTTACTATAGATATTAACGTTTCCCATCCTATTCATTAAATTTAATTCTTTATTACCCTTTATATGGATTCTATATATTATTTCTAGATATATAACTTTCGGTCCTCTTACTACTTGGACAACCCATTCATTTATTTATCATAGTCATCTATAACTTGTATTTGTATTTTGTCGCAGTTTACTACCTAATGTGTTTCGTTGCAATGTCTTAACTCAGCCCTCTCTTAAAATAATTATGATAGCTACCAAGTTCCTTCCTTGTAGGCACAAGGTGTTTAGTTATAATGGTGGCCATACTTTGATGAACCATTGATTTATGTATGTATTGACTTTCCTCTACATATATATATCGAACTTCACCTTATTCTTGTCCTCTTAACTATGAGATAACTCCTTGCTTTCATGTCAGTGGGGTATATGAGGTTGGCTGTTAATACAACTCGTGGCCTACCCTGTACACTTGTCACTTTGAGATATGAATTACGCGGTTTTGTCCCACGTGATCCATTTGACCTTTGGCACTAGTGCACTCTCAATGGTGGCAATATCAGTTGTGAGATCAAAAGGATGATATTCACTAGGGCTAACCGAAATGATTTATCCTACTCTTTTCTCATATTTGACTTCATGTGTTCCTTGTGTCTGTCAGAGTGTCTCTCTGTGGTTTAGGAAGGTAATTTCCAGGAAGGATTCGGTGTTTAAGGCCATTTGTGCCTCTATGGCACTTGTAACATGGCCCCATGAATGCTTGTAACGTTATGGTTTATTCGGGTCTTGATAGTTACGCGGTAATCCCTCTAATCCTTTTTTCTTCCTATTTATTCTATTTCTCTGTCACATTACTCAAATTTTAATGAAGGTTTTGCATAGCTATTTCAATATCTTACACAGGTGTATCTAATGCGTTTGGTTCAAGCTATTCAAATATTTATTCTGGGCTAGATAAGGTAATATTGTTCTAGCCACATGTCTTTTATTCTTTATGGTTGCCATAAGATAAAAAAAAAATTAAAAAAAAAATCCACGATCAATCTTACCTTATTAGTTTTCTTTTCTCTGTTTTATTCTTGTTTCTAGTATAAACTATTATTTATCTGCTACCTCAGGGTGTTCTCGGTATTTTCAATGTTTAGAACCTCTCGGCGTTGCTCAACTGCATCACTGCAACTTCCTTGGGGTTGTTATCAACGAATCTAGGGTAGGTAATTTCGCCTTTTCCTCCTTTAATGAGTATTGTCTAGGTAATTTTTTCGTTAACCATTTTCGAGTAATTTCCTAATTATCTCTATTACATATAAAATGGATGCGATTAATCCGGAAGATTCTACAAACAACAACACAAATCGCAAAAGCCTCAAATCAACAATCCTAATATGGTGTTAACTTAATATGTAGGGTCACTCCAAAATATGTTTCCTTGGTCCTTGCTCTGCAATACAGGTAGTTGCTTGTATACAAAGGTTCCATCGATGATTTATTATTAATTCTTCTAAAAATTTTCCAAATGGGTAGTGCATTAAGCAAAAATGACTCTCATATTAGGGAAGAGTCTTGAATATGGTTTTTTTTCACCTTTGGTCATTATATAGTCGTGGGTACTTGCTCGAATACTTATATTCTAGCTTTCCCCTTTCTAGTGTATAACCCTTGTAATTTTTGGCTTATTTTCCTTAGTTTATTTAATTTTCGACTGGGTTAAATTTATGTTTTGGACTTGGTTATTATGAAAATTCCTATAATATTTCTGAATTAGGGTTAAAGAATGTTATATTCCTTTTTAATCTGCTAAGTAGAAGGCTTTCCCTAGGTTTTTTTTTGACATGCAAGGGTTCCTTCTTTAAAACCCCAAATTTGCTTTGGTAATAACATAAATTCTTTGATAATGAATTTAATTCCATTACCACAAAGGCTTTTATCTCCTTTTTTGCTAGCTCACCCTCGCCATGACTGGTGCATGCATGACTTGGAATAAGAGTTTCACCTCACTTACGAACACGTATATAATTCAATTTTTCTCTAAAGTTTATTCTTCCTACCCTATTATTATTTTTCTTAAAATGTGGGTGATTTAAACCCTAGCCTTTAATATTTTTGTAGGTATGTTTTTTTTGGCATAAGGAGGAAAATATTTTAATGCCTTAGGTTAAACTAGTTTTTTTCAACTCCATGACTCTTTCTTCATTAACCTACAAGTGAACCATCTTTTGACTCTTATCCTCTGCCAAGGCCCATATTTTATAGAGAGGGTTTCCTTCCAATTTTTCATAATAAGTAGGACTACCCTATTCGGGTTCAATACAATCATTTGAGACATAGATTATATTCATAATTGAAGATGACAACGAGTGTTCCTTGAATGTATTAACTTCCCATTATAACTTGGATTAATTTATCTGCACTATATTTGTTCAATTCATAATTTCTTTCTTTCTCGACATTATATATATATATATATATATATATATATATATATATATATATATATATATATATATATATATATATATATACTCTCTACAATATATGCAAGTGGTGACTATGCTATTCATGTTTTTTTTTCATCTAGAAATATTTTTCATAGTTCCCTTGTAATTTACTTCAGTTATCCAGCAATGGAACTTTTTCATGGGTATTCTCTCACTATACTACTATTGTAACGTGCTGCCTTGGTTGGCTAGAAATATGATGTATTTTTCTTACCTAAATATTACAGTTATATTTATCAAAATATAATTTATAAGTCTTTTATGAAAATTTTCAAAACAAGGCTAATTTCTCTTCTTACGAACTTATTTTAAACCCTTGGCTCATACATAAATCTGCTTACCTTTTTGTAACCCATTTTTTATTACCTTGAATTTTATATGGACAAACTATCCATTTGCATCTAGCATATACTAAAGTGGTTGTATTTATTCTAGTCCTGCATTGTTTGTAATTCTGCTTATGTTCTACCTTCAACTCATTTCCCTTATACCATTACTTTTAATATACCTCTTTAATTATGAAGGAATATATACTTCGTAGAAGTACTCTTTGCTTTATTAAATTACCTAGCTAAGCCTTACAACCAGAATGTGTAATCGATTAAGAAAATAAGAATTTTATGGAAAACTTTAGGTTTCCTTTTTTGTTGTAAATGGCTTCGTCCTGGATATCCATATTTCCTTCATAGATAATCGACGAAATTTCGGAATATTCTTAGTTTGATTAATTAACTACTAAATTGGTATAATTTTTTTATTTTTGAAATGTAACATACTCGTTCATAATTCAAAAATTTTCAATGGAAATCATCCCAAAATAACAATAAATAATGTTATGAGTCATTAGTTCTTCGTATGAGACTTCCACCCTTGGTCCTTATTTTCCTTCTATGCATGTATTCATTTTTTTTCTACTATTTCATGAACTATAGATTACAATATTAATGCATATAGTTTATCTCAACTCATTATATAGGTGTACACCTCTTTCTTAGTGTAAATCCCTCCTTATGAGTTAACAACAATCCATCACTCATGCTAGTTTATATATAGAATAGTCATTGTCTATAACCCTTTGATGTATGCATATTCCATCTCCAATTCTGATTTGAATACACATTAGAGTTATATAGGTTAGTTTCATGTTTGCATACTTAAGTTGTGATACCATTCATTATTCTCTTCCTATTCATGTATTTTTTCGAGAATCGTTAAACATCAATCGGATTCTGTGTGTGTGTGTGTGTGTGTGTGTGTGTGTGTGTGTGTGTGTGTGTGTATGTGTGTGCGTATCGAATTCCACACACATATAATTCTTAACTCTTATCGCAGGAGGCAGACTAATATATATATGTACACATGAAAAATTAGACATAAATAAAACACTAAGATATTCATCTTCATATTGTAGTTTAACTATTTCCACTTAAAAAAAAATCATTATCCATGCGTGAATTGAAATAAAATTTTCAGCTAGTCGAACAAAGTGGCTTGGGAAATATCTAGGAACCACGCACCTTCCACCCAACCATGAACTGTCTCCTGTAGTCCCCCCTGAGCCAAGATCTTATTTCCTTCAAGAAACTCTTCCCCTCTCCCCCTCCCTTGATTCCTAGGTGGTTCCTTTTATATTTTTTTTCTTCCCATCATATTTTAGTTGGGTCTTGCTTTAAGTTTTGCCAACCTTTTTCCTCGGCCATTTTGTTTTATTTTATTCAAAAGAGATATTTTTATTTTTCTTTAAATCACGTTTTATTTTATGTGATGCTTTATTCCACCCCACCTAGTATTTCTCTTGAACTAAGTGATTAACATAAACTTTCTCTCCCATTATATTAATTTAATTTCTTTTATTTTTTTCCTCCTATGGGTTTTTTTAGGAGACTTTTAGGGAAGGTCCATCTTTTGGACTTGACCACCAAAAAATTTTCTTAGATGGAAAGAAGTCTTATACTCTCTACAATATATTCAAGTGGTGACTATGTTATTCATGTTTTTTTTTCATCTAGAAATATTTTTCATAGTTCCCTTGTAATTTACTTCAGTTATCTAGCAATGGAACTTTTTCATGGGTATTCTCTCACTATACTACTATTGTAACGTGTTGCCTTGGTTGGCTAGAAATATGATGTATTTTTCTTACCTAAATATTACAGTTATATTTATCAAAATATAATTTATAAGTCTTTTATGAAAATTTTCAAAACAAGGCTAATTTCTCTTCTTACGAACTTATTTTAAACCCTTGGCTCATACATAAATCTACTTACCTTGTTGTAACCCATTTTTTATTACCTTGAATTTTATATGGACAAACTATCCATTTGCATCTAGCATATACTAAAGTGGTTGTATTTATTCTAGTCCTGCATTGTTTGTAATTATGCTTATGTTCTACCTTCAACTCATCTCCCTTATACCATTACTTTTAATATGCCTCTTTAATTATGAAGGAATATATACTTCGTAGAAGTACTCTTTGCTTTATTAAATTATCTAGCTAAGCCTTACAACCAGAATGTGTAATCGATTAAGAAAATAAGAATTTTATGGGAAACTTTAGGTTTCCTTTTTTTGATGTAAATGGCTTCGTCCTAGATATCCATATTTCCTTCATAGATAATGGACGAAATTTCAGAATATTCTTAGTTTGATTAATTAACTACTAAATTGGTATAATTTTTTTATTTTTGAAATGTAACATACTTGTTCATAATTCACAAATTTTCAATGGAAATCATCCCAAAATAACAATAAATAATGTTATGAGTCATTAGTTCTTCTTATGAGACTTCCACCCTTGGTCCTTATTTTCCTTCTATGCATGTATTCATTTTTTTTCTACTATTTCATGAACTATAGATTACAATATTAATGCATATAGTTTATCTCAACTCATTAGATAGGTGTACGCCTCTTTCTTAGTGTAAATCCCTCCTTATGAGTTAACAACGATCCATCACTCATGTTAGTTTATATATAGAATAGTCATTGTCTATAACCCTTTGATGTATGCATATTCCATCTCCAATTCTGATTTGAATACACATTAGAGTTATATAGGTTAGTTTCATGTTTGCGTACTTAAGTTGTGATACCATTCATTATTCTCTTCCTATTCATGTATTTGTTCGAGAATTGTTAAACATCAATCGGATTCTATGTGTGTGTGTGTCCATGTGCGTGTGTGTGTATGTATCTGTTGGGAAAAATACTGAGAGGGGGGGGTGAATCAGTATTTAGGGCAAACTAAAACTTTTTACTTTTTCATGCTCTAAAACCCATACGCTACTTTGCTGAAGCCAACTAGCGTATACACGCGGATATCCTTCATAAAACTCACGTATACACAGAGATCTAATTATGCCATTAATTCTTCACTTATATCATTCCATCATTCATTCATTAGATGTTCTATAAACAGTAAACATGTGCAGTAAGAACAGAATAAACCATCACACATAAGCATCACACATGAACACCGGGATTTTTAGGTGGAAACCCAAGTCGGGAGAAAACCACCGCTGCAGTTGCTCAGCCTTCAATATTTTATTATAGAGAAAAAATCTTACAACATATGTGCTGGCGCAGACTCCTACCAGCACGCAGGCACCCACCTGCACTCGTTTACCAGCCTCTCCTGGAAGGGAGCTACAACCCCCTAACTCGTTTACCAGCCTCTCCTGGAAGGGAGCTACGACCCCCTGCTCTCGTTTACCAGCCTCACCTGGAAGGGAGCTACGACCCCCTGACTGAAGGCTACAACCCTCAGCACCAATATGGACCACGTTTCATCAATTTTCACACTGGATCCAACAACTTCAATAGAACACAACTTGCAGGCCACGTTTCATCATATTTTCAGACTGGACCCTTTCCATACTTTTAAGCACAGTCAACCATGAAACAGATACATATAACTCACTTACAGATATCAGTAAACCAGCAGAACAGATCAGACATTTCTTACCATAGACTTCAGCAAACCCTAGTTTGCATACACGTTTTCCTTTCTCTGATGTCGCGTATATACGCGCTTCCGTTCATATAAACTAGCGTATACATCTGTACATAAATTTCACTGCGCATACGTGCTTTTTCTTCAGCGAAGCCGCGTATATACGCGCTTCCTCTGCGGCGAAGTAGCGTATGGATCTTCAATCATTACAGAGCTGCATACTTCTTCAGATCAGACATTCAGTTCAGATTCAACCCTTTACTTCAGACAGATTTTCGCCTCATCACAGATCTAATCACTCCATAAACAGATCTAGAAAATACAAGTACATTTCAGATCTAGAAATCCCGCTTCATCATTTCTTCATAGGTGCATCATAGATTCAGATCTATTATCAAACCTTTACCCTTTCCATACAGATATACTTCATAGAGAAGTATCCATTCAAGCTCAGACATCTTGCTCCCACGCTCATGTTTTGCACAATGAATTTCTTCTCTTTATATAGGTTTATCCTTTTTCAATACCATGAGCCCCTTTTTCAATACCATGAGCCAAAACAATACCATGAGCCCAAAACTACATTACTTCCGATGGTATTCCTGGACGAGGTCATTTAGATGAATCATTACTCAATAAAATGGGTCAATACCATGGTGGTTACCCCTGGTTTTGCACTTTTTGAGCGCTTTTTCTCATACGCGACTTGGCACGTTGTTTCCCGCGTGCATACGCGACTTCTCCTAGACAGATCCGCATATGCCTTGAAACATACTCTTTTCATCATAGATTTAGCACATGCTGAATTCCTTTCTTCATTGCCTTCTGTACTCACTGTAGATACATCAGATTTAGATCATCAAGACATATTCTATCGAGCACAACTTCATCAAGTAAGTTGCCATCATTTTCATCAAGTGGGTTGCCATGCAAGGACAACACTTAGCATTAAAAAACATCATTTCATATCAGATTTACATCATTTACCAAGTCCATCAAGTTAAGAATAACTTCATCAGGTGGATTGCCATCAAGGACAACACATGTCAACAGTCGCATGTCTTCATCTTCATTCAGTGGGTTGCCATCAAGGACAACACTCTGCATCATATTTCCAACAATCTCCCCCTTTGGACTTGATGGCAACCACGATGGTGTTTGGATACCACAACAGATAGGTACATTAAGAATACAATGACACCATGTCACATTCCCGATTTTTGACACCGTTCTTTCTCTTCATTCAAACACCATGTCACTCTCCCCCTTTGACATCAACGGCAAAGGGTGGATCAAAACCAACATACTCTCCCCCTTTTCTCCTCATGTGGAAGAAGCGTTCTGCAGATCTGATATATGCTGAAGTGACCAAGCTCCCCCTGAGTTCATGCTGAATCTTCAAACATATTTTCCAATGAAGTATATGACTCTATGAACTTCCTATCACCAAAGACTCATACTTACATCAAATATCCATCCAAGTGGATTTACATATGAGACTCAACTACCCAACCAAGTGGGTTTACAAAATTTTACTCAGCTACCCAACCAAGTGGGTTTACAAAATTTGACTCAGCTACCCAACCAAGTGGGTTTACAAATTTGACACGTCCTTACATGACTGAATATTACAATTTTACATCATGGGTCTTAACAAGACCTTTTCATCAAATTACAAATATGACTTTACGTGACCAATACCAGAAAAATCTCAAGAGATATCATATATCAGAACCACCATGATGCCAACAATGCATTATGCTCAGCAAGGCTAGGGCTCCCCCTGTATCTGTGCATCCAAGCCACCTTTCCATATGACTAAGGCTACCCCTTAGTGTGTGCATCCTGAACACTTTTACCAACAAATCATCAAGGCATATTTATCAAAACATTAGAGATAGAATTATGAGAACTGGAACACCACCAGAGATGCCAAACAGTATCAGAGATACCAAACAGCACTGCAGCTGTGCTGAAGAGAGCTGAATTCAAACAAAATTTTTCAGCAATCAGACATACGCGGTTTTCTGTGCATGAACTCGCGTATATACGCGACTGTGTTTCAGGAAACCCGCGTATCCAATTCCATATTCTAAATTTTAACCAGATCTGATCCTCTGTGAGAAAAAGACAGTGTTCAGCTTCTTTTGAATGCTTCCCTGGACTACAGATAGATAGAACAGTGCAGTTATGTCTTCAAGCGTCATCCAACGGTTGTAGCATAAGCACATTAGTAACCAAGCCTTCATATTCTTTGCAGCATCAATACAATATTTCCAAGAGAGGTTATTATACCAAAACAACATCTTCAAATATGTGTCAAGCAATCATCCATGTGGTCCAATATCATCAAGATATTCAATATTTAACATGAAGTAACATATTTAGGCAAAAGATCTCAACCATAGTAACAAAGCTCTGCATGATTTATTTCTGAATCAAACGACTTCCAGCTCATCCATGTGTGAACACAAAAGATACTTTTCAGTAAACCGGGATCAAAATCTCATCATAATAAACCATGTACCAAGTCATCATTAAGCATGAGTATCACAATAACCAAGAATAAGCAGTCATATTGCCAACAATGCAATCATTAGTATTCAACCTGCTGCTTCCCCTGAACTAGTGCTCCTCCTTAACTAGTGCAACCTGAATACCTTTATCAGCAAGTCATCAGCAACAATATCTGCATGATCTTTCCTTATCTCTGATTTATAAGACTTTCATCTCAGCAGTGAATACTCATAATCATCAAGCAACCAGGACTCATCCATAATATTCAACATAAGTAACCAAGTATCATTTCATCATTATTTAAAAATGAGAAATTAAGCTGATATAGAGTCAAAATACAGTTATTAACAATTAGACTGTTACTCCCCCTGAGCCTCTGCTCCAGATCTTCAGCTAGCATATAAATTCTCTTATCATCAATGCATATGTGACTGTGTCTGATGAAACTCGCGTGTATACGCGACTTTTGTTAATATAACCCGCGTATGGAAAGTGAAGCATAGAAAATTTTCATCTTCCTTGATTTCCTCCTGAGTTTGTACCTCCTGTACCTATCCTTTCCACATCAGATGCGCTGTCAGAAGTAAACATAACCAGAATAATCAAATCAACCATGAGAGTCATCATGAATTGCTCCCCCTGTGATGATACATTACTAAATTTCATAATGTATCCCACATCATTCCTGCAGTCAATAAGAAAATTCAGCTTCAGAAGCGGATGACTGCAGTAGGGTTAGAATTCCCTACGTTTCTGATCGGTTCTCCATCTTTTTTCAAACTTGCTTGAACTTCCTAACTGTGTGCTGAAAGTTGTCCACTTTCTCAGATCTGTTCAACCTGCATTCCTTTTCTACATGTCCATACTTGTTACAGAAATAACATCTCATGTGTCCAGAGAAATAAGCATAAGAATCGTAATGAGTATTTCTAATCTTCCTCCTTTTACAATCAGCTGCTTTATGTCCATACTTGTTACATGAAAAACAATATCCCTTGAAGAAACCAGAGTACCTTTCTATGTAGGAACTATTTGTTTGAGGCTGAAATGATCTTCTCCTGCAATTTGCTGCAACATGCCCATGATTATGACATTTAAAGCATTCAACTTTATTGACTGATTTCCTTTGAGATTTCATCATTGTTGGTTGACCTTTTGTCTCTTTCAACAATTCAGGTTTTGCATTGTCATCCTCTGAAGTTTTAGCACTTCCTTGTGAGCTAGATTCTCCTTTAACAGTTTCTTGGAAACCAAGACCAAGTTTGATAGCAGGAGACCTTTGATTACTCAGAATGTTGTCCAAAATGTTAGTACTATCTTGAAACCTCAAAATTTTAACCTTTTCTTCTAATTTACCTTTGAGAATGTTTACCTCAACCTCCAGGGCTTGACATTGCTTTGTCATGCCTTCTTCTTTCCTTCTTCCATCTTCTACTTGATCCTTCAGATTTAGAATCTCTTCTTTCAACCAATTTTCGTTTTCTTCACATGTTTGTTGCAGCTCTTTATTCTTCTTCTTCGATGCTTCGAGATCTTCTTTTAGAGATATATTTTCTGCTTCAAGTCCTGCATTCTTATTATTTAATTTATCCAGGTCTTCTTTGAGGGAAATGATTTCTGCTTCAAGTCCTTCATTTTCAAATGATTGTAGAGGTTCCTCACTCTTCTTACTTGATGTTTCAAGTTTTTCTTGTAGAGAGATGATTCTAGCTTCAAGACCTTCATTTTTCCTTTTTGATTTTTCCAGATCTGTTTTTAGAAAAACGTTTTCTGCTTCAAGTCCTTCATTCTTCTTATTTGATTCTTCAAGATCTGCTTGCAGAGAGATGATTCCAGCTTCATATCCTTTACTTTGATTTTATACATCATCGAACATCCTTTTCAGTCTAAATATCAAAGCTTTGGAGGCAGATTCCTTCTCATTAAATATTCTTTGTTGATCTTTGATAACTTCTTCTAAGTCGATAGTACAATTTTCACTATCTTCACCCTTCTTTGTACAAATAAGAATATCAGGACCCCAATCATTATCAGATTCATCTTTTTCAACTTCTGCTATACAGGTTTTCTGAGACATCTCCTTACTTTGAGTAGCCTTTTGCTTCTTTGCCATGACCACTTGTAGAGCTTGGTCAGAATCTTCTTCATCTTCACTTTCACTATCATAATCTTTGCATATACAGTTAAGTAAAATACAAGAACAATGATTAATACATGTTTCATCTTCTATACATGATTTCCGAGGCTTCTTCTTTCCTTGAGTAACATTCTTCTTTTGCTTCTTCCCCATTGCGACGGATCTCCTTCAAGCGATCAAGCTTATGCAGAAGAACCACCCTCTGATACCAATTGTTGGGAAAAATACTGAGAGAGGGGGGTGAATCAGTATTTAGGGCAAACTAAAACTTTTTACTTTTTCATGCTCTAAAACCCATACGCTACTTTGCTGAAGCCAACTAGCGTATGTACACGGATATCCTTCATAAAACCCGCGTATACCCAGAGATCTAATTATGCAATTAACTCTTCACTTATATCATTCCATCATTCATTCATTAGATGTTCTATAAACAGTAAACATGTGCAGTAAGAACAGAATAAACCATCACACATAAGCATCACACATGAACACTAGGATTTTTAGGTGGAAAACCAAATCGGGAGAAAACCACCGCTGCAGTTGCTCAGCCTTCAATATTTTATTATATTGAAAACATCTTACAACATATGTACTGGTGCAGACTCCTACTAGCACGCAGGCACCCACCTGTGCTCGTTTACCAGCCTCTCCTGGAAGGGAGCTCCAACCCCCTAACTCGTTTACCAGTCTCTCCTGGAAGGGAGCTACGACCCCCTGCTCTCGTTTACCAGCCTCACCTGGAAGGGAGCTACGACCCCCTGCTCTCGTTTACCAGCCTCACCTGGAAGGGAGCTACAACCCCCTGACTGAAGGCTACAACCCTCAGCACCAATATGGACCACGTTTCATCAATTTTCACACTGGATCCAAAGCTTCCTTTAGGACACCACTTGCAGGCCACGTTTCATCATATTTTCAGACTGGACCCTTTCCATACTTTTAAGCACAGTCAACCATGAAACAGATACATATAACTCACTGACAGATATCAGTAAACCCAATCGAAACGGATGATTTCTTACCACGGACAATAAACCTAGTTTGCATACGCGCTTTCCTTTCTTTGATGTCGCGTATATATGCTCTTCCTTCCATATAAACCGGCGTATACTTCAGTACAAATTACAAAGCTAATTTTATTGCGCATACACGCTTTCTCTTCAGCAAAGCCGTGTATATACGCGCTTCCTCTTCGGCGAAGTAGCGTATAGATCTTAATCTACGGAAAGTGCATGCTTCTTCGGATCGGGACATTAGATTCAGATTAAACCCTTTACTTGACCTGAGATTTGCCTCATCCACAAATCTAATCACTCCATAAACGAGATCTATGAAATACAAGTACATTTCAGATCTAGAAATCCACTTCATCATTTCTTTATGAGTGCATCATAGATTGGATAAATTGGCAAACCTTTACCCTTTCCATACGGATATACTTCATAGAGAAGTATTCATTCAAGCTTCATTGTCTTATACACGCTCATGTTTTGCACAATGAATTTCTTCTCTTTATATAGGTTTACCTTTTTTCAATACCATGAGCCCCTTTTTCAATACCATGAGCCAAAACAATACCACTTGAGCCAAAACTACATTGCACTTGATGGTATTCTGCAGACGAGGTCATATAGATGAATCATTACTCGATACCAATGGGTCAATACCATGGTGGTTACCCCTGGTTTTGCACTTTTTGAGCGCTTTTGCCCATACGCGACTTGGCACGTTGTTTCCCGCGTGCATACGCGACTTCTCCTAGACAGATCCGCATATGCCTTGAAACATACTCTTTTCATCATAGATTTAGCACATGCTAAATTCCTTTCTTCATTGCCTTCTGTACTCACTGTAGATACATCAGATTTAGATCATCAAGACATATTCTATCGAGCACAACTTCATCAAGTAAGTTGCCATCATTTTCATCAAGTGGGTTTCCATGCAAGGACAACACTTAGCATTAACAAACATCATTTCATATCAGATTTACATCATTTACCAAGTCCATCAAGTCAAGAATAACTTCATCAGGTGGATTTCCATCAAGGACAACACATGTCAATAGTCGCATGTCTTCATCTTCATTCAGTGGGTTGCCATCAAGGACAACACTCTGCATCATATTGCCAACAGTATCCAATTCCACACACATATAATTCTTAACTCTTATCGCAGGAGGCAAAATAATATATATATGTACACATGAAAAATTAGACATAAATAAAACACTAAGATATTCATCCTCATATTGTATTTTAACTATTTCCACTTAAAACAAAATCATTATCCATGCGTGAATTGAAATAAAATTTTCAGCTAGTCGAACAAAGTGGCTTGGGAAATATCTAGGAACCATGCACCTTCCACCCAACCATCAACTGTCTCCTGTAGTCCTTCCTGAGCCAAGATCTTATTTCCTTCACGAAACTCTTCCCCCCTCCCCCTCCCTTGATTCCTAGGTGGCTCCTTTTATATTTTTTTTCTTCCCAACATATTTTAGTAGTGTCATGCTTTAAGTTTTGCCAATCTTTTTCCTCGGCCATTTTGCTTTATTTTATGCAAAAGAGATATTTTTATTTTTCTTTAAATCACGTTTTATTTTATGTGATGCTTTATTCCACCCCACCTAATATTTCTCTCAAACTAAGTGATTAACATAAACTTTCTCTCCCATTATATTAATTTAATTTCTTTTATTTTTTTCCTCCTATGGGTTTTTTAGGAGACTTTTAGGGAAGGTCCATCTTTTGGACTTGACCACCAAAAAAATTTCTTAGATCGAAAGAAGTCTTATACACTCTAGTGCTCTTTCTTGGATATTTCCAAGAAATTTATTTATAATCTAAAAAAAATAAAAAATTAATTGCATCATCACATAAGTCTCATAATGGCTTTCATCGCCATTAAATCAAATAATTGTTCAATGACTAAAAACAGTAACTATATAAAGATAAAGGACATAGGGGGTGTTACATATTCTCCCGCTTTTAATAAATCATCGTCCTCGATGTTTCCTCAATCCCAAATTTTTCTTAATATGGACAGGAAATGCCTCCTGCATTTCATCTTTCACTTCTACAATAGTCTCTTTAGTACTAAGTGCTTCTATTTCACTTTATTTTGCGCAATGGCTCAGTTTTGAAGTTCAACATACTCTTATATTCATTTCATGCTCCTTCCCTAGCATGTTTTATACATGCTAAATGGGTGATTCTTATTTTTGTTCTTGTATTCCACTAAAAGAACATCCACTTGCATCCCAACAACACTATCCACATGCACCCAACAAGGTGAGAATTATTGACATTTAATCACCATTATGTCAAATGATGTGGTCATCATTTAATGTGAAATTCAAAATATGGAATTGCAATGTTTCCTTTCATATCACTTACACAAAGGAAATAATAATTAATGGGCTTGTATCATTATATTTTGTGTTGTTATTTTGGTACCATCACATGAAATACATATATTTCATGCATACTTAGGAGTAGGACAACCTACTATCTCCGACCTTTTATGGTTGTTATATTTTTCCAATTTCGTTCCAAGATGGACTTAGTCAAGTCAATCCTGATTGTTCTGCCACTTATTTCTATACCTTTCCATAAGCCCAAATAGATATGAAAAAAAATAATTCATAATACCAATATAGGTAATTAAGGAATATCTTGATACACTTAAGGTTCAGGGTTAAGATGACAAAATGTAATCTTCCAAATCTTCATCACTTCTTTTCCTTTTTACACCTTATCCACTATTTGCTTTTGCTCTCTTAAGCTTTCCAACTTGTCTTGTATAAAAATTATGTGCATCTTACTCTTGTGTATAACCATAGAGCCCATTCCATTAAAATTTCTATGTGCAACAACACACAACATGTTAGCATCATTATTTTCATCAATTATATAAATTTTCACACCTTTGTGTATATTATGTATATTAAAACAATGGATTACTAGAAAAATTTAAGTTAAGGGGTTTTATCTTTCCATCATGGTCATGGTTGAGTTGTTAAAAAACAAATTTTATCTTAATATTTTGCCACTTTATGAGGTTATTCCAAGAATTCCTATCCCATTCCCATTCTATCCAGGGACTTCATTCCAATCAACCTATTTTGCGATAATATTTTTTTCTATTAGTTAAAATAAATAAATAAATTATACTTTGTGGAGTTTATAACGAAAAAAAAATATTTGTCTTTGATCCCATATAATCTTGAGACCATTTTATTCCTAAGGCTAATGTCAATCGAGGATCTCCCTTTCCCTTCTTGGGGTTTATTACAATTCTACTTAATAAATTTACATGTTTCCACTCTTTATTTTAATTTTGATATACTGTACTCTTATCCATTTTTGTGCAAGGTTGATGGTTCCTACATCTTTTCAGCACTATCATTGTGTTCCTTCATGTTTTTTTTTTTCTAGTTTCTTGAAGGAGTTAAAATAATATTATTCCTATTATTTTCTACTTGATGACCTCCATTTTTATTTTCATATTTTATTATTTCTTGGGATTGGTTTTTCCTTTAACCATAATTTACGGCGATATTCTATTTTTTCCCGTGTTTTTTTTTTATCATATATTTAGGTCCTTCCCATATGTGGCTATCCCATTTTCCTAAGGTGTCCCTTTTTTCAAATCATTCTCTTGGTTAGTATTTATTTACCTTATATTTCCTATATCTCCAAGGACCATTTCATCCATATAGTTTACTCAGCAAGAACATTTTATTTTTCCAAGACAATTGAATTTCCCCTTAAGGATATATATATATATATAGTTGGGTTTCCAAATATCGGAACTTAAAATTTGTAGTCCATCCATAATTCTTATCAGTCCTATAGAACAAGCATGTTAAATACATCTATGGTGGTTGGTTCTTAGCCATAAGGTGATAATATTTAGAACACGTGTTTCATTTATGTTATTAGCATTTATTTTCTTGATAACAAATGTTTCAATTTTACCAATATTAATATTAACTATGCTCAAGAAGAATTGCCTTTTTAATACACGTCGTATCATGCTACCTTATATTTCCAGGTTATTGGTTCCTAATCCATCCTTTATGCTCCCTTTTATTATACCCATAATATATTCTATACCACAATTCATATAAAATAATTTTCTATAAGGTTTTTGTGCCACTTTACTATGGCTAATGAACCTCTAGAACTTACCAACGACTTTTATAATGAGATGGTCTGCAAATTTTCCATTCCACTATATCCCTTACTCAATAGAATAGTGGCATGCATCATGATGACATGAAATTATTCCTCCTACTATCATAGGATTATAAATATGTATTTAGTTATTTTTCTTATTTTTGGGATTCCTTCATCGTTGTGTGTTTAATCTTATCTTTAACAATTAAACTCATTTTTTAACTTAATATTTTTGTTATCAGTGAACTACCTTACCTCGGAATATGCTTGAGTATTACTTGTTTCATGGAGTCTGTAACAACTAATTATTCAATATTTATTCTATTATCACACTTATAATACTCTGTTTTTCCTTTATGTACTCTACATTGCAAGGTTCACTACCAAATATGGAAAAATAGGTGATATTTTCAGTTTCCATATTGTATTAATAGGTTTATTCTTTCCATAGGTTATACATCTTGTACATATATATATTCTTTTAATACTTTCACATAAAATTATTGATACAATTTGATGCTATAAAAAATACATACATATATATTTTTGTTTCGGGTAAGTTATACTTCATCTCATTTTTTCCCACATTTTCCTCCTATCTCAAAAATTCTATTATTGACCACCTTTCTTTTTATAAGCTTTAGATTTAACCTATAAGAGATCACCCTTCTTAGATGATTCCCTTATCTATGAGGCATCCAGACCATATATAATAATAATAAATTTCCAAAGTCCATATACTATTTTACGTAACGAAATAGCCATAAGATAAATTATCATTGTATCCCTATATCCCTATACCCATTCTTTGCATTACATCAATATTAGTTACTAACCTCCTTTAAAATACCCTCCTTAAACTCTTCACAAAAACCTTTATTCAGTTTTCTTTGTACTATCATTACCTTTAGAATCAAGAATGTGATCACTTGTTTTTTTATTGTATACTGTAAATCTTCTCAGATACAAGTTGAGGTTGACTTAAAGAGGTGGCCTCTCTTTATATAGGGAGTAACATTTTTGTTGTGTTATTGAACTTGACTCTGCAACCATTTTTAATCCCCTTTATACTATTTTTATTTCTTGTTAATGTACAAGGTGTTTTGACGAGTCATAGTACTTGACACTAAGAAAACACATTTGTGTGAAATATTTAGGCAAAATTCATAGATTCATTACATCTCACCCTACTAGGGTGCATTAGATTGTACTCACTTTAACTGTTAATGCAATCTCTTTTAACTCGTTAAACCTAATGTTTTATAATACTATAGTTATTTCATCCTAGTTGTAGATATAACATCATATTACTGATATCCTTCTTCCTTAATGTATTCATTAATTGTTTTATTACTAATTAGTATAGTTTCGAAGTCTTTTACTAATTTCACCAATTATACTCTAGAAGGGGACACTTCATCTCCTATTCACACCTGGGTCTAATCTAGTTGATGCTTATTCCTATCTTACAAGATTCGGTTGGCCCATAAGTTTAAATTTTGAACCTACAAGTGTGTTACCATATGTAACAAACCCAATTTCCACCTAAATATATATTTTTATTTATTTTAATATATATATTAATTTGTTCCATCCTATTGACATTTAATTCTTTATTACCCTTTTTATGAATAAAATATATTATTTTTGGATATATGAACTTTCAGTCCTCTTATTATCTGCACAACCCATTCTATTATTTCCCATAGCCGTGTACAACTTTTATTTGAATTCTATTGCACATTTTCTACATAATTCCTTCCATTGCAATGTATTAACTCGGTCCTCTCTCAAAATAATTATGATAGTTACCAGGTTCATTCCTTGTACACGCAAGGCGTTTGGTTATAATGGTGGATCCTTACCATACTTTGATGTAACATTTATTTATGTATGTCTTTACTTTCCTCTACATATATATTTTTACCTTCACCTTATTCATGTCATTTTAACCATGTGATAACTCCTTTATTTCATGTGATTGGGGTATATGAGGTCGGTTGTCAGTAGAGATCGTGGCCTGCCCTATACACTTGGCACTCTGAGATATGAACCAAACAGTTTTATCCCATGCAGTCCATCTGACCTCTTGTACTAGCACACTCTCAACAATGGTGATCTCAGTTGTGATATTAGAGGATTGATATCCACTAGGGTTAACCGAAATGATTTATCCTACTCCTTCTATCTTATTCGACTTCATGTGTTCCTTGTCTTTACCAGAGTGTCTCTTTGTGGTTTAGCCAGGTAATTTTTAGGAAGGATTGGGTCTTTACAGAAATTTATGCATCTATGGAACTTGTAACATGGAACCATGAATGCCTATAACCTTATGGTATATTTGGATATTTCTAGTTACGCGGTAATCCCTAAAAGCCTTTTTTTTCCTATTTATTCTATTTCTCCATCACAGTCCTTAAATTTTAATGAAGTTATTTCATATCTATGTCAATATCTTATGTCGGTGTGTCCAGCGTATTTGGTTCAAGCTATGGAACTATTTATTGTAGGCCATATAAGGTAATCTCATTCCAGCCCATATTTTTTATTCTGTGTGGGAATCACGGTTAATCTTACCTTCTTAGTTTTCTTTGCTCTATTTGTTTTTTGTTATTCTAATTTTAACTAGTATTTCTCTGTTACCTCAGGGTAATCTTAGGATTTTTCATGTTCATAACCTCTCGGCGTTGCTCAGAAATGCCTCTATGACTTCCTTGGGGTTATTATCAATGAATCTCATGCAGATAATTTTTCCTTTTCCTGCTTTAATGAGTATTGTCTGGGTAATGTTTTCGTTAACCGGTTTGGAGTCATCTCCTATTCCATATAAATAGTTTCATAATATGGTGTTAACTTAATATGCAGGGTAACTAAAAATTATGTTTCCTTATTCGCTGTTATGCAATATAGGTAGTTGTTTTCCTAAAAGCATTCCTTCGATGATTTATTATTAGTTCTTTTGAATTTCTTCCAAATGTTTCGGGGATTAAGTGAAATTGACTCTAGTCTTAGGGAAGAGTCTCTAAAAGGGTTTTTTTTTCACCTTTGGTCATTATCCATTTGTGCGTTCTTGTTGGAATACTTATGTTCTAGATTTTCACTTTCTGAGGTATAACCTTTGTAATTTTTGGCTTATTTTTCTTAGAGTATTTTATTTTAATTAGGGTTAAATTTATGTTTTCGACTTTTTATTCTAAAAATTCCTATAATATTTTCAAACGAGTGTTAAAGAATGATATATTCCTTTTTAATCTATTTAGTAGAAGGCCTTCCCCGGGTTTGGTTTCGAGACTCAAGGGTTCCTCCTTTCAAACGTCGGATTTCCTTTGGTAATAACATAAATTCTTTGCAAATGAATTTGATTCTAGTAGCACAAATAATTTTATCTCTTTTTTTCATTAGTTGGCCCTCCCCATGACTAGTGCACACATGTATTGGAATAAAGTTGTTGCCTCACATATGAACAAATATATAATTCTTTTCTTCTTTTTTTCAGAATCTATTCTTCCTTCCTATTATTAATTTTCTTAATGTGTGAGTGATTCAGACCCTGGCCTTTAATATTTGTGTAGGTATATTTGGAGAAGGATGAAAATGTTTGCTCCACTTGGGTTAAAGTTGTTTTCTTCAACTCGGTGACTCTTTCTTTGTTGACCTATAGTTCAGTCATCTTTCGATTCCCATCCTATGTCGAGGCCCACAATTTATAGAGAGGGCTTCTTTCTAGTTTTTCATAATAATTTGGTCAACCCTATTATGGTTTAGTACAAAAATTTGATACGTTGATTGTTTTCATAATTGAGGATGACGACCAATGTGTCTTGAATGTATTAACTTCCCATTATAATTTGGATTAATATATCTGCACTATATTTGTTCAATTCATAATTTATTTCTTTCTAGGCATATACAATATATTGGTACACCATATGTAAAATTTGTGTATATATATTCTCTATGATATACACAACTCATGACTATGTTATTCCTCACTTTTATTTTCATCTATAATTTGTTTTCTCAGTTCCCTTGCAATTTACTTTAGTTAACTAGAAAAACACTTTTCCATGGGTAGTCCCTCACTATAATATTAGTGTAAAGTGTTTCCTTGGTTGGTTGGAAATATGTTGTATTTTTTTTACCTAAATATTAGAGTTCTATTTCTCAAAATACAATTCATAAGTATTTTAGGATATTTTTCCAAACAAGGCTAATTACTCTTCTTATGAACTTATTTCAAACCATTGGTTCAGACGTAACTCTTCTTACCTTGTTGTAACCCATTTTTTATTATCTTGAATTTGATATGGACAAACTATCCATTTGCATATAGCATATAGTATAGTGGATGCATTTATTTTTGTCATGCATTGTTTTTTATTCTTCCTATGTTCTACCTTCAACTCATTTCCCTTATACTGTTGCTTTTAATATACCTCTTTAATTACGAAGGAATATCTACTTCATAAAAGTAGTATTTTCTTGATAGACTTATCTATCTAAGCCTTACAACCAGAATGCATAATCAATTAAGAAAATATGAAGTTCATGGGAAACTTTAGGTTTCCTCTTTCAGAAGGTAATGGCCCCCTATTGGATATGCATATTTCCTTCAAATATTATGGGTGAAATTTCAGAATATGCTAGTTTAATTAATTAACTTCTAACTTGTTATAATTCTTTTGTTTTTGAAATGTAGCATACTTGTTCATACTTCTCATTTTTTTAGTGGAAATCATCCCAACAGTTTAATAAATAATGTTATGAGTCAATATTTCTTCTTACGATACTTCCACCCTTGATCCTTATTTTCCTTCTACGTACGTCTTAATTTATTTTTCTACCATTTCATGAATAGCGTACAATGTTAATTCATACTGTTTATCTTAACCCATTCTATAGGTGCACACTTATTTCTCCAAGTAAATCTCTCCTTATCAAATAATAACCATCCATCACTCTTGTTAGTTTATATAAAAAATATTTCATTGGCTATAACACTTTAATGTATGCATATTCCATATTCAATTCGTATCTGAATACACGATAGATTTATATAGGTATTTAGATACATGTTTTCATACTTTAGTTGTGATACCATTCATTATTCTCTTCCTATTGACGTATTCATTGTAGACTTGTTAAACATCAACTTATGCGTGTGTGTATGTGTGTGTGTGTGTGTGTGTGTGTATTAACTCTTATCGCAGGAAGCATATTAAGATATGTACACATGAAAAATTAGACATAAATAAAACACTATTATTTTCATTATCTTATTGTAGGTTTAACTATTTCAACTTAAAACAAATTCATTATCCATGCGTGAATATAAATAAAATTTTCAGCTAACTGAACATAGCTGCTTGGGAAATATCCAGGAACTGCACATGCTCCACCCAACCATGAACTATCTTCTGCAGTTCTCCCCAAGCCAAGATATTCTTGCCTTCGGGAACCCCCCCCCCTCCCCCTTGATTCGTAGGTGGTTCCTTTTATATAATTTTTTTCCTAGCATATTTTAGCAGTGTCATGCTTAAGGTCTTCCAACCTTTTTCCTAGGCCTTTTTGTTTTATTTTTTCGAAGAAATATACTTTTACGTTTCTTTAAAGCATGCTTTTCTCTCTCACGATGATTTATTCCACCCAACTTAGTATTTCTCTCCAAGTGATTATCATAATATTTCTCTCCCATTGTTGGTGTCGGAGTGTGAATGAACTATTCCACCTTTTCCACATTAGTTTATCAATATAGGTGCATACATTATTTCAAAGTAACGTGCAAGGTGTATGCAGGACCAATGGCACAATTCGATATTGATCACATATTAAAAAATTAAAACAATCAAAACTATTGTAACAACAATTAAATATAAATTGCAAAATTATAAAATCATTCACATCAATTGAAGAACATACTGAAACAACAGTTAGAATAATCAAACAAAAATGAGAAAGCAAACAAAGGAAATAATGTAGCACATGATGACAAGAGGGGGCCCAACTCTCTCACCACGGTTGAGGTAAACTCACAGCTTAAAGATGGAACAACAAAATGACTTGCATTCAATTAATAAAAAGTCTTATGTTACAAAATTGGTCTCTTGCAGGCTAACTCCTATTCACAGTCCAGAGACCCTTCTTATACAAATTTTCAGAAAACCCCCGTCTTCCCAATCTTACAAATATACAATTGTTACAATGGCCAAACTAGTTGACGAGATAAAACCAAGAAAGGTATGAAATGGATCTAGGGTAGGTTTGGATCTATTGTGTTGTTACAACATATGAAAATAATGCTAAGACTTCAGAGTTGCTTCCATAACTTTGCAAATGCGAACTTTTAACTGCAAGATCTGTAGAAATAATAGAATTAATATTTGGGTAGGCAAAATCTCCATGACTATTACTACATTAATCAAACATTACATATAAGATAGTGGAAATGGATTTAACTCATGTGTTTAAAACAATTAATGATACAAATAGATAGAAGAGTGCATGAAAATAGAAGAGAAAAGTATGCAGATTTGGTAGCAAACATCTCCCCCCCAACTGCTCTATATGAATGTCCTCATGAAGCTCATCCTTTTCTCAGATTTGGGATGGAATGACCGTGGTTGGCATGAAGCTAAGTGAGGACATATTCTTCAGCCATCTATGTTCCAGGGGGTTTATATCCCTCTATTAGAACAACATGCTTCCACCAATATTTGCTGACATTGTATGCGGGAGTATATTGATCTGTTGGCAACCAAATAAGAGGGAACTGAAACCTTAGTCCCATCCACCGAACCCCAAAAGTTTAAATACATGCAACAAAACACGACACTCTTTCTAATGCTTGTGCAAAATTGGGTGCTCCAAAAGGTTCCCGATTTCTGATAGCTGAAGATGACAACATCCACCTCCTTTGACAACTGTCAAGAGCTTCATCTCAAAAACTTATCACCTATCTAATACAAAGGTTAGCACACCATTTCTAGGTTGCCAGCATATGTTCCTTATCTCCCTCAATCTGTAAAAAGGTAAATTTATTATTATAAATACTTTTTTCCTGGCCATGCTCTCTCCTTATCATCAGTGGCCTTGTAACTTGATTTTATTCAAATGTATCATAGGCCTTCTTCCATTTAACCTGATTGATAGTGTAGGAGGTGAAGGCTCTCAGGTGAATATCCCCCACAAATAGAACAGGATTAAAGGCCCGATCATGCTTCAATAAATAATCATACATTTAAATTTCCCACATTAAGTTCTATCTTATGTTATAATGAATTTTCAAAATATAGAGGAACTGTATCAGATCCTCAATCTCATTGATAATTTCCTTATATATACTTTCCAAGCAGAATAAAAGGAACGACTTATGAAGGAATAAAACATAACTATGGGCAGGAGTTCTACAGGCCATTACCTACTGTGCTAAGGTAAACATCTTCTCCTTATATGCTCTCAGCATTTGCACTTGTTCTTCTAAATCCTCCATCTTACCTTGTTATTTCTCCTACCTCTACTGTGCTCTATCTAACTGGTCTATATACCCAGTAATAATCTAGATAGCCTGCTCTCAAACCCTCTTTGTCTCCTTCTTATGTACGTTTGCAGAATATTTCCATTTCTGAATTTCAACAGCCAAGAAGAATTCTCAGGCTTCAAACAGATGTTCAATCGGACCACTCTGTGTAGCAGCAAAGGAAACATCAATATTAGGTTGTATGGCCTTCCATTTATATAATTTTACCTTTTTCTTCAACTGAGATACTTTCTTTCTCAACTTCTGAACTTCCTTCTTCAACTGCATGTTCTCGTTAAACTGAAGCTGATACTTTTTCTTGAGAGGTATTCTCCTACTTTCACATTGTTCTATCCATTCTTGCTTAATAATGAATTCATCTCCTAGCCCTACATCAGATTGAGGAGGTGGTGAAACATTGTTAATAGCATCAACTAGATTTTATGTTAGGTCTTCCTCACTCAATTCCCTTTCTTTGGGAGCATTCTCCTTTTCTTTCTTCCTTACCTAAGGAAATTTTTTCACCTAGTCAGTGCTTTCGTCAGTGATTCTCTACTCTGGTGTTTCCAAAAAATCCCCTTTTCCCTTTTGGGCTTCTATGTTAGGTCCCTATATTACTAGTTTAGTCCCTTATTGTTATTAGTGTAGCCCCCTTATTGTTATTGTTGTACCCCTGTAACCCAAATATTGTTATTATTGTGCCATTACATTATTATTGTTAGGTCGGCTAGGATTATATTGTGGCCCCATTGACTCCTATATATAGAAGGAGGTTTTGGTCATTTGTATCATCCAAGAATTTTTCACTTACGTAATGTTTTGGAGGTTTCCCCCTCGAAGTGGCTGATTTTTAAGGCATTGATCTCTCTTTTATTCTATTTTTGGAGCTAGTTTCATAACATTTTGTATCAAAGCTTTGGATTCTAGGGTATCGCTGCTCCAAACAGGTCATTGTGGAATTTTCGCTATAAATATTTTTCTATGAAGGTTCAGAAGCTTAAAATTTTATAGAGTGAAGTTGAAATCCTGAGGAACCTCGTGGAAACATTTTAGATCTTGGTTCACAATAATTTTGGAGATATGAACTATTTAAGTTAGGGATTTTTGCGGGCACCTAAATTTAACCTAAATAGGTCATCGTGGGATTTTCACTATAATTTTTTTTCTTTGAGAGTTCAAAAGATGAAATTTTTACAAAGAGAACCTACAATCATGAGGAACGTGGTGAAAAAATTTCATAACTTGATTCATAATATTTTCGGAGATATGGTCTATGGAAGTTATGGATTTTTCAGGCTCCCGAATTTCATCTCAAAGAGGTGACCATGGGAAAATCATCATAACTCTCTCTCTCTGAGCATTGGGTTGGAATTTTGTAAAAAGTGGCCACAAGTACACAGACAGTAATTTCCCCTGTATCAATTTTAGAGCCGAAGGAGGAAATAGTGACATGTGGCACATCGTAAAATGTCACTCTCTTGAACCAATCCATAATTAGGTAATTGTGGTAGATTTGGCATAACTTTGTCTTTAAGAATCCAAATCATGTTAGACCTCTGGAATTTGAAAGAATATTTAGAGGGCTACAATAGGGCCCAATTTCATATATTTAAGATCTGAAATCACAGAGATAATTCAGTTTCAATATCGAGCTCCTGAAAAGCAAGAAAAGAGTGTGTATTTGTTTTCAAATTGCATAAGTCTTGTGTGAAAAATCAGTTTGAATTGTTTCGAAGGGCATATTTTAGAATATATATTAGTATCAGGTTCTAAAAATGACACTAAAAATAATTTAACACCCATTAAACCTTTATAAGTATCTACTATGACTCATGAAGACGAAGAACAACAACATGACATGTCAAAATTACAAGAGAAAGTGCACCAAATTTCACTCTCGTAAAGAGCAACAAAAAATGAAATGAAAGTTTTGAAGAAAGGCATGGAAGCTAAGATGGATAGCATGGAAGCTGGCATGGAAGATAAGATGGATGAAATGAAAGAAAACATGGAAAACATGAATAATGATCTAAAAGAAGACATGGAATGTTTGACAAATTTGATACAAGAAATGTTTCCTAATGGCGAAAAGATAGTAGAGGAAACTCATGATGAGAACAAAATAAATGTTAATCGTGATTTTATAAACTCTAATGTTGGATGGAAGAATCACCATATTCAAAATATGGATATGAGGAAGTTTGATGGCAAGGATCCTGTAACAAGGATACTACAAATGGAGCAATATTTTGATCTCAATAACGTGCAAAACACACAAAAGGTATGCATTGCAACTCTAGATTTAGAACATAATAAATTTTTATGGTATCGATGGCTTTTCTCTCATAAAATAAATTTCACTTTGTCAATTTTTACGGAGGAAATGATAGCACATTATGAGCATACAAAGAGAAACACCTTCTTTAGCCAATTGATAAATCTCAAACAAAAGGGTTCAGTGGTGGAGCACATTGAGTACTTCCAAAAATTGAATATAAGGGTAACTGATATTCCAAAGGAACACAAGATTGATGTCTTCATAGGGACTTTAAAGGATAACATCCAACATGAAGTTCGCGTTTGAGCATCTGATTCATTAGAGAAGGCATTCAGATTTGCAAAAAAAATTGAATGTAAAATTATGGAAACAAGGAAGCCTACCACTCACATCTATAAATATGGAAGTGTTGCTACTCCTATACTTACAGAACCTACAAGGTCGACACCACAAAAATTGGAAGAAAAAAGAGCAAAAGGGCTTTTCTATAGTTGTGATAGAAAATACACTAAAGGTAATAAGTGTGCTGAGATGAAATTATTTTACATAGATTATGAAGAGGAGGAAGAATATGAACAAGAAACTTCAAAAGAAGAGGATATACACTAGGAACCAATGCTAGAAGAAGAAGAAGAAATGAGTCCGACCATATCGTGTAATGCATTGGTAGGTATTACCACTCCTCAAAATCTCAATATAGAAGGACATATCAAGAAGAAAAAGGTAATAGAGTTGATGGATTTGGGTAGTACCCATAATTTTATTCATAGTATAGTACCCAACGAATTGAATTGTTTCCTATACCCAGCACCAGAATATGAAGTAATGGTTGCAAATGGAGGAACTATAAATTTCTGTGGAAAATTTTGTAAATTCAAGCTAACCATGGGGGAATATGTATTGAATAGTCCAATGGTTTCCATTCCAATGGGAGGTGCTGATATTTTACTAGGAGTACAATGGCTACAATCTTTGGGGACAATATCTTTTAATTTTCAAGAACTTTTCTTGAAATATTTTTTGGAAGGAAAGGAATTCGAATTATGGGGTATCGCAAGGAAGACGTGAAAGATAATAATCTCTAAAGTCATGACAAAGCTTCTAAAGAAAGAACAATGAAGCCTAATTGCACAATTATGCTCACTAGAAGTTCCAACATCAAAATCATCTATTTCTCCAGATCCCCAAAAAGTCTTGGAAAATCATTCCAAGATGTTTGAAACTCCCAAAGGACTCCCACCTATTCGTGATCATGATCATGCTATTCATTTGATTCCAGGAAGTGTTCCTCCAAACATCAAGCCTTATAGATATCATTATGTCCAAAAGAGCGAAATTGAACATATGATTGCAGAAATGTTAGAGGCTAGTATAATTCAACCCAGTCAATGTTCTTTCTCTTCTCCAGTAGTATTGGTGCACAAGAAGCATGGATCATGGCGCATGTTTCTAGATTATAGGGAGCTCAATAAGATCACCATTAAAGATAAATTCCCCATTCCTGTGATTGATGAATCATTGGATGAATTTCATGGAGCAATTTATTTTACAAAGTTGGATATTCGCTCAGTATATTATCAAATTAGAATGAAGACTAAAGATATTCCGAAAACAAAATTTTGAACTTATGAGGGTCATTAAGAATTTTTGGTCATGCCTTTTGGCCTTAACAATGCACCTTCTACATTTCAAGGGTTGATGAATTCCATTTTCAAACCCTTCCTTAGAAAATTCATTCTAATATTTTTTGATGATATACTAATCTACAACAGGTCTTGGAAGGATCATGTTCAACATGTTGACAGGGTGCTTAAACTATTGCAAGAGAAATAATTATATGCAAAAACATCCAAATTTTTCTTTGGAGTACAAGAGGTGGAATATTTGGGTCATATTGTATCTCATGAGAGTGTTAAGGTAGACCCTAACAAAATTAAAGCCATTAAGGAATGGAAAGTCCCCACAACCATAAAGCAGTTGCGAGGATTTCTCTAGTTAATAGGGTATTATGACAAGTTTGTTAAGAATTATGGGAGAATAATAGCACCTCTAACAACATTTTTGAAGAAAGATGCATTTTCATGGACTCCTGAAGCAACTAAGGCCTTTGAATATCTTAAAGAGGAAATGTGCCTAGCACCTTTCTTAGATACATCAGACTTCACAAAACTCTTTATTGTGGAATGTGATGCCTCGGGAAATGGAATTGGTGTTGTTTTAATGCAAGAAGGAAGCCCCATTGCTTTTGAAAGCTGTCCAATCAAAGGAAAGTATTTACATAAAGCTATTTATGAGAAGGAAATGTTAGCAATACTACATGCACTAAAGAAATGATGACCTTACCTAATGGGAAGACACTTCAAGGTAAAAACTGATCATGATAGTCTTAAACACCTTTTGGAACAAATACTATCTTCAGAAGAGCAACAAAAATGGGTCACAAATATGTTGGGTTATGACTTTGAAATAGTATACAAAAAAGGGAAGCTAAATGTTGTTGCAGATGAACTCTCAAGAAATAATGAAGAGGTGGAAGCATTGCTTTGTGCCATTTCTATTATCCAACCAGATTGGATAATCAAAGCGAGGGATGAATGGAAGAAAGATGAATAAGTGTGGACACTCATTCAAAATTTGCAGCAAGATCTTAGTACATCTGATACATTTTGTTGGAAAATGATTCCTTATGGTACAAAGATCACTTATATATTTGTAAGAATTCCCAACTAAAAAAAAATATTCTTTTGGAATTGCACACTTCTCCTTTAGGAGGACACTTGGGATTTTTAAAAACTTACCTTAGGGTGAAGAAATAATTTTTTTGGGATGGCCTTAAATCTCATATTCAAAATTTTGTGACGGAATGTTTGGTTTTCCAACAAAATAAAGTTGAGACAATTAAGACCCCGAGTCTTCTAAAACCTTTATCCATTCCAAGTCAACGTTGGGAGGATATTTCAATGGATTTTATCACAATTTTACCTAAGTTTGAAGGAAAGAGTGTCATCATGGTGGTAGTTGATATACTTACCAAGTATGCACACTTTTGTGCATTGTCACATCCATTTAAATAAAGTACAGTTGCTACTACATTTATGGACACAATTCAAAAGCTACATGGAAACCCAAAGATTATTGTGAGCGACAAAGATCCCATTTTTAATGGAAATTTTTAGACAGAGTTATTTTCTTGCTTGGGTACTCAATTAGCTCATATCTCATCTTATCATCCTCAATCCGATGGTCAAACTGAGATAGTGAATAAATGTTTGGAAGTATATCTTCATTGTTTTATATATGATAAAAAAACACAACGGGTCAAGTGGTTACCTATCGTTGAATGGTATTATAACACTTCCTTCCATACTGTAGCAAAAATGACCCCATTTATGGCAGTTTATGGATATCATCCATTGCCCATCATATCATCTTTATGAGAAAACTCTAAGGTTTAAGCAGTGGAAGATCAGATCGAGCATCAACAAGAAGTTCTCCAAATATTAAAGGATAACCTTAGTTTGGCACAAAATTGAATGAAACAACAGGCATATCAACATCGCAGCGAGAGAAGTTTTGATGTAGGAGATTGGTTATTCTTACGGCTACAACCATACAAACAAATCTCCCTCAAGAAAGCTAAGAAGGATAATAAATTATCGCCAAAGTGCTATGGTACTTACAAGTTTTTGCAAAAGATGGGTACTATGGCACCAAATTTGAGCTTCCTGCTTCTACGCGAGTGCATCCAGGTTTCCATGCTTCATGCTTAAAGAAGGTTATAGGTGAAAATATTCCAGTTGAAACAATATTTCTAGAACTTTATGAGGAAGGAAAAGTCATCTTGGAACCTGAAGCGGTCACGGAAACAAGAACTCGACAGCTACGAAATTGATCAATTTCCTAGTATCTCATCATGTGGAAGAACTTACCCACTAAAGATTCTACATGGGAGGATGGGAATTTTATACAGAAGCACCCAGAGCTACTCAAGTGTTTAGGACAATACTTTTTTTGAAGGAGAGTGGCATGTTAGGTCCCTATATTAATAGTTTATTCCCTTATTGTTATTAGAGTAGCCCCCTTATTGTTATTGTTGTACCCCTATAACCCCAATATTGTTATTATTGTGCCCTTAAATTATTATTGTCAAGTTGGCTAGGATTATATTTTGGTCCCATGGACTCCTATATGTAGAAGGAGGTTTTGGTCATTTGTATCATCCAAGAATTTTTCATTTATGTAATTTTTTGAAATCGAGCTTCACAAAGTTCTTCCTAGGAAACTTGAAATCGAGCTATTACATGCATAACCAATAAATGAAATAGTCCATGATTGGATAGGACTACCATCACCTGGCGCGAATTCCCAACAGACTATTCCATGTGTTGAAGTTGTTTCAATAAAAAGAAAGGTATGTTTAAATAATGAACCTATGCCTGCGGGAATCGAAGGCGAGCCAGAATTTTGAAATGGTACTTGAAAAAAGTTGTAGACCATCCTTCGCAGGTTATGTATTTCATCACGAAGCCTTCTACCTCATTCCATGCATACGATACAGATTTACAGTCATACCCTCTCCCATACTGAGCAACGCTTCCTCCTGTCTATATAAATAGTTCAGGAAATTCTAGAAGGGGAATTCTCCGAGCAAACCACTATTGACCTTGTTTTCTTAGCCCACTAACTTATGTGATGGCTTCTTCTATGACAGGAATTTATATTCCTATGACTCGAGAGAAATTCCCATTTAAATTTAGCGCAAACTCCATCATAATTCCCTTGTCAAATCCCTGCAATATATTAAAATAGATATCCCATCCTGCATTGACGAAAACTTGCCACACATTTGCATTTCTCTGGACCAAGATTGTATCTTTAGGTTCATGCGGCACAGCCAGTCTGCCCACCCTGTGGAGACTGTAACAACACTTTGCATGCAGAAAATTGTCGAGAAGGGTGACAGCTACCAAATTTGGCAAAAATAGCATGGTGAAAAATGAGGTGAAATAACGATAAATACGACAGGTGATTTCTCAGGAAACGAAGAAAATCATGGAAAATTATGGTAAGTGTGATGAATTATATAGTAATTATTTCGCATGAGTTGGAAAGGATTGATCAGTTGGAAACATGTGCATGTTGCTAATCCCAATACATATTAGTGATTATACGGAATATGGTAAGGATGATGGAGCATACCAACAACATGAGGTTTTAATAATTACTTTGGAATAATCATTGGTATGGTTTAATTGTGTTGTCTTTTAGTTATGATGGTACCCCCCCCCCAACTTAAAAATGGGCGTCCACGGCATCATGTCTTATCGATGGAATATTTAATTAAATCCATAAGAGTCAAAAGGAGACGTACCTAGCGACCTACCCGAGGGAAGTGACAGTTGGCAGAATAACAAAATAGTAATGATGTGAACGGAGTAAGAACATCATAGAGTAGCAACATTGCAAAGTAACAACATCGGAGAGTAGAAACATCCAAGGAGTAACAAAATCATTAGTAGCATCCAAGGAGTAATAGCATCATGAGTAGCAGCATCCAGGGAGTAATAGAAACAAAGGAGTAGCAACATCCAATACTTAGGAAATTTCCATCTCCGCAACATTTCTCCTCAGTAGTAACTCCTGCAAAAAGACAAAAATAAATAGTAACAGTGTTTAAATATATATATATATATATATATATATATATATATATATATATACAAGGATGCAAAGGAAGAATTCTCTGCACCGATAACCTTCAGACGAGATTTCTCAAAGAGATGTTTAATGAAAGCATCCTTAGAGTCATGGGTGATGTCCATTTTCTATAAAAGAAGCACATGTATCATCAATCGTGATTAGTCTGGCTGTTCCATTATCAAATACAACATCCACCTCGTAAGGTCCCATCAAGTGAGTGCAAAGATTTCCTTTAAAATCCTTAAAATAGGAGTCATAAAGTAATGCCCAATATCATCTATGAAACACCTTGTTTCTTATAAATTTATCGTGTCATTTCATCCTCTGCTGCTAAATAACAGTAATCCTCTGGACAACCATTGAACATATTTCATCCAATTCATTAAGCTAAGTCATTCAGTGTTTTTGGGCATCTGATAGGTCCAAAACTACTTCAAGAGCTATTCTAAGCATACTGATTTAAAATTATATTGGGAACAATGGGGATTTCCCATAAACCAACTCAAATGGTGAAATCCCATTTGTGCTCCGCTAATTTTTATGTATGCCTAGAGAGCTTCAGGCAGCTTTTGAGCCCAATCTCGATGATGGTATGCCATAGTTTTTGTGAAGATATTTTCCAATAACTTGTTTGTTCTTTCCACTTGTCCATTCGCTGTTAGCCTCTCTCACAAAAACAATAATAAATCCAAACATAAATTAATTAATTAAATATTCCAGGTTAGGAATATGTGCCTAACTCTTGGGTTGTTCATCAAATATTTGATTTTGTTTAGTAACTCCTATCTTGGTGGGTTTTTGGTGAGAAATTATCTCAACCAAAGGAGTCTAAGATAGCACAGACTATCTTAAGACATTGTCTCTCATCTATTTAAATTGTAAACTAAATTTTTTTAATAAGAGAGAATGATGAGAATGCCATGAGGCTGAAGCCTCTTTTCTACCATTGTTTTGTCTGGTTTTATATCTGTGTTTTTCTGTAATTTTTTTTTAAGTTAATTCATTTTCTACATTCGCCTGGGGGTGGTATGGAGATTTTACCCTATGCATGACCCCATATTTCTGAATAAGCCTTGCTATCACGTTTGATGTGAATTTTTCTCCTCCATATGAAACAATCTCCCTCGGAGTACCATAACAAGCAAAAATCTCTTCAAATAGAAAATCTGAAACCACCTATTCTGTTGCTTTCGCAACAGCCTTGGTTTCTACCCACTTATTCACATAGTGAGTGCAGGCCAAAATGTGAACCTTTTGCTGGGAAGGTGGGTTAAAGTTCCCAAAAAATCAATAGCCCACTTCTCAAAAGGTTCGAGGACTACCTAGCGTTGCAAATTCATTTCATCGGATCGAGCAGGCTGCCCCATGCACTATAAACTATCACACCTCCAGACATAATTTTGTGCATCTTGAAAGGCATAAGGCCACTAATATCCCATCTATAACATCTTATGGCCTATTATTTTTTCTGTAAAATTCCCTCTACAAGGGCCATCACAGAAAGCCTTCAACACTTCATAGATATCATCCTAAGATACACAGCGTCGAACCTACTTATCAGCCCCTATATGAAGAAGGTATCCTTCCAACCAAGAATATCGTGCACTATGATGAATAATTTTCCATTGTTCCCTATGTGAAAAATGATGGGGCACCTTCTCTGTAGCAAGATAGTTAGAAATATCTGCATACCACGGAGGATTAGTAGAAATTGAGAAAATATTCTCATCTAGAAAACTATCTTCTATGGGTGTGCCTTCATCATTATTATCCATTCTAGATAGAAAATCAGCAACTACGTTATCTTTCCCTGGTTTATCTACTATTTTGATATCAAATTATTGAAGCAATAGCAGCCATATTGTAATGCAACTAGGAGTGATAGATTTATTCATCAAATACCTTATTTCTACATGATCAGTATGTACGAAAGTAGGATACCCAGTGATATATTCTCAGAACTTGTTGATAGCATAGACGATAGCCAGGAATTCTTTTTCAATCACCGTGTAATTTAACTCAGCAGGAGTTAAATTATTGCCGACGTAGTACACTGCATACAATGTCTTGTCTACCTGATGTCCTAAGACCGTTTCTACTATTGTTTAAGTGGAATCAGCATGTATATGAAATGGTAATGCCCAGTTAGGTCCTCGAAGGATCAGAGCTTCTTAAACAAGTCTCTTGATCTTCACAAAAGTTGCTTCACAATCCTCTGTCCACAAAAATTATGCATCTTTTGTTATCAATTGAAAAAGTGGATGTGATATTTTAACAAAATTTTCTATAAAACATCTATAATAACTAGTGCAACCAATAAAAATACGTACCTGTGTGGGTGTCTTAGGGATGGGAAGGTGAAATATTACCTCTACTTTGGCCGGATCAACTCGAATTCCAGTAGCTGAGAGAAAATGTCCCAATACTATTCATTCTTCCCTCATCATGTGACATTTAACTCTACTCATAGACACATGGGTATGTTTACATATTTAGAGTACTTTTTCCAGATTCACAAATCCCTCTTCAAATGAATTCACATATGGATTAAAATCATCCATATATATTTCAACGCTGGCATCAACTAAATCAAATAAAATTCCCATAATTTCCCTATGGAATGTTACAAGTGCATTACACAGACCAAATGGGAGAACTCTCTATGCAAAGGTCCCCCATGGGCATGCAAAGGTTTTTTTATCTTGGTCTTCTGAGGCTATTTGGATCTTATTATACCCACTAAATCCGTCTAGGAAGGAGAAAAACTTTTTCTCAGCCAGGTTGTCCAGGACTTGGTTAATGAATGGCAAGGGGAAATGGTATTTTCGAGTTTCTTTGTTTAGTTCCCTATAGTCCACGTAGATATTCAACTTACCATTCTTTTTGGGAATGATAACCAACGGAGACACCCATTGGTTGTCCGATATGGGGTAAATAAAACCTACATCCAGTAATTTATGAGGTTCATCCTTGACAATGTTCTCTATATCAGGATTCATTCTTTGTTGGGGATGTCTCACAGGATAGAAATAAATTTAAATATGATGAGTACATAAACTAGAAGGAATCCCCTTCATGTCGTTATAATCCCAGGCGAGAGCTTCCTAATGGTTTTGAAGCACTTTTAGAAGCCACTTTTTCTGGGATTCTGACAGATTCGGGTTGATGTTGAGTGTCTTTCGTGGTTCAATTTCAATTGGAATACTATCATGGGATGAATTTGTAGGGATGTCTTCAATTTCATCTTCTAGTTCAAAGGTCATGGCAGACTCTAAAATTTGACGAGTTGAATCAGAGACAGAAATGGATCATTAATAAAAGTGTTAATGGTATCGTGTTGAAGGGCCTGCCCAATGGTAAGGATCAGTCTAATTTAACCATTTTCAGGTTCATATTCTTCCATTGGTAAGGGTTTTGACTTGGCTAATAATTTCTTTAATGGACTCGATTCCGCAGGAGGATAGAGAGTGAGGTCCTTTGTAACCATCCCATTTGATATGATCATATGTCCATATGAACACCTAATATAGGCATCCGCGGTTGCGAGCCAAGGTCTTCCTAAAATCAAGGGATGACCACAGACTGTGGATCGTGTCTATAATACAAGGAATTCCATGGGATAGTGCCATGAGTCCACCAAAATAGTAACATCTTCCAACTTCCCTACTGGTTTAATTGTAGACCTATGTTCCAATTCCAAGACAGTAGGGGTTGGCTTAATGTTTCTAAGACCTAATGCATTCATAGTTTCAGAGGTAATGAAATTTATGATAACACCCAAATCTACCAGTACATTTGGGATTTCAACGGCATTAATTTGTACTTGTTAGAATTGGGCTCCCCGGGTCCCCATATTTTACAGGCATGGTTTTTCCCAGCATGATGTCAGATAGTCTACCCATCACATGGATGGTTAATGAATCCCTTGATTTCTTCCCAGGTTTCTTAGAACAATATTCTTTAAGATTTTTTTCATATGTAGGTACATCCCTCATAGCTTGGAGCAGGGGTATTTTAACAAAAATATTTTGTAATTCTCCTAGAAAGTTGAAGTTTTCGTGAGGGCTCTATTTACTCAGGGTCAATATTTCACGATATGGTAGATTAATTGGATGACCCTAGTTAATAATAGGTTGGGGAGATGTTTGATTTATAATTTTTTGGTCTGGTTTATCCCCAATTTTTTTTTTTTTTGGTACTGTAACTTCATTGTCAATATGTTCTATGATAATAGGTGAAGTTGAAGCATTCACTACTCGCTCATATCGTAATTTTATATCATTGAGTCCTACGGTAGAAATGTTATATGATGGAAGGTTAAGAGTGTCAGCTTGTTGGACCCCTTTATTATTAGGATTCGGGTTGGGTTGGATAGGATAGTAAGTTGAGGTCAAAGGGATGGATTACGTGAAGGTACATTGGAAAGAAACTGAATTTGTTGTTAAGGCATGGATTGGGGAAAATATCTAGTAGGAGAGGGTCCATGCCAGTTCTGATTCCATGAAAGGTTCGAACTAGTATGGGGAACCCATTGTTGCTAGGGTGGATATCGATATTGAGACCACATTGGTGAAAAAAGTATAGATTGGGGACACATATTGAAATTTTTAAAATACTAAGACGGGTCTTGAGGCATACCTGGATTCATAATTGGTGGTCGAGACTATCATGTTTTCTTTGGTCCCACGAGGTACAGTTGATCTACCGCACTCTCTTCACTTGATCCTTGAAAAATTGCCTTCAATCCTGGAAATGAAGGGCACAAGCTGGTCACATGGGTCTGTTCGCAAATTGCGCAGGCTTCAAGTGTGTTCAATGGGAGTTCTTTCAGTGGATGCTTCTTTTTCTACTGTGGGCATAATATAGCCATAGTATTTTCCAACTCCATTTGTTTTAGTTTCACTTGCAAAGTGTCGATATGGGCAGATAATGTACTTACAATATCAGTCCTCAATTTATCCAGTAGATTTCTAATTTCTACCTTTGTGACCCCTCCACTATAATTTTTTGATGACCAAATCCCTTTTCCATTTCTTGCAGCTCCTCATGAACACTAAATGCACAGCCCATACATAGTATCAAAGTCTTCCTTCAAGATGTCCCCTTTTCTTACTATGTTCAAAAGTTGCAGAGAATATTTCCTAAGTTCTCGGAGAAGGATAATATTTCGAATATCTTTGTCTAGGTCACTATGGCCTGAGCTCTATAGTCTGTATTTAAATTGTTCCACACAATCTTCCATATTCTCATATTCTTTCTGTTCAAACTTAAAAATCTCCTCCTTGATGTCACGAGATTTACAGTACTCCTGGTCTTCTCCAAAAAGGTTTCCTTCATCGCATCCCATAAGGAGATAGTCTTTCCCCCTAAACCCATAAACCATCGCAGGGTAGTTCCCTTTATAGTAGAAATAAATATCTTTAACTTCTGAGCATCAACGATATATTCGTACCCCTGAAAGGAAATATCAAATTCAAAAATGAATGTAATGGGGTCCTCAGAGGAAATCCCATGAAAATTAGGCAGATTTTTTAAAGGGATAGGCTTCATTGGTGCATAACTTATAATGTTTCCAATTGGGAAATCATGGAGGAGCTTGTAGGTGCCATAAATATCTTCCAATATGGACCCGAGATTTCAACTAGTTCTGTAACTAATAATTGGGGTGATTCAATTGGAGGAGGTTTCACAGCACTCCCTTGATCTCGTGCTGATGCAAGCTCCTTCAGGAGTTCTTCTTCCCAATTGGAATTGCTCAATTCCTCTGAGCCTCTACTTTTAGTTTCTTCTCCTTCTACCGGAAATAGGGGTATTTCTTCTTCTACTAATGATTTATTTATTTTTTCTTCTACTTTTGAAAGGATTTCCTCAGGTACTATGGATGGCACTGGATGCTCAACTGACTACTGCTCGGACTTCGTCTAAACCCTTACCCTGATAGTAGCACGAGAATATGCTTCTAATTCAGCCTTTGTGATGATCTTCTAGATATATGTATTCCTTCCCAGATCCCTTCCTTTCTTTAAGGGTCTTCCTCTACCCCTCTTATTCGGACCTTTGTTCATGAAATTGGTAGGAATAAATCATTAAAATAATAGAAGTGCTCAAGACCTGGAGTAGGACGAATTGTTTCCTCCCAAGTACGAGAGATTGGATTCAAGAAGAAAACCAAACAACTAAGAAATTCAAAGTTCAGGACTTGAAGTAGGGAAATCAAATACCCTCCCGAGGACAAGAAATTTTCCCCTAGGAAAATAATCAAAAAGAGAGAAAGAGAAACACTATTCTTGGGACTTAGAGTAGGGAAACAAATTCCCTCCCTAAGATGAGAGATTGATTCTAAAAAAACAATCAAAAAGCAGAAAATTAGAACACTACGCTCAAGACTTAGAGCAGGGTAAAAAATTCCCTCCCTAAGATGAGAGATTGATCCTTGGATCAATTACAGACTGTGTTCTTGCACCTTGTTAGCCTTCCCCAATAATGGCGCTAAAATTTTGGTCCCCAAGTGTGAATGAACTATTCTACCCTTTTCCAAATTAATTTATCAATCTGGGTGCATACATTATTTTAAGGTAATGCGCAAGGTATATGCAAGATAAATGGCACAATCCGATATTGATCATAGATTCAACAATTAAAACAACCAAGACTAGTGTTACACCATTTTTTGGTCATCTAACCTATTATCATTAGATGGACCCAAGTACACCATGTAAGACCAATTTTAACCTAAGTAAAATTGGTTTCACTATGTAAAATAACTTAATAAAACACATTTATTGGGTTGTTTATGGTCTAAATAGGAAACCCCAAAGGGAAATATTAAACAAATCTATATTTGTTTAATTTTCCTTATGGAATAATTAATTAAAAAATAATTTAATTATTATTCCTAGTCATATTTAACCCAAAACAAGGAAATCAATTAGATAAATCCTTATTTATCTTATTATTTTCTAGGAATAATTATTTAAATCTTATTTAAATAATATTCCTTATTAAATATGACTAAATCATTTATAAATAATTAAATAAATAATTATTTATTTAATTATCATTCAACCACTTCCTTAAAATAATAAATAAATCATTTATTTATTTATTATTTACAAATAAAGGGATTTGACCCAAGTCAAATGCTTTTTCCCTCCAACAAATATAATAAAATATTCCATAAAAGGTGGATCTATATTTGGTTAATATTATTTTAATCATGCACCAAGATGTAGAATGACCTAATATTTTGTTATAAATAGAAGGGTTTTCCCATTCATTTGTCACCTTTTGTTGCCCATTAGATCACTCTAGATCTATGCTCTTGGTTTGACTTTGAGCCATTATCATTGTCACATTCTCCATTATTTGCTTTGTGAACTCCCTTTGAGTTCTATGTTTGTCTGGGTTTTCTACACCAAAAAGAGAGAGAAATGCTAGATCTGAAGCGCTGAGGACTTTCAAGAACCCATCCCATTGAGGATAATTGGAAACACCTTTCTTGTTTTCCTCTTAGGTGCCCTTAATATAAAAATTCTTTCAAAAATATTGTTCTTGTTTTGTCTATTCGATGCATGGAGAAAAACTTTATTTTCACTGCTTAATATCTTTTTATGCATACATCTGGATTTGTGAAGCATTTGTCTTGATCAACTAATTGTAGATTCGAAGATATTGGCACCCATATTTGATGTTAGGGCTATTTTTTATGCATAGCTAAAGTGGTATTTTTTCATACACTTCGACAAAAGATTCATACTAACAACTAGTGTAACACAAATTAAAGATAAATTGCAGAATTATAAAAGAATTCATAGCAATTGAAGAAACATACTGGAACAGGATTTAGAATAATCAAATAGAAAAGTGAAAGAAAAAAAAGGAAATAATGCAGCACCTGATCAGAAGAGTGGGTCCAACTCTCTGACCAGGGTTGTGCTAAACTCACAACTTAAAGATGGAACAACAAAATGACTTGCATTCAATTAATAAAATGTCTGATGTTACAAAATTGGTCTCTTGCACACTAACCCCTATTCACGGATCGGAGACCCTTATTATAAAAATGTTTAGAAAACCCCCTCCTTCCCAATTTGAAAACTAATATCTACAAATATACAATTGTTACAATGGCCATACTAGTTGCCGAGAGAAAACCAAGAAAGGTATGAAATAGATTTGGGGTAGGTTTTGATCTGTTGTGTTGTTACAGCATATCGAAATAACGCTAAGAATTCAAAGTTGCTTCTATAACTTTGTAGATGTGTCCTTTTAACTACCGGATCCACAAAAATAATAGAATTAATACTCGCATAGGTAAAATCTCCATGACTATTACTTCATTAATCAAACATTCCATATAAGATGGTGGAAAGGGATTTACCTTGTGTTTTTAGAAAAAATAATGATACAAAGAGATAAAAGAGTGGGTGAAAATAGAAGATAAAAGTATGCAGATTTGGTACCCAACACCCATTATTTTAATTTAATTTCTTTTATTATTTTCCCTCCCATGGGTTTTTTTAGGAAAATTTTAGGGAAGGTCCATCTTCTGGGCTTGAACACCAACCACTTTTCTTAGCTGGAGAGAAGTATTCTATACTTTAGTTCTCTTTCCTCTATATTTCCAAGTAATTTATTTATCATCTCAAAAAATATAATAAAATAATCACATCATCATATAAGTCTCATCATGGCTTTCATCACCATTAAATACAATAATAGTTCAATGGCTAAAAATAGTAACTATATAAAGAGCACAACCATAGGGAAAAAAAATAATGATTTGAGGTTGAATCCTTTAGTGTAATTCAAGGTGAAATAAGGTAGAAATCATGTGAAATGCAAGTGGTGAGAGATATTAGGGAGGTCATGGTTTACACCATAGTAAAAATGGTTGTGGTGTATATACATTAATTCCTGAGGGAGATTTGTTTAAGAAAAAGTATGCTTATTTTGAAAATGCACAAACTATAAAGGGTTCCATTCATCCCTACACATAGATAAAGTGAATAAAATTTAGCAAAGTTAATACCATGGACTGGGGTACCAACCCCAATTGGATCATTGATAAGATAATATAGGATTTAGTGTTGGTTCTATCAAAATCCACAAGTCACCATTGAATATTAAGTGCGCACAAGTCATCGAGTAATAAATGTTATCCAAAATTTACCAAGAAAGCATTTCATTGAATTTATAGAGAATCCTACAAAGTACAACAAGGATCCTAAAAAATAAAAACAACTAGAAAGAATCATTGGAGTATGTAACTAAGGCTACCTTTCAAATTCCACCAAGAAATCAGGGAATTGTGATTGATTTTACAGTTTCACTAACTAATGGTGCAAGTAAAGCATATTAGATCCATGGAACCTAGTTAAGAATGCTCGCATCAATGTTTCCATGTGAACAATTATTTTCAATTCCTATTAAACAAGAGACTCCACAATGAAACATGGGGATGAGAAAAAGGATAACTTGAGCAGTGAACCAAGTGTTGTCACATATAATACAAATTAAATGGTTGTTGGTTTCACAAGAAAGATTAAAGAAATGTCCAGTGGAGTGGCTCATTC